>OU015502.1:31191896-31674396 GCA_907164885.2 Dolomedes plantarius
TTTGTGTTCATTAATTATTTTGCATAAAATATTAAATTCCATTAATCCAATAAGCAAGCTGGTGCAAACAAATATTTTGATCTAGCCTCTGCACTTGATCTTTTACAAAGCTGCAAAATACTTTTTAAGAATCTTCGATTGGATTCGTCCTTCGATGAAACTATTATTGATTCGAAAGAAATTGATACCGAAATTGATGTGGAGGCTAATTTTGGATCAACAATAACACGATACCGCGTTAGAGGAAGAAAAAGGAACTTCTCATACTAATTATGAAATGAACCCATCAAAGATCAGAAAGAAAAATATAAAATAGATTTTTTTTAATTTTATAATCTACTAGCTGAAAACCCGCGCTTCGCTACGGAGTACATTCAAATTAAATGCGACGGTAAATGTATGCAATTAATGCCAAAAAAAATAAATATATATATTTATAATAAATGAGACGATCAATATATACAATTGATGTAAAAAAATATTTATATATATATATTTATAAAAAAATCATAAGGAATATTTATTTTTTTGGGATAATATCCAATCGTCTGCTGCATTAGAAAGAAAAAATGTTTTTTTTTGTCTATTTAGTTGTTACGCACGTGACGATAAATTTATTGAAAGTACCAGAAAAAGAAATCACGTGATCAGCATTTAATAAATCAAATTCTAAAAATTAATCTTTAAAAATTCACCAAAAATCAGGAAATGGAGGTAAAAATTCGAAAAAAATTTCATTTTGAAGGAATTTTTATGATCTTTCTCGCGATATAAATTTTATAACCCTCAATGTATTATTTTAAATGCAAACGTAAAAAAAGTTACTAAAACAGCTTAAAACTTTAATTTAAAAAAATCTAAGAAGAATTTTTGAAAAATCTTTCTTAGTGCAGCCCTACACTATTAGAAGAATCGCCATGCAAAATTTCAGCCCTTTAGGTCCAGCGGTTTGGTCTGTGCGTTGTATGTCAGTCAGTCAGTCAGTCAGTGAATGAATGAGTCAGTTACGGAACTGTTTTATATATATAGATTAAGCACTAAATGCACTAGATGCTAGATTTTAACAACTTAGTAATCATAGTAACTATTTTCAATTCTTGTATACTATATACGATTTAAATACCGTGTCTAAAGAAATGCTACTAAAACACTTTAAGAATTCTGAATGTGTTTTAACTGATTTCGATTCTATTGACATAAATAGGGTAGAATAAGCAGAGAAAATTTCTGCAGTATCTGCGCTTTTGGGCAATAAAGAAAGCATAAGCAATGTACTGAACTTAATTATAAAGTTAAATTTTGCCCCAAACCTTACTATTGCTTTAAGAATATTGCTAACGATACTGTAGCAAGAACCAAAAGGAGTTTCTCCAAGTTAAAATTAATTAAGAACTTTTTATGTCCGACTTTTACACAAAATCGTCTTAATGGTTTGGCCATTTTGGCAATTGAGCATGAAAATGTTGATCAAATAAATTCAAAAGATGTAATAAAAAAGCTTGCAGAACTGAAAGTAAGAAAAAAAAGTTTTTTTTTGTGATTTTAGCGCAGTTGATGTTACCTTGTTTTATTTTCAACATAATGGCATTTTGATTGTTTGTGCAATAATACACATTTTTAATAGCATTCAGAAATTTTGAAAAATTATATGGTTAACAATTTATGGCTAGGTACAGATATTTCTTAATTAATTTCTACTGTTTTGTACAGCTTGATTTTCAATGTTATGTTATATGTTTCTTTCTAAATATATGCTTTTATTAAAATTTCAATAAAATGATTTGATTTTTATCGAAAATAAAAAATATGTACCTTTATTTGAAAAATATATATAACTAGCATTATTGCCCGGGTAGATATATAGATATAAAATATTTCATGCATTCCATTAAAAAAATACTGGGCTGCACTCCCGCTCTTCATGTTCATCTGGCCAGACAGAATGCGCTTAGCACGTTTCGACTGAAATGATATACAAACAATAAGAAAGAAAGAAACTTTGAGCCTGCGGACCTTCGTCTGATTTTAAGGTCATTCCCAACCCTCTTTCTCCCGAGCATTGGAATTTGAACCCCCCCCCCCTCCGTCATCCTCAAACCACCCCTCTTAACGCAGCTGGTCGAGGGGAATCCACAGGGGGTAGACGCACCTCTATCGGGCACAAAAAACATTAAAAAATTAATTTTAAAAAAACTAATTGAGCACCAAATTTCGTTTTTCCTGATTTAAGTTTCGAGGGTCCAAAACATTAACTGTGCCGAATTTGGTCCCGGTGGGTGAAACAGTCTATGATTCTATAGCGGACAAACAAACAGACAAGCTCTTTTATATATATAGATAGAAGAAGAAGATATATTCTTAAGGGGCGGCAATTTGTCTTTTTGTGCGGAGCGACGTAACCGCTAGAGCGGGCGCTGCTGTTGGGTGTATATATACTGATGGCAGTATGAAACGCGATTGTCGATTTATTGTGAAATCTACCATACAAATATCACCTGCTCCCGATTCTTCTATTTTTCGAAGAAAAATTAACAATTCGAAATTGACAATTCGATATCGGTCCAGTATAAAGGGAGAAAAAGGGATAAAAAAAAACCTTTTAGAAATAATATTCTACCACTCTTGATTTATAACTCGCGACGACGGTTTTAACGTCTGAAATTTTGCTTTACCACTGACCGTTATGGAGGAAAGTAATCCTACGTTATAATTGAGAAAAACTTGCAAGTATCACTGCAGAATAAGAATGAAAAATATTTTAATCACACAATTCAGTTGAACTCCTGTTGTAATATACTAATAACTGAACCAGTTTAGGGGGAAAATAGATGTTGATATTTCTACAGAGTGTCATTTAAAATGGAGTATTGCGAGCCGAGGCAGAGTTGAGTTTTATGATTGGAGTTCCTTGACCAGGTGGTTTTATCTCCTGTCGCAAAATGATTTGTAATCAATGTAAATGTGCTCAGTATTTAAAATAATTAAGATTGTTAAAGTTTAAAGTTACTTTCTTGGCTAAGATTCCTTATGTGTGCTCCAGCTCTCCAAGATGTTTTCCGGTCAATTCTGCGCGGCCCGTTCTACTCCGACTATCCAAGAGAGGAGCGATTAGTTTAAGGAAACGAGGATTTTCAGATAGCACCGACTGCGCATGCGTTATAAATTTGAGGGAGTGGGGATGTCTGAAGTACAGCAACCTGGTTTGGCATCCTGGCACAATTTTCACATTACGGAAACCCTTTTGGCAATATCTTGCTTCTGTGCCAGTTTGAGGGCCGATTTTCACCAAATTGCCACGCTTAGCGTTGTTAATTGAATAATGTCCGTGAGGTTGTATTGCTGACTGCTTGTGTCTATTGACGACGTAAATTTATACAGGTATTGTTGAACATCGTATTTGAAATGCTAATCACGCATAAGCATTCTTTTTTTGTATCTGCTGTGTTGGAGGTACATATTTATATTTATTTACATTTTACCCCAAGATTGAAGTATTTAAGTACGTTTATGTAAAACTTCAATCGCTATAGTCTTGTTTTGGTTTATATACTGTATTTTAAGGCGCCATTAATTGCTCAGCTTGAACAATTTTTATTATATTTAATTAACGAATTATATTTTTGTAAGAAAAACTAGTTTTATTTTGTTCTTAAATAGATTAGTACTGTTTGCTTTGTACGCTTCTAACTTATGATATTCATATGGGAGTGATTATCAGCATCAATTATTATTTGCAGTTAGTGTAGTTTATAATTCCTGTAATTACTTGTTTTTAAACGTTTAGTGAACAATTAATAAATTTGTCAGGTGTTAGTACAGGAAATTAGCAAATCAGATGTTGCTTTTCAAAGCTAAGTATAAATTTCACTCATATCGACTGAAAGGAAGTGTTGATTATGCGGTGTGCATGCATTCAAGCTATTGACTTCTGTGTGATGTAACAGATGTAATTTTTACAATTAATAGTATTTATGAGCATTTACCCTTTCAGATCTTTAGCCAATGAGTATTGTCTGAAAGGAACTAATGATTGTTATGTGTCATTTGAATGTGCTATATCTATTAACAGCTTTATGTATAATTTTATAGAAATTATTTTAATGATAAATGTTAAAGTTTCTATTTTTCCAGGGTGGTTGAAAAAACAAGAAACTGATTGATGGTATAATTTCCTTACATGTTCTAGTACTGGAAGTCCTGCTATAAATGTATGTTATACTCCTAATTTATATGTATATGTATATATGTTTTGATTCATAAGAATAACTTTTTTCGTTGTTAAAAGTAATTCACATGTACCTAAGATGGAAGTGAAAGGGATTTTGTAATCATCTAACTAAACTTAATTAAAAATAATTTATTTTTCTTTTTTAAGGCATCTGATCATTGCTGAAAGTGATTGTTTTGTCACTGAAACCGTTTTTCTCCCCCATTATATGTTCAGTTTAATTTCTGTGAACGTATTCATTAATAATGTTGAATTAAAATAATAAAGTTCTATAGCATCTTGAGAATAATAATTATTAGCTATGTGTTTCAACTTTTGTCTTTAGTAGTTCACTGGAAAATAAAAGTTTTGCTGCTGCCTGTTATGAAGCTTAAATATTTTCCATCCATATTAATATGTAAGTATATGTATTTCTATTTACCGCTTTAAATGGTTTAATTAGCAGATTGTTCATTATAATGTGTGTCAAACAAGAAAAATATATTCACAAGTGTTACATGTTTTTATGAAAGCTCTTTCTCAAAATTTAATTTTAAATTAGTGTTTGTAGCCATTGTTTACTGTTTAATCACTAGGTTAAAATAATGTGTTTTATATGAATATTCAGTGAATGATTAATTTACTGACTAAAGTTGTCTACAATATTAGTGTATTAAGCTAAATGAGTACTTGCTCAGTGCTGCTGTAAAATTAAAAAGCAGTGTCTGATCAGTGGACTTTTTTGGCTAGTAGATTTTAACAATATTGGAGTATGTTACTTTTTACTTAAACACTGTCATATTTTTCGTTTGAAATTATTCATATATCTCGCAAATAATTGCATACATTGACCGTTGTATTTAACTTGAATATTTTCCTTTACATTATTTTGTCTATAAAAATATCAGTTACAATTTTTTTTATAAATATATATTTTTATTGGCATTAATTGCATAGATTGACCATTGTATTTATTATAAATATGTATATATATTTTTTGTCATTAATGGTATACATTGACCATTGTATATACGATGTATGTGGAGAAAATTAAATTTATGAAACATTAGATATTAAAAGTATTATATAGATATTTGAAACACAAGAAACTATTAAATAAATAAAAAAAAGATGTATAGCTCATATAAAACATAAATAAACCCTATCTGGTTATTTTCTCCTTATAAGTAAATGTTTAGTGTCATAATTTGATTGTTTATAATCTAGTATTTCAATTATTAGAACTGAAAGGCTAATTTAAAAATATTTTATAGAACAACTTAAATCGTTTACTTGACTTTAAAGTATAATTTCAACTTTCGAAGTATTAACAATTTTATGTATGTGCAAGGATGAATGAATCTCCCAACACTAAATAAAAATCAGTAAAATTTATTTAGAAAAGAAAATAAGTCGCCAAATATGGCCTTCCTTTGGTTCTAAGAAATAGTTTTTGGTGAAACCGAAAATATCGATAAGTTGCCAGCTATTGCAAACCTTCTCCACATGCACACTTAAAAAAAGTTGACACGCATGCGCAGTCAGGCAATCTGAAATCCTCGCTTCCTTGAATTAATCGCTCCTCTGATCCGGATCTCAAAGGGTAAAAAATATACTCTATACTTAAACTTACTCCTAGTGCTATCTCTAAGCTCTCTTAACTCCTATCTATAAACTTCCTTCTAGACTATGACAGAGTTTTCGCTCTGTCATAGTAGTTTTGTATAATCTAAGGGATCCAAAAGGACCCAATCACTTTTCTCTCCTTTCCTTTCTCCACCTTATGTCCATCAGATTATGTTCATATCCAATCGCTAGCAAGAAAGGCTCCCGAGGGCGTGGCCCAGATGAAGCCGAGCATCACTCTTCATGGTTGAGCCGGATCTCAGTATCTCGGATCTGACGGCTCCCACATCGTTCACCGGAACCGGAACGACCGATGTAGATCTTCGCCGACTGTAAACAGATCTCTAAGACCCGGCTCACTCAGATTCGAATCTTTTTGAAGATACAGGTCTTTCAAAAATAGCCGTGTCTTTTTGAAGACTTTTCAAAATGAACGGCTCTTTTTGAAGATCTGTTTTCAAAATGATCCGGTTCTCTGAAAGACCGACTTCGGATCTGTTCTAGATCTCGTTAGCGAACGACCAGGATCCGGGTCTTTGGAGAAACGTTCGGGCAGCGGTGATTGATTTGCTGGCCAGCTGCTGAGTAAAGGGGGGAATAAGTCAACGGGGAAATAAGCAGTCTATTGTAATGAATTACGTTTTCAGTGTTGCGGTTGATATAACAATTGATGTAGAGTGGAAAATACAAATTCATCTATTAAATAATATGTAGTAACGGATGTATGTATATAATATGTTTCAGCATCACTCTGGAACGCCTGGAGCAATTTCAACCAAACTTGATACATATAAGACCTACAATATGGGAATAATTACTGTTTCGGGATCGCTGAAACAAATAGTGACACTCTCGAAGCCGTTTAAGGGCAAGTTCAGCCCCCCCCCTCTCCAAAAATAAGCATTTGGGGGGGGGGAGGGGGAAAGGATGAAAAATAAAATGTCCAAAATGACCGAGAGTGGTGTATAACCAATAGGTTTAGGGGTTGCTGAGATGATTAGTGACACTCAAGATTCCTTCCGTTTAAGGGCAAATTCAGCCCCCATCATCATTGGGTGGGGAGGGGGGAAAGGATGAAAAATAAAATGTCCAAAATGACCGAGAGTGGTGTCTAATCAATAGTTTTCGGGGTCGCTGAGATGATTAGTGACACTCACGATTCCGTTTAAGGGCAAGTTCAGTCCCCATCAGAGGTGTTCCGTCACCAAGAGGAAGGTGAGTGTTACAATTACGGAACATCCCGCCCAGCAATGAAATATTGTGAATATTTCAAATACAAAAATACAATGCATAACAATAAACGATAATACAACCTATTTAAAGAAGAAAAGCATGTATAAAAATTTAAAAAAACTGATAATTATACACAAAATAAAAATAAAACAATAATTCTTCAATATAGTAAACAAAAGATATCTCTATATGCCTATTTCTCAGGAGAAAAGTTAGTTTGAACAGGCAAAATACTAATTATTGATACAGGTCTCCTATAATCGCCCTTTGGGGTTCGTACATCTACAACTCTGACTCAATTTTTTAGTATCTGACGCAATCATCAATTGAAGGGTATTTCATAACCCCTAGTGCTCCCATTTTTCCCCTGGGAATCTACCATTCTATCTACGAAATTTCATCTAAGAAGATTAGTAGGCGACACTCTTCTAACATTCGAAGAGTAACCACTTTTCTTACACAGATAGAAGCTCTCTCAAACTCACGACCCATTTATTTTAACACCTTCACATTTCATCGCAGGTGATGTACTTACAGCAGTGCCCGATGACCTTCCTTCTACACCATCTTTCAAAAATAGATGGAACCTCCTCCAGGATCTATAGCATGGATTTTGGAAACTCTTTAATCGTGCATCTCAGCGTCAGTGTTCTCAAGACAAATTATACTATAACTATGTCCACAAGCGAAACTCTGATATGTACTACAAATGAGAAAATGGCACTTTGAAGGAGTTTGCCCCAATGGACTGGTCTTCGATGACAAGCAACTGCAAGACACAAACCGGTGCGACCTGCCCTTTGACATTGATTGCAGTACTTCCTGAGTATCGGGATATTCAAGACTAATGCCCTGATAGGGTGAGAGTATGTTCGCTCTCACTGACATTCGCGAACGAAATCTAACGAATTTTTTGCGACTTTTCCCTTATTAACTTAACTGACTTTTAAAAAACCTAAGAAATCTATAAAATATCGCAGCAAATTTTTTCGATAATGAGTATTGGTTAAGAATACACATCATAAAATACCATTGATGTTTTGATACATTAATCATTTATCTCACCCTGATACATCACTCACCCTGCTTTGCGATTTCTTACGCGCTGGCAAAAAGTTTTTGAAATTGGCTTTGCCCTGATTCTTCTTTATTAAACTATATTTTAGAATATTAACTCGATGAGTAATGTGTACATTTTACAAATTTTTAAGAATATTTTCCATATTAAACACAGTCATCTTTGTACAGATTTTGTAGAAAATTTGCCTTAAATTGGTAGTTTCATGATAATCTTCCATTGGTAACATCAAAAAAAAAAAAAAAAAAATGTTAATGCTTTCCCAATTCTTTTCAGTCTTTTAAGAAATGAATTATTACCTGCGTATACTTAAGCACGTGAAATGGAAGACAAGCAGTGTCACACCCCGGATTTTTTTCTTGGGTGGGGGGCGAGATGAAAGGATAAGAATATTTATAATGCAAAATCAATATTCATAATGAAATTTAAATTCCTTTGGGGGAGGCCAGGGCCCTTGCCACCACCCCTGGGTGCACCACTGGAGACATGGGATTTAACCATGTATTTTACAAACGTTGGACTTGAAAAAATTAATTTTTTTTAAATATTTTATTAAAAATTAATTTTAAATATAAATATTTTAATTAACGTATTTCCGATCAAACTTAGAAGTTATTTAGAGCTTTTAACTTAAAAAATGTGTTTTGCAAACTAAATTAAAATTCGCTTATTGAAGGAATAATTTAAGACAACTAGTTAGCAAGAAAATTATATTGAAGGATAAAATTTGATGATGCTAATATGTTAATTTTATAAAATTCTTAAGCATAGGAAAAACAGACATTCTCTCGACCCACTCATAATTATTGACGAGGGGATACCCTGTCAAATAGAAATTTACGCAAAGTTTAAAAAATACTTGGACATCAACTAGAAATTCAAAAAAATGTGTTACACAGAAAAATTGATGGGGGAAGGGGGTTAAAAAACAAACATTCTGGTGATTACTGTAATGAAATTCCCAAAAGCATATTAATTACTTCGACTTAGAATTTATTATATTTCTTGAAGGACGACAAGTCTGATGAACCCCAGCCCGGTTTTTAAACAAGAATTTCGCCAAAATTTGCTCTAGAACATCACCTTTAATCTGTCATTGAAGGGTAACGCCTGCCACACGCCGCTGAGAATGATATTACAGCAATTTAAAATATTTAAGCTTGTCTTAGTCACTTAAATTAGAAATCTGATATAAATTCTCTTAGAACTATAGCTTTCTATTATAAGTATACCAATCACGATTAAATGTAGCTACTGTCAAAAACAGTCCTACTCACTCCAGGATACAGAACAGGCATCCGATTTTATATGCTGACATCTAGTGGCTTACGCAAGTAAATCAATTCAAAAGTAATGCTCTGCTTTCCTACACTTTGTCATAGGGCTATCCAGTTCTTTTTCCGGTGTTATCGCTCTAAAGCATATTCGCCTAAAATGGTATTCTTACACGGATTTTACGATGGAAATCACATCGTTACCATCCACAAATAATGACTGATGGTCCTCCAACATACTTGCAGTGCTGCCATCTATTGAAAGATCCAACAACTATTCTTATTACAGATCCTAAATGCGATTCAATGTACAATATTAGATAATTTTTTTTTTTTATCCCCTCTCAATTCCACAACCACAGTAATTTCGCGCCAGAACCCCACGAAATTTAAAGCACCCCCCCCTGTCCACTCATACACTTTTCCATATTCCTCCGCAGGGAGAAAATAAAAACCCAAAAAGTGACTTGGTTGAGTTAATGTGCAATTTTGTCTCTCGTAATACTGTTTATCAAGTTGACTGATGCAAATTTAAAAAAATCTTAGCCAATATATGTAAAATAATTTGTACTATGCAGTTCAGATTTATGTTAACGCTGCACCAAGAATAAATGAGTCGTAAAACTATAGTAAACGAGATTCGACAACCTTCGAAACAATAACAAACTCGCATTCCCACACGTTGAGAGCACACATTACACTTCCAAAATAAGTCTTCACTGAAGTATACTTTCATGGGATGCGAATTAGCGCATTCACGAGCGTCCGGTAATATGCCATACTCCTGTTATAAGAGGATGGCATCTTTTCGATTTCTCGGCAATCCCCAATAAAGAGTCTGGATTTTTCTTTTGGTCCCGCTCGTTCCGAAATCTCCCCTGTATGCTTAATTTTTAAAGTCTGACCTTCTTTCATTACCATTAGAACACGAATAGTAATAATTAAAAATTATTTATATATATATATTTTTCTTTCCGTTCTGAATCTCGAGCCATATCAAAGTTGTATACTGGAGAATAAACGATGAGCCCCATTTATCGTTCCTGAAACTGACTGAACACATTCTCAATTAGTGCTGCCATCTAGTAGCTGATTGATAATTTTTCTTCAGTATTGCTATCTTAGAGGGAGAAGTGCTATTGAATAATTTAATCAAGCGGGCTATAAAGGATGACTTTTCCTCTTACGTTGAGACCTTCTTTGCTGGTCTGTTTTTCTCTATCTGTTCTAACGAAATATTTGCAACTTTTCCCTTACTAACTTGACTGACTTTTAAAAAACCTAAGTAACCTCCATTGAAATAAAGCAGAAGAACTAAGAAATTACACGCTTGAAGAGTCGTAAAAAGCAGCCTCGTGCTTAGTGAGTATCTAAAGCCAAATTTAAAAACGCCACTGAGCATGCGCAGAAAGCAATTTTTTAATTGTAAATTATTTCTCATTAAACAGCACGAAATAAACAATTTCCATCAGGTTTAATCTTACATTTCCCAAACATAATTATTACAAAAATAAAAATGGCAGAGAGAAACTCCTCAGATTAAACATGTTTATCATTAAAACATGCCACTGAGCATGCGCAGAAACAGTGAGGTTCTAAAGCCAGATTCAAATATGTCAATGAGCATGCGCATAAATCAATTTTTCAATTGTAAATTATCACAAATTAATAGAAATTGCAGTTACAAAAACCAAATTTTACAAATCTACGGAATACAATCTTTCGTTTAAGACCAAAATGAAGTAAATTGATGCAGTAATTTTCTTTCCGAGGCTGCCCCCCCCCCCAAAAAAAAAAACGACTTAGAAACTTAAACATATAGATACTGAATTATGCCTATTTTACTCATACTAATTTATTCAATGAAAGTTAATAAAAGTATCATTACCTAGTTTGGCATGAGTCTTACCTCAATGCATTTCAACCATAAACGTAGTGTCGGGAGGGGAACATGACCCCCCAACTTAACTTTGAATATATTAAAACAATAATAGAAGTTCAGTTAAAATCTGAAAATTTTAAGAAAAATGGCTTTTTTTCCCGCTTTCTCAAACTGAGAAACTTAAGATTTCGATTATTCCTTTAGCCTTAACATAGTTTTTAACAACGATATGATTCATAACAAAAATACGATGCTATATTTCTTTCTCATTTTATTTATATTACATTTATTTTTCTCATTGTATAACTTTTGAATACTATTCAAACAATTATGTTGTTATTAAATTTAAAAAAATAATATTTCATATTTTAAGGACCGTCCAGCAGTCAGTGCACTGAGGAGGAACCTAACTGATTTCAATTTGTGCCCCCCCTCCCCTAAAAAAAAAAAAAGTTTTAATCACGCTACGCGTATGATTTCAACTGTATTCATATCTCAACAATAATGAAGCCCACCATCAGAAATTAACACCATAATTATGAATTGAGAAATGAAACATAACTGACATACGTCAGATTTATATCATTTGAACACATAACTAACCATCATAAAACAAACATTTAGAAATGCTCAGGACACATTTTAAAATAAAATACTTATGGGGAGCAAATTATAATACAGAATATGCTGGAATAAATCAGAAAACAGAAAAAGCATCTATACAAGGTTACATTTTGTTTATTTATCACTCTGAAACAATAGATATGATAGTATCCGCTCTGGAAGTTGCAACTTTTTAATATCTCTCATGTTGGAAAGACCTATGGATTTTCGTATAGATAATCTACAGCAGTGTTGTAGAGTAGGTGGATTAGATGCCTGTTTCTCATACCACAGCTGCTTTTTCATCACTAAAAGAAAGTTTTCATGTTCTAAATCGATTAGAGAACTGTTTGTTGCGAAATCAAGCACATCCTGTAACTTCTCAATAATACGTTCATAAATTATGTCCAGTAAAGGCTGCTCTAGAGGAAATTTCATACATCGGGATATAGAAGGATCCACAATCATTCCTTGTTCTTCCAAGCGTTGACATATAATATCTACTTCATCATTAATAACTACAACAGATGTACCAGTTACATCGTGAACTAGCCTAATTGTGTCATCAATAAATTCTACGTCAGCCAAATAAAATGACTTTAAACGCGGTAGTTTTGACATAGATTTGATGATGCAGTGTAAAATGTCCTGTGCATAAGGTTCTGATAGCAGGTTTTCAAGAAGTGATGTGCAGGTACTGTAATCGAAGCATACATCTGTTATGTTTACATCAGCACCATAGGCAATTAAAAATGATATAATTTCTATATCACGGACAGAAATAAGAGCTAAGTACAGAGGTGGTTCACCCCTAGATGTAGGCTTATTGATATCAGTATTAAAACCCTCTAGCACAAGAAGTTTCAAAATTTCTATATCAGCATCAATATTTGGCCTATCAAGCAATATATGTAATGGTGAAAAGCCATAATTGTTGATGGGGTTGATATCACATCCTAAATGTACAAGTTCTCTTACACATTCTACCATTCTATTTTCCACAGCATAATGCAGCGGGGTATCTAAAGTATCTGAACTGGGTAAAAGTAGACAAGCTTGACATTTAGAACGTCTTAGAAGTGTTAACATACAATCTTTTAAATTATCTTTTGCTGCAATATGTAGACTAGTATAGCCATTTATATCAACAGCATCACAATCTGCACCAAACTTTAATAATACTTCTACACAGTTCATGTGATTATATTTAGCTGCTAGATGAAGAGCAGTTGTACCTCTTTTCATAAATTTCTGATGAGGAGCATTAAAACCTTTAAAATAATTTTGGTCTTCCATATGTGGTCTTCCAGAAATAATAGCATTAATATGTGCTCCAGCCTCAAGTAACACTTTCAAACACATATAATGGCCATTTTTAGCAGCTAAGTGTAATGCTGTACTTCCAAACGCATCTTTGGCATTAACATTTGCTCCATACTGAATTAACCTTTTAAGATGCTCCACATGTCCCTTTGCTGCAGCAAACTGAAGAGGCGTCAATGACTCTTTAACAGAACCTAATAATACTTTTAAGTCTCCTGCTTTTACATATTTACTTGAAGCATAAAGTTCAGGAATCTTTCCAACATTCTCTGACTTAGCAGCATCATAAAGAGCTTGTTCCTTTTGAACTTCTATTTTGCAAGTCACAGTTTGATCCTATAAGAAATAAAATTCAGATTTTAACATTCTTTTCAATATTAATAATAGTAAAGCTTTTATCTTTTTACAAATTAAAGCTGATGAAATATCAATGCAACATTGAAGTGAATCTATAATATCTTTTTGAAAAAAAAAATCTAAATCTGATTCAACTAGCCCAGAGTTACACATTTAGTACAAATTCACTTTTTGTCATTCATTGTAAAGCATTAAAAAAACTTATGTAAGTAAAAACACAAAGTATCAATGATTTAAACAGGAAAAAAGTACATGAGGCTGTTGAGCTTGCAATAAGAACCTGATCACATTAGTAACATTGCCCAATTCATTATACATTAGTACAAAAGGTAGATTTCATTGAGTATATATACAGTAATCAAAGCACTAAAATTGTCACTCTTTTTTAAAATTATTTTTTAAAAACAATTTGATAATGTATTATTTCCAGAATTTTAAATTATAGATGAAAGTAATTCTTTTAATTTTCTTTCTTTTCGAGGGTAGTAAAATAGTCTGCAAGTGAATTTTTCATATAGCAGGTGGAATCTCAATGCAATATTGAAATGAATTTAAAATCTTTAAAAAAAAATACTAAAACCATGAAATTCAGACATCAATTTATATAATAAACTCAATACTTCAGTGCTAATAATCATGATGGAATGACAGTATGAAGGGAATGGAAATTTAAAAAATCTAATACTTAAGCCGACTAATAAACAAGTAAAATTTTCATAACTTCATTTCCATATAATATTGAATTATTACTAAATTTCAAGGCTAATTTTAACAATTTACTGTAGAACTGTTTATTTTATAGGAAAAAGAGTAGAAATCTCCAAGCAAGAAATTAATTTGATCAACAGAAATTATTCAACAAGGAATTTTACTTCATAGGCTTATATTGCAATTATTTTCTTTGGTGACACTTAATAACAATGCAAAAACAAAATATATGCTAGTGCAAATTGTCAAAAGATCATCACTCATTGGTTTCAAACTTATCCTTGAACTAATGATTTTCCTTTAATTCATAATCAGGAAAAAAATGTAAAATTTTATGAAGCAATACGTATGCATATCTCTCGCAGATTAACAGAGCAGACTAAGTGCTATTCTATCAAAACTAGTTAGTTATACCAGTGGAACGAAGTCTGATCAATGGTAATTTTTCAAAAGAATCTTTAAGAAAAGAAAAAGAAAAATATCATTTAAATTTTGTGTAACTTAAAGAATTGTCATACATACTGTGGGCTGTTCAAATTTAGGCACTCCCTAAATTTTAACAAGCATCATACTATTAGCAAATTTTTAATATTAGGTAATGGAAGAATAACCAGGGTGCTGTTCTTTGATGTCTGAGAATGTGGGTTCTAATTATCTCAGTAGCAAGGATGTTTATTGTATTAAGAATCAGGTTAAAACAGTAGGTGTAGTAAGCTCTCAGTTTCAAAAGATAATGGTAGCACTCTCGCCCAACGAAGGAACTATTAAATTAGGTTATACTATTACTTGGATAAAAAGATTTCTCTAATACATCACTAAAGTTTTCCGAAATTCCCTGCACCAATTCACAGATAATTCTTAATCATTTATCGTACTTGTGCATGACTCTTTTCTCTTTAAAAAAAATTCATTAAAATTTCCAGTTCATCCATGATTGAAGAAAAAAAAACCCTATTTTCCTACTAACAGTTTAAATATTTTAAAAAGACGAAAATTAATTAAGAAATAAAGACACATTGGTGAAAAATACTACTCCATATTGTCATGTAATACGTGGCACAATTGAAACAAATTACAAAATTGATGAAATAATACTTTCTTTCAACTTTTTCATAGCATTCCTTACATTGATATTCTATTTTTTTTTAAACTTTCATCTAAATAAATTTTTTCACAATTTTATAACAGATATGATATATACTTGTTATCCCGAAAATAAGACCAAATCGGAAAATAAACCCTATTATGGTCTTTTGGATGCTTGTAATATTAGCCCTACCGCAAAAATAAGCCCTAGTTAAGATGGTCGTCAGCCAGACTTATAGTGGAATGACCAATCGGAATGCAATCACAACACACGGGCGTGCTTGATAACGAACGGACATGGTTGTGACTTATTAGAAACTTCTACATCGTGTATTTTAACGGACGCATTTAATACACATGAGTGAAAAAAATAAAAGTTTTCTGAATCTCGTGCCCACAATTCTTCATCCCTTTTGTGTGATCATCAATCTTAACAGTTTTTTATTGCCACTCCTGTTTCGTAAGTCTTCAAATTAACACCTGATTTCATAATAGATTAAAAGGGAATAGTAAAGGTGAAAGATAATGAAGTTATAAAACGTGCACTTGCATTGAAGCCTTTTGCTAATGGCATCGACTTTTCTAAATACTATTTCTTCAACATCCAGTTTTATTCATGTTGTATTTTGAAAACATGGAGGTAAGTGTTCTCTCTTAAATTAACTACTGTCATAGTTCATAGGTCTATTTGTAGGAACTCGAAAATAAAACTTTACTACCACCCGACGGCAAAGAACAATGTAGTTGAAAGCGTCTAAAAAATTTAAAGTAAGAGTTTATTACGGTACATATTGAAAACTGGAGTTAAAATTTTTAAGTTTAAAAATTTATTTTCAGACTGTCTCACAAGAAAGTTACTTTGGTGTTAATCCAGATTCTTAATGGACTTCTGGGATGTTGTATTACACATGAGAAACTTGGATTGGAACCCTCCGCAACATCGTGCGGCGGAACTTATAAGGTTTATTATTTATAACTTATCATCCAAACAAGCTGGTGATGTAAGTTATTATCCGGTGATTAACATTATTAACCGAATTTAGGTCTTTAGCCTTAACAGTTCCGTTTTCAAAATGTAAATTTTTGATGTAACTCTAATGGTTTACTGACGAATAAATTTGGAATGAGATAGAACATATGGCTATATCTTAGTTTTTGATAGCGTTAAAGCAGCACGAACTGGAAAAATGCATGTACTGGTTTAAAATCCATTTCCAATTTCATTTCAGTTGCTATCCAGTTGTCCTATGACTACAAATGAAATATTTTTATGCAAGAAAGCTACTCTTAGTGTTTGTTTTGGAAATATTACGAACTCCTTCCCTTTTTTCTTAATATCATTTTGATTTACCAGTTTTTCCTTATTCGCTGTTATTTCTGTCATTTTCTTAAAATTCAATGTCAAATAAAACACTACCTATTTTTTTCGAAGCACATACCAAAATCAAAACAATAATAAATGATTACCAAGAAAGATTTCATTCAGATTTAACCGTTTATTTCTCTTATAAGTATACATTATATATATATATATATATATATATATATATATATATATATATATATATATATATATATATATATATATATATATATATATACATACAGCTGATGTTGCCCCCCCCCCCCAAATCTCTCAATTGAAGATGCCCCTGAATGTATGACGAGATTTTTTTTTCACTTTTTGAGACTGTTTTAGACTTTTTGGATGCTAAAGACCTCATTTTGAAAGAAAAATTAATCAAATGGATACCACACGTTATTTATTTAACAGTTTTCTTTGCTAAATTTAATGAGGTTAACGCTCAGTTACAAGGTGACAGACTAAATTTGACAAAAAGAAAGTCCATCATTGCAGCTTTTCCTGCCAAAATGACATTAATGGAGTAAAACGTTAGAAGGCGTGAATTTTTCCAGTTTCCCAATTTGGCGCAGACAAACTGCCAGGATGATGACGTTTCAGACTACGTTCAACATTTAAATGTCCTTCCTGCAGAACTTGAAATTAGGTTTGAAGATGTATTGGCTATGGAAATACCACAGTGGATTATCAATCCACAGGGTGACACTGAAGAAACGGATATCATGTTACTAAAAGAACTGATCTGAATAATCACTGACGAACTTAAGTTGCAGTTTAGAAAGGGATATCAGCAATTCTGGCATCAGAGACACATGCCTGTTACATATCCTACATTATGGACTATCACGAGTAAGTTTTTGACAGCTTTTCCATTTTCATACCTTGTGGAAAGGGGTCTCAGCGTGGTTTCCAATCTCCTTACCAAAAGGAAATCACTCGCCAAGGGGATTTGAGGTTAAACCTAACTGAATTGAAGCCGAATACTGAAATTTTTCTATCAAAGCATCAGGATTATCCCTCCCATTAGATGCATTGATTTTGTTGTATATTATCTTTATGTGAAAATGTTACTGAATTTTCATTTTGTGTCGTTTTCATTAAGAAATGTGTAACTGTAAAATTTAACATTATTTTATTTTAAAATTTTTAACTCTACAGTAAACCCTATCAAAGTGAGTAGCTCTGTGTTGGCTTCTAAAAAGCATATAAAGTTGGTGAATTTCGTAAAAAATCAATAACTGGAAAGCAGGGTTCTACCGAAAAGAGAAAAAAAAAAACGACACACAGTCTATGGGACAAACAACTTTGGGGACATCTAGTTTAAAGGATAAAATAAATACCCAGTTCCCATTGGCCTAAGTGTGCATTGTTGTAGGGATGCATAATTATTTATAGTGCATTTATTAAATGTTACCATTTATGATTAGTTTGATGGATAGGTGTATCAAATCAGAATTGCATTTTTTTTTCAGTTCTAATCTCAGTTTTAAAGGATGTCATAAATCACTAGCATTTTTCTTTTGTTTTCTGTAAAAGAAGGAACTAGAGATTTTGTGTGTGATGGGCATTTGAGTGTGATAAAGATAAAACAAGAAGTTCCAAATAGTTCAGAAAACTTGACAATTAACATGAACACTAGAATAACAAATAAAAACATCTTGCACCAAAAAGCTGATACATTAATACTAAGGACATATCAATATGGAATAGTCAAACTCTAGTCATAGACTTTGTTGAGGGATCTTTAGCACAACACCCACTACGAATACAATCGAAAATAAAGACAAAACAGGAATAGAATGGAAGAGAAAATTTTATCCATGAAAAAGTGTGAAGGAGCATTTCTACAAATAAAATTAAAGTTAAAAAGTTACATAACATAGAACATTCATCCCCATACGATAAATTCAGAGGTTACCGCATGGAATATTTATTGCCCTACTTGATGCACTAGTATGAGTATTGTACTTCAGCCATATATATATATATACACAGTCGATTCCGGTTAACTGGACAACCGATTTATCGGACGAGCCAGTTATTAACCAAAATGACCGTGTTCCGATGTAGTCCTATTAACCGGAATCCACTGTATAAATATAAATATACATATATATATACATATATATATACATAAACATATATATATACATAAACATATATATACATATATATATACATAAACATATATATACATATATATATACATAAACATATATATACATATATATATACATAAACATATATATACATATATATATACATAAACATATATATACATATATATATACACATATACATATATATACACATATATATACACATATACATATATATACATATATATATACACATATACATATATACATATACATATACATATACACATATACATATATATATACACATATATATATACACATATATATAAATATATAACATGATGGGATAAATTGCGGGGCCCTAGTGTAACACGGTTTCGCTCTAACACGATAAAAAAATTGCGAAACCTTTTGTACAACACTGTACTTCAACAGCACTAGTTAACATGATTTTTGTTTAACACATTTTAAATCTAAATTACCTTAAAATAATGACGGGAAGGAATAATGACTATAGTCCCTTTACATGAAAATGTATAAACAAATTATAATTTACTCATTCATAACTCTATAAAATTACAAGAAGGCTTAAGCTTAGCTGAAATTATTTTTGTTGAATGTAGACCCTTTCGCTGAATGAAGCCAAAAATTCAAAAGAGGGCTGTGAAAATTATCTATTTCTATACCATGATATCTACAAGGACCTTGTAAGAACCAGCAAACAAACCAAATTTACAGAATTTTTAAAGAGGATAGACGGTGCAAGAAATCTAAATAAAGAAAAAGGCGATGAAAGTGAAGGTGATATCCTTCAACCGAATAAATGTTCTGCTTTGATTGTACTGAGCAGTGATGAGGAAGAAATTTATTAAATTAAGGTCGCATTAAATGAAAATAATATTTTTTCTTTCTTTTCGTATTGTGTTATAAATACATTTATTTTTTTAATAAAAATTAAGTTGCTTATATGGAATTTTAAATAAAAAGTTTGTTTTTAATAAGTTTTCAGAACGTAACCCCCCTTTTTGTACTGGCTCCGGGTACACGGTTTCACAGAACACTGCATTTTCTAGGAACCGATTTACCATGTTATAAGAGGGTTACCTGTATATATATATATATATATATATATATATATATATATATATATATATATATATATATATATATATATATATATATATATATATATATATGTGTGTGTGTGTGTATATATATACACACACACACACAGTGGCACACCCAGGGGGGGGGGGGGGGTTCAAAGCCCCCCCCCCAAGAAGTAGAAATGGCATTATGAATATTGATTTTGCATTATAAATATTTTTATCCGTTCATTTTCGCCCCCCCCCCCAAGAAAAATCCTGGGTGCGCCACTGCACATCTATATATATAAAAGAGCTTGTCTGTTTGTTTGTCCGCTATAGAATCATAGACTGTTTCACCCACCGGGACCAAATTCGGCACAGTTAATGTTTTGGACCCGAGAAACTTAAATCAGGAAAAACGAAATTTGGGGCTCAATTAGTTTTTTTTTAAATTAATTTTTTAATGTTTTTTGTGCCCAATAGAGGTGCATCTACCCCTTGTGGATTCCTCTCGACCAGCTGCATTAAGAGGGGTGGTTTGAGGATGACGGAGGAGTGGGGGGTCAAATTACAAAAGTGGGAGAAAGAGGGTTGGGAATGACCTTAAAATCAGACGAAGGTCCTCAGGCTCAAAGTTTCTTTCTTTCTTATTGTTTGTATATCATTTCAGTAGAAATGTGCTAAGCGCATTCTGTCTGGCCAGATTAATATGAAGAGCGGGAGTGCAGCCCAGTATTTTTTTGATGGAATGCATGAAATATTTTATATCTATTTATCTACCCGGGCAATAATGCTAGTATATATATATATATATATATATATATATATATATATATATATATATATATATATATATATATATATATATATATATATTGAACTCTTGAACTTTGTGGCAATTCTAATCAGCAGACTTTATTTTTTTAAGAAAAAGTCCCAAGCAGACCAGATTAATATGAAGAGCGGGAGTGCAGCCCAGTATTTTTTTGATGGAATGCATGAAATATTTTATATCTATTTATCTACCCGGGCAATAATGCTAGTATATATATATATATATATATATATATATATATATATATATATATATATATATATATATATATATATATATATATATATATATATATATATATATATTGAACTCTTGAACTTTGTGGCAATTCTAATCAGCAGACTTTATTTTTTTAAGAAAAAGTCCCAAGCAACATTACTCGGATGTCTTTTAAGACAAAGAAAAAATTTAGATACTCATTTTGGCAAAAACCCTGCCCTTAATTAGGTATAGAGTGAAACTCATTTCAGCATTTCACTTAGTGAAAGGTAAGGAATTTGTTCTACAAATTTTAAACCATGGCACTTTATATTAACCACACAAACTGAGAAAGGAATGATTTATATTACCTTTTCCTTGGACTCTGAAGTGTTATTGAGCTTGATATCCTTTAGCGGAGACATTTTCCTCTTCTAATGTATTTCTTTTTTTTATATAATCAGTGTTTCCTTGAACTCTAAAACTTGTGATTTCTGTATGTGAAAGAATAATAAAAACAAAATTAAAGGCACAAATAAATATGAAACAAAAAAAAACATGACTGCACACACACACACAAAACTGAAAAGATTTAACCAACCCATAGCAATTCAAAAAATAAAGCTTATGAAAGATTCTAAATATAAATACTTATATAGTAAGGTTCAAAGCATGGCACATACTGATGAAAGAAAAAAAAAATATTTAAACTGTATTTCTATGCTGCTGTATGGGTATACATAGAAATACAGGTTATAAAAGATTTCATAGAATCTAGCAAATACAAACTCATTAATTACTGACACAATGCGCAATCATGTCATTCAAGGTTCTAATAGGCAACATAAATAGCTGCAACTCTCAGTGTTCAAAGTTCACAGCTACTCATTTAGCATTTCAATGAAATATGAGATGATACATTGGTCTGTAATGCTAAAATGATTCGCTATATAATTTAATATGAAACTAATACTTAATTTTATACCCTAAAATCTTTCCAGTTCACAAACCTACTTTATAACCTACTTTATAATCGTGTAATTATACTTTCACTAAGATCCATTGATCTAACTCATGTATGTTAATAAATTTATCACAATATGAAAATGTTAAACTAATTTTTTTTTTTTAATCTTTAGAAACATACAGTTTTTAATAAAGCACTTTAGTGTATATTCACATAAATACCATGCCTAGTTGTGAATTAATGCAAGGTCACAACATCGAAAAACACAAAAACTGAAAATAACTCCCACTGAAAATAACTCCATTCACGATGTTTTAAGTCACATACAGACAAACTCAATGAAAAAAATAAGATTCTGGTCTTAACTGCATATCAGTACATGAAGAAAAAATAATAACAATAATATGGTACAGGGCAAAGGATGGCCAGCTAAGTCAACTTGGCTGTCAAACGTTAAGAATTCTACAGTCATATTCTAAAAAAAAAAATTAGAAAATTTTCCCAATAGCCAGACTAAACAAGAAGTTACACTTTTGTAATTCAAATTTTCATAACGAATAAAATCAATTGACTATCTGATGACAGTGTAATCTGCAACCACACTCCTATGAATCACCGAATACTGTTAATAAGAGCTTTGGCCTACAAACACTTAATTTTTTTATTATTATTAGATATCATAATAGGATATTGCTAGTACATATTTCACAATTCACTACAAGTTACACTGATCATACAGTACATCGCATCGCTTAGTAAAGAAACTAATATGATTAATATCAAAATTGCATCTAATATCATGTTTTCACATCCAGCGGTTTGGTCTGTGCGTTATATGTCAGTCAGTTAGTTACGGAACTGTTTTATAAATATAGACTGTATTATGCTGTATGTATGTATAAATATATTAAGCTAAATTAAAATATATAAATTAAAGAAAATCAGGTAAAAAAATTAACGACACGTGCAGAATATTTATACAAAAAAATTATCAATTAATTTCAATTTAATATAAATATATATTATACTATATATATAAATCTATAAATATCCTATATATATATACAAATGTAAAAATATACTATATTGCCCAAATATGCAAACTAAAGAGAATCAGATTATAAAATCATGCACTCACCAACAACACGTGCAAAACCTCTGGCAATCTGACAAGTGGTCAGCAGACAAACAATCCGTGTACTGATATTTGACCCTTCTGAACACGAGCCGTTAAATTTCTAACCGGCTGGCAAATCTGATTGGCTACTGAAAATACGTTTTTCAGTTCTGCCATCTATCGGTCATTGTGTTTAATTATTTATCTAAGACATATAACGTTTGTTTACATGTGTTTAAATGTATCAGAGCACCAGACTTTCAAGTAAACTTCTGAATTCTATGATACTTCTGAATGTTTCATAAACTGAAATAGCTTATTTAATATTACTATAACAATTTTAAATAAAGAAATATGCTTTTCTGACTTTTCTAAATTATGTATAATACACATAAATTTACAACACTTCTTTTGTAAAATAGAAATTTTTAAATTTATAAAAACCGTACGTCATAATTGCTTGCTTTTTGTAAAATTAATATCGGACAGGAAAAAAATCGGTTTTTAATTGTCCCTAGGCCAAAAACCGTATAAAAAGCAAACAGTGATTCTGTTTTTAACTGTCCCTAGGCCAAAAACCGTCTAAAAAGCAAAAGGATACATTAAAATTTATAATAAAACGATCCTCTCGCAAAACTATAATATTTTTATGAAATGTTATTTATATTATATTTATGATAAAACAATATGAAAGTAAAATTGAGTTTTAAAATATTAAATATTATCTAAATCATATTTAGAATTAAATCAATATATTTCAAATACATAATAAACTTGCATTTCTTTTTCAATATTATTTTATACTTAGTATTATGTCAGATAGAAATTTTAAGATTATTGTAAAATATCTTATATAATATTGTTCTGTCCTTTAAAAAAAAACTTTTTTTATTATATATGTTACATCTAATAAGAAACACAACGAAATGAAAAATAACTATTTTTGCAGAATGATCTTACTAAGATTTTAATGACATGTCAATGTTGATTTTATCCCATATTATGAGATGGCAGCCTATCAAATAAGAATTGAAAGAAAGAAAAGAAAAGAAAAAAAGTCATTTAAAACAAAAACTACACATAAATATACTTAGAAAGAAATTAATTGATGACAAGCAGTCTATTCCTTTCATTATCTTTTATTCTTAAGCATATTATCTGTAAATAAAATATTCTGTGAAATTGTTTCTTCAAAATTCTGTTTTACAGCACTATTTAAAAGTCAATTCTTCACAATCAATATTTAAGTGATGGAAAGAGGTTAAATGTAACCTTAAATCTTTATAGTAGACAAATGTTAACTTGCATCCCGATGATGGACAATTCAATTTGCCTGCAATATCTGGATCAATCTTGTGAATATTTCTAATATGTTCATAAAGATTTTTCTGCTTTGTAAATCTTTTTCCACAAAATTCACAAGTGTTCGACAAAAACTCATCACTGCTTTTGCTCTCCATCGAAAACTGAACGAAATATGACAAATGAAAGCTAAATGTGATGTTGAGGCCGTATTATGTAAAATTTTTACCAGTACGAATCGTAAGCGGTAACAAACCTTGCGTGGTGTAGTCTGTCGTCTTACCACAATTAAATATCTTAACACAATTAAATGCAATAGTGACCGATAGATGGCAGCCCAGAAAAACGTATATTCAGTAGCCAATCAGATTTGCCAGACGGTTAGAGATTTAACGGCTCGTCTTCTGAACCGGCTGCATCAGTGTTGCCAACCTTTACGAAGCGCCTCCCCCTAGCGCCATCTCGAAATTACCCTGTTTCCCCCTAACACCAACTTGAGATCCCTTAGACTAGACCTTCCTAAAAGAAATTCTGGTTCCAAATAGGCATCCTGTTTGAGAGATAAATTGAAATAAATATAAAATACACACTTACATAATGAAATGGAGGTATATTTACATTTTACATATGTATGGAACTTATCTAATAAAAAAAACGCGTCTCGATTGTACATTACTGTCGATTTTTCTAATTTTAAATTTCGTCGATGTCAGGATAATTATCGAGTATTTCATCAAAGACATCGGCCTGGCTCTCATTTTGTGCTTTACTATTGCCTGCATTTTTAAAGTCATACGTATTGACGTTGAACAATTTGAGCATACGGGTGGAAGGAACGAATTTGACACATGTACCGCAGTTCTTTTGTAGAGTAAATCTCACCATCATAATACTTTGAAGTACTTCGAGGGGCAACTTATTCCGTAATTTATTTTTAATTACTTTGTATGTCGGAGAAGCACGTTCGACACTTGGGTTTGATATTGGTAGTGTTATTAGCGCCATTGAAAATTTAGCGATATTTTTAAATCGCTTTTTCCCCGCAGAATCACAATCTTCAAATATTTCTGAATAAAATTCAACAGAATTAGCTACATTTGACCACGATTTATTTTGCAATTGATTCCATTTTGACTCTACATCACTTTTATTGCCGTATAAGTGAGTTCGGTGGAATCTCATAAAAATATCATTGAGACTGGGTTTCACTTGAGATAATGCAACTTTAAGAAGAAGAATCATCTTGATGAAGATTGAACATCGTTCTCAGAACAACTAAGTTATCTGGTAATCGTTTTTGAATTTTTTGAGCCAAAGTACACAGAAATTTCTTACATCTCTCTTTGACATCTAATAATTCTTCCTCCTTGATATTTTGTGCAATAGAATGAAACTCAAAGCCAAAATACATCGCTGATGTATGCATTAGATGGGACTGAAAATTGAAATCCGCTAATTCAGAACATTTTTATTTTCTGTCACCGTTACGCAAAACTGCCACTACTTATTTTATCTTGATAATAATTATATTCGAATGAAATATGCAGAATTTCCGGAAAGACCACAAAAGAGAAATACTGAAAAACACAGTAAAAGTAACACAAAACATTCGCCACTTGCCACGTGTCGTGATTGCCGCGCAAAATGATAAAATTTGTTTATGGTTGTATTTTGACTGTTTATTTTATTTCGTTTTAATGAGAGAAAGTACCAGTACACTTGAAATCAACCTGATCAACCCTTTCAACGGCAGTGACGAAATATTACGTCGAGCCCTGACTGTCTCATCCGGGCAGTGACGAAATATTACGTCGAGCCCTGACTGTCTCATTCGGGCAGTGACGTACCCCTGAGCAGGCGCAGGTTATTTTTCCAGCACTGCACGGAGTTTTCCCCCCGTTTTCGGAGCGATAAAAGGTGCTTGATTTACAACCTCTTGATAAATTAGTTCCTGGAACCTCAATCATGGCAGACAGGGGTTTTAAACACATATCATCTTTGTTGCAGCAAAAAGGATGTACATTAGTTCGACCACCATCAGTTTTAACAGCATCAGTCAGCTCTAAAGCCGATGTAAAATTATCAAAACAAATTGCATCTTTACGTATCCATGTTGAATGAGTTATTGGAAGATTGAGAGAATTTAAAATGCTCGGTCCACATTTATGCATTGATAACCATTTAATTCCCTATTTGGATTATTTAATTATTATTGCATGTGGAGTTATTAACATGCAAGACCATTTGATCCAAAAACAAATTTAGTAATTTTACTCATACTCAGTGTTAATTTTGTAAAAAAATAAATTGGGTTAAAAAATAATTACAAAAATTAAGCTTTATATAAATTTTTAATACACAAGAAAGTTTTGACTTTTTCCAGTAACTCGAAACTGACGTCACTGCTGGTTCTTCACTCCGTCTATGAAGCCACATAAGCAAAGCTACAGCATGTTTACATCCACCTGTAAAAAAATATATTTATAGAAACCCTCAGAAATATTAATGTACAATTTAGTTAACAAAAATCAAAATATTGTCTGTTAAATTTAAACTAGCATTTAATGCAAAAATGAAAACTATATTCCGAGAATATCATATTTTATTCACTTGAATAATCATTGTAAAATGTTTATTTGCATTAAAATTTTGATTTTATGAAAAATGTTACAAATAAAATGCTGTTATTTCTCACTTTAATTTATTTCTGTGTTCATTAAATGAATAAACTTTCATTCATAATTGAAAATTGTTAAATTACCATATTATCTCTATCAGATTAAATTATTTTGAATATACCTGAATAACTTCAGAAAAACTAGCATTCTGGATAGCGGTCTATAAAATGTTCGTTCACAGCAGAGATATGCAATATACAACTCTTAAAGTATATTACATACAGTTACTTGATAATAGCTTTGATGCTGAAACAGTTGTAAATGCTCAGTAAGTGGATCTTCATTCAATAATTTTTTAATTTAGCTATAATTGTGGGTTTTAATGTGATACAGATGATTTGCCAAATCATTGCAGCAAATAAGAAATAAATACAAGTTTTGACATTTTCCACTTAAATAAATATTTAAATATATTTGTAAAAACAACAAGTTTTGTTATGAGTTATATTCTCCAGATGGTGAATTCCACCTAACATGAAACCATTACGAAAGAAAATCATTTTAAACAAATTCTTAAGTGCTATATATCATTGGAAAGCTTATGGCCTCTAGAACTAGAACCTATTATTGCTTTTTCCTTACATTAAGTTTGTTTTATAGGGGAAGTAATGGGAAAATATCTATTTGTAAGTTTTTTTAGCAAGTAAAATTATAATTTTTATACCTTATTACTTACGTAAATTATGCCACTGAATTTAATTGGAGTAAATTTAATATTAATGTAAAAACTATAAAAGTAAAATAAATGCATGTTTGTGACTGTTTTGAATATAGCATAGTTAAGGGTACAATTGCGACATGTATTATATGTAACGTCTGTTACTAATAGTTTTTAAATTTTTTATTACAGAAAAAAAAAGACTGAATTTTTATGTCAAGGTTCTGATAAATTACAGGCATGTCTTGTGATGTTATTTTTTTAAATTTTTGATCAAATTTACATAATAGATTCACAGATTTTTTTATCTTATGATGCTATAGTACAAATGATGTTCCATTTTATGTAACATCCGTTACATTGAAGAATTTTTTTTCTTTTGCAGCTTAAATACACCAGAAATAAATTTTGAAACCTGTCAAGTTTATCTTTAGTATTGGTTTTATCAGGAAAAAATAACGTACTCCTATTTTGAAGCATTAATATACATCTCATAATCTTTTTATAATTTATTTTGTGTGTGAATGTAACGTCCGTTACAATGGAATTCACCAGATGCTGGGTTGGGGGTAGGTGATGAAATTTTAAAATAAATACAATTTGTGTGCAAAATGTGACAAAAGCATAAAATATATTAATTATTTTGTGAATTTAATTTTAATTAATCTTTTTACACTAGTTTTGGGTACTAGTTTTTTACATAAAATGTATAAAGTATTGTATTAAAAAGATTTTTTATAACAGCTGAAGTATTACTAATTATTTATAAATGACTCAAAGCGGGGAAAGCTAACCATGGATGGTCTATTGTATCTACCCCAAACACACTATCATTAAAACTTTTAGATAAAATTAAATATAATACATAAAGGAACTCACCCAAAGATGCTGCACAATCATTGCATTGGACGGAAAGGACATTTTCTTCCTTTTCATTCAACTTGAGTTCCACACTGTACGTCTTTTTTGTGACATTATGTTCTGGTGTCACTCTTGCATTGACTGTACAGATGTCTCCATCCCTTTTTACCTGAACATATCCTACAGCATTATCTCCATAGCCTTCTCGTCCAGATCTAAGTAAAAGAAACTTTCTAAGTACTAAAGCATTAATTTAAAAATGTGTTTTTAAAACACAAAATTATGGAGTTAGAGGACTGTTTAAAATTATTATGAGTAGTAAACATTTGTTTCTTTGCACCACTTAATATGTGATTAGTCAAAAGTTTAATCATCATGCATAGTTCAGATTTATTACAATTCCTTTACCATTTAAAATACACATATTTCTATGATATGAATGCAGAACACTGAACACATTCGTAAATTTGGTAGTGTTTTTAATTTCTCTCAACTTTTTAATAGACAATTAAAATTACTAAATATCTTATAACAGACACTACTTGT
This sequence comes from Dolomedes plantarius, assembly GCA_907164885.2. NCBI lineage: Eukaryota > Metazoa > Arthropoda > Arachnida > Araneae > Dolomedidae > Dolomedes > Dolomedes plantarius. The sequence goes on from OU015502.1 coordinate 31,220,989, forward strand.
AATGTTACAGTGCTAATTAATTCTACAAAATTAAACATGTACTATGAATGAATAATAATAGAAGCTGTTTATTAAACTTTTAGAGTACGAGATTAATTTAATAATATGCATAAACAATGTCTAACTTTAAAGTTTGTATAAAGTACAACGCACGTCAGCGTTCTACAATCTACATTACATAACTAGAATAATAAATGCAAACAAATATATACATACCTCTGAGCTTTAAATCCTCGTATTTCTGCTCCCATAAAATTTGGATTATTTCCCAAAAAGGAAAACACTGCAAATGAATCCATTTTAGGCAGGTTGTCAGATTGCCCTTTTGCAAAACCGGGTACTAACGCCATGGTAAAAAAAAAAGAATTAAAACTAATAATAAAGACGACGATAGAATATAATTTAAAAAAAAAGGGGAATAAACAATAGCCACAAACGAAAATTAGAAAAATTAAAGCAAATTAGAAAAAAAATATGATTTTAAAATGTTAGTTTAAGAGGAGGAAACGTAGAATCTCGCGCTAGAAAAATGTAAACATTGAAGCATGGGGTATAGTGACGTCAGAACCAATCACGTAGCGTTTTGAGGTCACATGATTTTTCAACACTTTTCGCTTATTTTAAATTTAAAATTTTTATTATTTAGATCTATATGTACGTTTTAATTGATGTTTTCGAACAATTTAATAACCAATCTGTTAATAAAAAATAGAAATGAGCATTTTCCCCACATGTGCAAATTCCTCATTGCCCGAAATTGGGGAATGAAGACCCCTACATGTACATCTCCGATTCTGACGCATTCACGGGATGGGGGTCTGAATAGAGCGACGTTGGTAAGTTGGAGGGGGGGGGGGGTTGCAGATCGACTTTCCCGAAAAGTCAGATGTTCGGTAATTACATCAGTTTCCAAGAAGGAAGGTCAAGAATGGAGGGTGTGGAATGGTTAGCTGGCTGTTGTGAGGCCACAAGAACAGGGCGCTTATGAATTTCCCTAGGATCATAATCTGGGAGATTCGCGAATTTTTATTTTTTTAAACATTAACAAGTTAAAAATTTCAAAGGCAATAATTTAAATTATGATTAAATTATTATTACGATTAATGATAAAGTTTTCATTGCACTATTAGTATTTACATATGATAAATTATATATTAAATACATGAAACCATGATTTTTTTTTATCCTATGTCAACAAAACTCTTACTAATCGCAGTGATAGATAAAATATGATATTGCAATGATAGAAGTTCCCTCCTACTTTATCTTTTACTTTACAATCTAGATAAAGCCATTATAGCTAATAAAATTACATTTGAATGAAACATAATGTAAAAATATGTACATAAGTAATTTTGATCTAAATCAATGATTTTTTAAAAAATCAAGTGATTTAAATCCTAATTTAAATCAGGATTTAATTCATGTACTGTATATTTAAATTATGTATATTTAAATTTAATTAATCGTCTTTTAATAATTTTTATAACTAAAATAACGATTTTAATAACTAAAATAATGTCTAAACATATTTTATTTTATTTTATCAATTTGGCTACATTTCAAACTTTTCAATTATTATTTTATTACTTTCCATACAAGTTTGAAAAGTTATTTGATGTTGTACAGTGCTTCATACTGGGAAATGGCTGAATGGTAGGGCTCTGTCTTTCGGTCCCGAATCCTACTTCTGGCATGGATGATTCCCGCCTTTCGTAATCGGCTTTAAAAGTAGGTTCCAGTCTATCTAATTAACCCTCGTGTAACAAAATATTGTTTAGTTCTTCATCTCGGTCTTCTGACATCTTGTTTTAATCTGTAAATTAATGGGTTGGAGGGATTGGTGAGAAATTCTTAGGTGTTTCTTTTCTTTTTTTTAAACTCACGATGAACTACCTACCCAAATTATCAGGTGTAAGGCGTTTAGAGCGTCACATTCGAGGTTATCTCCACAATTTTGATCATCCTCATGAGATAGGAATTTTCTCCTGATTTCGTACCCCTCTCTTGCGTAGCCGACTTCCCAGCGAGAGGATTTTCGGACCCCGTAGCTGTTTCCTTAAAATTTCATTGATTTTTGATAATGGTCGGAAGCAAATTAATGAAAGCATAATTTTACGGATGAACCTTAAGGTGCTGGAGTTCGCAGGTTCGAGTCCCTTTTCTATATGAATGTTTGTATTCATCTGTATCGACATTAAGCAGTAAGTCCCGGTCAAATTAGTCTTCGAGTACCAAAAATTGACCTAAGCTCTCTAAACAACCAAATTATCGGAATTTCTTTATTACAGCATTTAACTAGGACATTGATATGACCGATACAATCTTAAAATTGCAGTTAAAAAAAAGATGTATTTTCATAGACACAAAAAGAATATGATTAAAACAAAACTGATTTGTAAAATTGTGTATTTAACTATAAACTTGTGTATGTAGTGCATTCAATTGAACTCAAATCCAATATGTGTGTTGCGAGAAAATACTAAATTTTTAATTCTGATATTTCAAAAAATTTGGTTTTCTGCATGAAAACCATGAAAATTGGCAAGTCATAAATTAAGCATGAATATTCATTCATCAACAAAATTTTTCGGCTGCAATATAAATATTATAAAAATTAATTTTGGATGTTGTTCCAAAATTGTTATTAATTCGCTATTGCACTGCAAATCAATCAAAAATATGAAAATGAAAAAGGGTGAGCTGATTGCTTATCAACGGGGGAAAACTTTGATAATGAAGTGGCATGATAAAAGATCTGTTGCCATTTTAAGCACTATCCATTCCACAGAAATGCAAAATATAACAAAACATGGGAAAACTTATAAAAAACCCGTACCAGTTCTGGATTGCAACCATACAATGGGTGGTGTGGACAGAATGAATGCATCTACACAGTGCGTCAAATAAGTTTTAAGACTCGTCCCAGAGCGCAGTTTGTAAAGGTGCTGTGAGTGTAAATCCGCATGCTTCATAACATCCATCGTCTGCTGACACACTGCTAACAAGTTGTGCGCATTTCGTTAAGTAGTTGAGAGAAGGCGAGCGTTTATTGCAGAAGTGAATATTTTTCATGTTGATTTTTTAAGATGGAGCAAAGAGCTGTAATTAAATTTAACGCAAAACTTGGTAAAAGTACTTCGGAAACATACCAACTCATGAAATAAGTTTGCGGTGACTGTTGTTTAAGTAGATGAAATGTTTTTGTGTGGCACAAACGTTTTTTGGACGGAAGAGATACGGTAGAAGATGGTCAGCGTAGTGGAAGACCAATTTTCTCTAGGAGACCTGAAGTTATTGAGAAAGTTCGAAATTTCGTAACAAACGATCGCTGTGCATCACTGAGAATGATGGAAGACTCTTTAAACATCAACAAAGATACAATTCGAACCATCCTGCATGAAGATTTGGCAAAACAAAAGTGTGTGCTAAATTTGTTCCACACACTTTAACCCCTGAACAAAAAGCAATGAGAAGTGAACATTGCGGAGACATTATTTCAGCCGCTGAAAACGATCCAAACTTCTTGAAGTCCATTGTTACAGGTGATGAAACCTGGTGTTTCCAATATGATCCTGAAACAAAACGAAAAAGTGCGGAATGGAAGTCACCAAATTCACCACAAGCCAAAAAAAACAAAAATAATTGCATCCAAAATCAAAACAATGCTCATTACATTCTTCGATAGTAAAGGTATTATCCACAAAGAATTTGTTCCAACTGGACAAACAATTACAGGTCAATGCTACTTAGCTGTTTTAAAGCGTTTTATGGCCAGAAAACGTTGCATTCGCCCAGACTATAGGACTGAAAGCAGTTGGTGTTTGTTACACGACAATGCACCCAGTCACACCTGCCTTATTGTTAGTCGATTTTTGGCAAAAAATAATGTCTGTATGTTGAACCATCCACCGTATTCACCTGATTTAGCAACCTGTGACTACTCCTTATTCCCAAAACTTAAAATGAAGTTAAAAGGGTGGTATTTTGAGGATATTTCGACCATACATAAAGCTTCGACGCGTGCTTTGCAGGCCATTCCACAAAGTGATTTACAATAGGCTTTAATTAATTATTAAATTGCTGTAAAAAGTGCATTGAAGCGGGAGGGTCCTATTTTGAATAAAAAACCAAAACAGGTATTAATTTCTTGTTTTCATTTCTTTTTATAGACCCAGTCTTAAAACTTATTTGACACACTGTGTATTTAAAATTATGGAAAAATAAGAAAAACGATAACAGAAAATTATGGGATATAAGAAAAACGATGATAACAGAAAAAATATTATAAAAAAATTGTCAGGCACCTTTTAGATATTTCCGTTTGGAATTCATTCCTTCTTTACAAAAAAAAAATGGAGGGAATCTTAATAATCTGAACTTCCGTTTGAAATTAATAGAGAGAATAACGGAAGAAACATTTCTTCTGAATAAGAAAATATCTCTATCCATTCATGCAAAATTTGTGATGAAGCTTTGTGCCCCGCTTCCTGTTTTGAAAAATACCATACAAAAGAATAGAATGTTTAACATATATTTCTATATTCAAAATAACTATACGTCTTTGTTTACATCACATTTTCACATAATAAGAAATAAGCAATTGTGTATGATATAGCGATCTATTATCGATCTTCTGTTGTAAAAAATTGTAGCACTTGGAAATATGGTATTATGTATTAAGTTTATAACAAAATCATTGCATCTATAATTGTAACATCAGAAAGAACTAACAAATTTTTAGCGATATAATTATTCATTTGTAATATGAAAGAAAATATACTGTCGTGAAAACATATAGAATAAATGAGTCGAAACTAAAATCAAGGGTGAAACCATGTTGCTGTTGACCCTTGCATGATAAAATAGTTGATTACCAGATTACACGGATTTGAGCCTATTCCCTCAGCCACAAGGATTGAAGCGAAATGAGCTATAGAGGGCGCTATGTGCGCATCTCAAGTGTTTTGAACTGATGTTCTATAGTCTGATTGATGATATTATTGTCTGATTGATGATTTAACATAAACGAGCTGAACCACCGTTTTGAAGGTTGGCGAAACCTAATAATGTTCGCCGATGTAAATAGAAAATAAATGTTGTGTTTGTTCCAAGTGGCCTAGTGAAATGATTCTTGCAAATTTTGGTGCATCGGCCGGGAATACCCTGGAATTGGAAAAAGTTGTTAATGAACTGTATTTGTCTGAAGAAAATGGAAGCCCAATTTAAATGAGTGAAGCACTTTCGTTTTCGGGGATTTCTAAGGTATGAGTTTTGTTTTATTTGCAGTCTTGGGTGTATTTAGATTATCGTTTGATTGTGAGGAATTGAATAAGTAATTTTAAATATTAAAATGTCCAATCACGAACGTTTGGAAATGTTGAAAAAGAAGCGATCTGTTGTGAGAACGCTAACGACTAAATTGGTAAACAAAATCGAAAGTATTTTAAATTCTGATTCGGAAATTGATATTGTTGAATTGCAGGAAAATTATGACCTTTTAATTGAAAAATCTGATAATTTGAAAAGTCTTGATAAAGAAATTGAGTCATTAATTAATCTAGATTCGATTGAGGAAGAGGTCATTGTTAGCGAAGAATATAACGAAAAATGTTTAAAATGTTCAAAAAAAGTGGCGCGATTTTTAGAAGGAAAAAGAGTTACTAATATACAGAGATCGGAACAAAACGTAGATGTTCCAGGTCCTTCTCAAAATTATAGCAATAGTGTCCCGTCATTCATTCCTAAATCGGTGAAACTTCCAAAATTGACAATTGAAAAATTTTCTGGCGATCCAAAATGTTGGACAGAATTTTGGAATAGTTTTGAAAGCACGATTCATCAAAACGAATCACTTACTAATGTACAACGATTTTCGTACTTGAAATCATATTTAACTGGACCAGCGTATAACGTTGTATGCGGTTTAGAACTTACTAATGAAAATTATGAGAATTGTGTAACAGCTCTTAAGGAAAGATATGGTAGAAAAAATGTATTAATTAATTCGTTTATGAGTAAAATTTTGAATTTAGAAGCTGTCAAATATTCATCGAATATTCGAGCTCTTCGTAGGCTGTATGATGAGTTACAAGTTTGTATTCGAAATTTGAATGCGATGAAAGTTACTTCTGGTTCTTATGGACATTTATTGATACCGATATTGTTAAAGTTGATGCCAGACGATTTAGTTTTGGAATTTAACAGGCAAAATAATTCTAAAAGTGATGTAAATGTTTCAGGATTAGTAGATATTTTGAAAAAGGAAATCGAATGTAGAGAAACTTCGTCATTAATTTTGAATGAGAGAAAGGAAGTTTCGGTTTCGCGTAGTAATTATCAACCGAAATTTGAAAATAAAAGATTTGTAAAGAATACACCCACGACTGCTTCATTTAATGCTCAGATAAGTTCGATATGCATCTTCTGCTCAGGGTCTCATGATTCTTTAAAATGTAAAAGTTCGCCTAATGATAAAATAACAAAATTGAAATCTGATAATAGGTGTTTTTCTTGTTTTAAGAAATTTCATGTAAGTCGAAATTGCTTTAATAACAAACCTTGTGATAAATGTAAAGGTAGAAACCATCATGAATCGATTTGTTTGAAAAATAATAGTCGATATAGGGCAGGGTCCATAAGAAATAAAGACTGTCAAAATTTACAGGAAAATGAAAAAGATTTTCAAAATTTGGGATCAAATATTAATGAAGTACCAAATGTGAATGGGACAAATTCTAGTCAGGGAGTGATTTCTTCCGTTTCACAGTGCATTTCCAGTCCCAAGAACGTTATGTTGCAAACATGTACTGTTTTGGCGTCTTCTGATAGTAACGCCAAACTAACACGAATTCTGCTGGATAATGGGAGTCAAAGAAGTTTCGTGAATAGGGAATTAGCAAATGCTCTAAAATTAAAACCGATTAGATGTGAAACGCTCTCTGTTTATGCGTTTGGTGTTAAAAATGCTCCCAAAAAAGTGTACCCAGTAGTTCTAATTGAGTTGAGAAAGAGAAACGATTCGCATGTCAAAATAAAGTTTGAAGCTCTTGTGATAGACAAAATATCCGCGGCGCCAATCTTTGCCCCTAATGTAAACATTCAGCACTTGATGGACAGGAGCGAATTGGAGATCGCTGACTCATACTTAGGAGACGATTTATTGAACATAGAAGTACTAATCAGAGCAGATGTGTTTTGGGATGTCGTGTATGCTCGAGAGAAGATTCCCATAAACAAAAACTTGAATGCTATTGATACTCTTTTTGGATGGGTTTTAACTGGATTTCTGTGTGAGGAAAACAGCAGATGTTCTCAGAATATAGCAGTAATGAACGCGAATATTATGAATGATTTAAGGATGTTCTGGGATTTAGATTCAATGGGTATTAGTTGTGAAAGTAATAAATTATCAGAAAAGGATAATGCTTTGATCAATCAGTTTGAGAGCGAATTGCAATTCAAAAACGGCAGATATGAGTCGAAATTAATATGGAAATCTAGTGCGGATGAAGTAGATAATAATTTGGAAGTAGCAAAAAGACGTTTTGAATTGTTGCGCAACCGTTTAAATAAAGACGCAATTATGTTCCAAGATTATAAGGAAATTATTGAGGATCAGCATAGAAAAGGTATCGTTGAGGAGTGCTCAAATGAGGCTCAAAATTCTGAATATTACATGCCACATACATTTGTCATTAGGTCCGATAAATAAACTTCACGCGTTCGAATAGTTTTTGATGCTTCTTCTAAAAAGGAAAACGCAAAATCTCTTAATGATTGTCTAGAATCCGGTCCTAATTTGAACCCAAATGTTTCAGATGTAATACTTAAATTTCGTCAGTATGAGATCGCATTCTGCGGCGATATAGAAAAGGCATTTTTAATGATAGGAATTGCTGAAGAAGACAGAAATTATTTGAAATTTCTTTGGTTTCAAAATGATGAGGACAAATCCTTCAAAATTATGCGGATGACACGCGTACCCTTTGGCGTGACCCTTAGTCCTTTTATTTTATCGGCTACGATAAAGTATCACATAAAGAAATACAAAAACGAAAAGCGGGATAGTTATGAAATGTTAAATTCGTCATTATATGTTGATGATTTATTTTATGGAGCAGATAATTTAGAAGATGCATACCGTTTGTCATCTGATGCGTTCAACATTTTAAAAGATGCAGGGATGAATTTGAAAAAACTAAAGTCTAATTCGAGAGAACTAAATGCATTATGGGTTAACAATGGAATTGCAGATAATTTAGATGATTCGCGTAGTTACCAAAAGGTGCTAGGTATGCTGTGGAATCCTGAAAATGACGTTCTTAAATTGGATACTACAGCTCTTGTAGAATCTTTAAACAATAAAAAAGACACTAAGAGAGGTGTGCTTCAAACTGTAGCCAAAATCTACGATCCTGTAGGCTTCATATCACCGTTCGTTGTCAGAGTAAAAATTCTGCTTCAAGAGATTTGGTTAAAGGGATTAGATTGGGATGATCAGCTTCCGAATGATCTTATACCAAAATGGACAAACTGGTGTTCGGAGATAATTAAACTGAATGACTTATCAATTGAGAGAAAATACTTCCATTGTAAACAATTGGAAAGAAATGAAGTCACTTTGCATGTATTTTCCGATGCAAGTCCCAAAGCATACGGTGCAGTTGCGTTTGTTAGATACTTGAACAAGAAGAACAAATTTTGCACTAGTTTTGTTATGTCTAAAAGTAGAGTAGCCCCACTGAAACCTTTGACTCTGCCTCGACTGGAGCTCATGGGCGCTGTCGTTGCAGCTCGAATGGCTGAGCACTTGAAACAGCTATTTCCTGATATGTGGTTTAAAATTAATCTTTGGACTGATTCATCGATAGTAATTCATTGGATAAAAGGCTTCTCTAAAGAATGGAAACCATTTGTGTGTAACCGTGTAGCCGAAATTCAGCTACTTACTGACCCAGACTGTTGGAAACACTGCCGCTCAAAGGACAATCCCGCGGACTTATTAACGCGAGGTTTAGATGCCTCCATGGTTTGCAGAAGTTTGTTATGGTGGCATGGACCAGAGTGGCTGCAGCTTCCTGATGAAAGCTGGCCCACTCAGCAAGTGAGATCTGTAAATAAAGAAGAATTAGAGTGTCGTAGCGGTGTACGTATCAACGAATGCGTAGTTAAAGTCGTTGAGAAACCTATTGACGTATCAAGATATTCTAGCCTTTTACGAGTATTGAGAATCACTGCATGGATCAAACGTTTCATCTCGAAAGCTAAGAAATTACCCGTTGAAAATGGCCCCCTCACTGCTGCTGAACTTCAGAATGCTGAAGAATTTTGGATACGGAATGAACAGAAATAAACATATCATTCTGAAATTCGTGCATTACAGAAGAACCAAACAATTCCGGCAGAATCTAGTCTGTACAGTTTAGCTCCATTCCTTGATGATAAAGAGATGCTTAGGATTAAGGGGAGATTAGAAGAAAGTGAATACACTTTAGATGAAAAACACCCAATAATTCTCCCTCGAAGTTCTAAATTCACTGTTTTACTAATACAACGTGAGCATAATAAGACTTTACATAGTGGAGTTGCTGCAACCTTGTCGAAAATTAGGAGGAAGTACTGGATCCCCAAGGGCCGACAGCTGGTAAAGAAAATAATTGGAAAGTGTCTTATTTGCCAGAAGTATGCAGTGAAACCAGCCAATCAGGTGAATGCTCAAATTCCACGGGACAGAATTGCTGAAACGCCACCCTTCAGTATTTCTGGTATCGATTTTACTGGACCTGTCATGGTTAAAACTGGAAAAGAGGTAACAAAATCCTATATTACTCTATTTACTTGTGCTGTCACTAGGGCGGTACACCTCGAGTTGGTATCCGACATGACGACCAAGAAATTTATGTTAGCTTTTCGACGATTCGTATCCAGGAGAGGAAATTGTCGTATAGTGTACTCTGATAATGCAAAATCCTTCAAGAGTGCGAACAAGGATTTGATGTATTTCTTCAATATTATCAGAGATGAGGAATTCAAGAATTTCATATCATCAGAGGGAATTACTTGGAAATTTATAGTTGAACGTGCCCCATGGTGGGGAGGATTTTACGAGCGTCTGATGAGAAGCATTAAAGAGCCTCTCAAGAAAATCCTTGGACGAGCGCTGTTAACATTTGAAGAACTTTCGACTGTTCTGACGGAGATAGAGGTTGTGCTGAACCAAAGACCTCTCACCTACGTTTATAACGATTCTTGCGAACCTGAGCCTCTTACTCCATTTCATTTTCTCCATTTTGGACGTAAGAACATAGAATACCCCTGTAATTTTGCTGAGTTAGTGCAAAAAACTTCCTCAAAGGAGTCTTTGACTAAAAGAAAGCAGTACCAGTCAAACATGTTAAAGCAAATTTGGCTAAAGTGGAAAGATCAATATTTACTGGATCTTAGAACTGCCCATCACTTTGTTACTCCGGTAACTCAGAAAGACCTGAAAGTGAATGATGTTGTTTTGCTTGAAGGAACTGGTAAGTCAAAGTTTTTATGGAACTTAGGAGTTATAAGTGAAGTTCTCCTAGGACGCGATGGCCATGTTCGATCCTGTGTGGTTAAAACAGCCAAAGGACTGTTCAAAAGACCAGTGCAGCTTATATATCCTTTAGAACTTAATGATTCTAGTGACTGATAATTTTTATTTCATTGAATTTGCGTGTTTCTTTAATAATCTTTACATTCTTGATTAATTGAGATAATGCTCTATTTGTTCATTTATATTACTTTAATTTAGATATCATTTTGTATATTGTGTTTTGGTTAGATTTATTTCTGTAAAAGTGTGTTTATATTTTTTAAATTGTCACTTGCATTACTAACTGTATTATTGTTTCAAATTTGTTAGTTTTAAAATTTTATGCCTAGTATGTGATTGAACTCTAATGAGTTCAGGTGGGGAGTGAAGCGAAATGAGCTATAGAGGGCGCTATGTGCGCATCTCAAGTGTTTTGAACTGATGTTCTATAGTCTGATTGATGATATTATTGTCTGATTGATGATTTAACATAAACGAGCTGAACCACCGTTTTGAAGGTTGGCGAAACCTAATAATGTTCGCCGATGTAAATAGAAAATAAATGTTGTGTTTGTTCCAAGTGGCCTAGTGAAATGATTCTTGCAAAAGGATCAACCCCATGCCAGCTGAGAGATTCTGCACCCTTGCCCAATGATCTGGAACTGACGCTAAGAGTTTGAGCCTGTTTCCTTGACCACAACGATCAACTCCATGCCAGCCGTGAGACTCTGCACCCTTGCACAAGGACCAAGAACTGAGTGGTGACTTCCAGACTATGTTTACTGATATTCTACGTGGACGGCCAATTATGACGCAACAGATTATTATCCTCATACCTGTGTGTGTTAATGAGTCCGAGGACTGAAACTCATTTGTATACATGTGGTGTCATCGATGTCAGCCAAGGTAGGCGCATTTGCTTCAGAGTATTTTATATTAATGAAGTCATTTAGGGAAGTCATTTGGAACTCAAATTTTGGCATTCCTAAAATTTTAAGATTTTGAGTGAAAGATTGAAAATAATTTAAATATTAATTACAAAGTTATGGTTTGAAATGATGATTGATGATTTTGAATATGATGTGTGTAACTATTAATAAATGTTACTGATGATTTTAATTGGTAGTAACAAAGTTATGTTGAGGAATTTAATTACTGGTAAAACCTATTATTATTGAGGTGTATAACTATTAGTAAAGATTATTGATGAATGTAATTGGTAGTAACAAAGTTATGATGAGGAATTTTATTACTGCTGGAATTGATTATCAATGATGTGTGTATCTATTAGCAAATATTTATTGTTGAAATTAATTGTGATAGTTTAGGTTAACATTGGTGAATATCGAGAAAAATTGCATTGAATGATTAACTTGAAGGAAATTTAGAATAGGATTAAATAACTTGAAGAAAGTTTAATGAATTCTTTTTTTTTTTAAAGTGTTATTGTATATAAAATGTATAGTAGTGTAAATAAACCATATATATATTCAAGCATAACCTTTGAGCAGTCATTTTGGGTACTGTGTGTCACTTTTTGTACTAACCTTGAGATCATGCCAAAAATGGAATATTATGTTCTAATCTTAATTCTAAAATTTAATATTATCTAATTTTGGGTTGTTAAAATAATTCTTTTTTCCAAAATTTCATTACATATACGAAAAACTAAGTAATTCTGTGTGTGAACTGCAATATTCTTTTATCGTTTTGTGTGAGTGTAATTCGTTTAACAATGAGATATAAAATTCATAGGATAAAACAATGTGATTGTAACATGACACATTTAAATAATTTGTGTATTATTATGTTTTAATTATATAAAATTTACACTTATAATATTTTTTAACCACTTGCAGTGTTTCAGAATGTGTAAATATTTTTACGACTGTTAAAATGTATCTTCTGTGTAACAAAATGGTAATTATTGAAGTTTAAATTTTTGGTTCCTGAAATCAATGAGGTAATAAAATTAGTATACCACCTCAATATGATTGATTTTCTTTTTGTTTAGAATGGGTTAAGAATTAAGTTTGTATGGCATTGTGCACAAAATATAAATATCTTAAAGTAGGAGATGATTATTATCAGGCATTCGCATAACATGGAAATGTTATGGGAAAACGTGTGAAAAATATTATGCTAGTGAGATGAAATATTTAATGGAATTCTCTAGAATTTTTTATTAACTTAAAATTATAAAAGATGGTTTAAAATCTGAAATATTTAATGTTTAATTTATATTTTTGAATTCTTTGTTTTGAAAATATCTGAAGTTTGGAAGAAATTGAATATAATATTTTTGCCAAATTTTCATAGCATTTTAACGTTATCATCAGCCAATACGAAGTCACCGAGGAGTCTTTCCCAGGAACGGAAATCTCTTATACATGACCCTCAGAAGCTGTTTTTCCTCTGGTCTAGCCTAGGGCTAGAGCGGGTGGAATAAGCCACACACACACCCGTACTGTTTCCTAGAAAAATTCCGCTTTCTCGCTGGGGGAACAAATTTGGGGACACTAGCGAGGTGGAAAATGTTATTACTGTGGAGGGTTGCGGTGACAAGCAAAAGATACTTCCGAAAAGGGGGAAAGAAGTACTTTGCAGTGAAAGCAAACTTTTTTCCAGGGAATCGGGCCGCTTGAAGGGTAGAACTATACAAGTTTCAGAAGCCAGGATAGGTAAATTAGAGTTTCGAATTGAGCCGGTGAAAGGGTTAAAATTGAACTGAAGAGTTAATTTCCAATTACTTTTAATGAACTTCAAATCTACGCTCCTAAACCCCCTCCCCCATAAAAAAAGTCCCCCATAGAGAATTCCCCTAAAAAAAGTAACTTCTAAAAAATGCGCCAAAAAAATGTACCCCCTAGAAAATACCCCTAAAAAAATGTTCCCCCCTCAAAATGCCCCTAAGAAAATGTGGCCCCTAAAAACACCCCTTTTCATCTAATTTACCCCCAAATTTAGGGGCAAAACCCCCAAGTAGGCAACACTGGTACTGATATTTGAACCTTCTGTTCCGGCTGCATATTAACTTCCTATACTCGTGTAGACACAGTGGGAAAATTTCAAGCCCGCTAATTCGTTGGTTTCTCTCCGTCATCTATGACATCACTTAGCACAACTTTCAAAGACTTGATATGGTGGCGCCATCTTTTCCCCTGAAACTGAAACGTTCATTACAGTATATTATTTCGATTAAAACTTTTAAGAGCATATGGGAATTAATCGTTTAATAACTCGAATATGATATTCTAAGTCGAGTTCCAAACAGGGGCGGATCCAGGGTATGGGGGGGGTGAGGTGGATGCATCCCCCCCTTTAGGTCATGTTTTTTAATGTAAAGAAAGAACTAAAGACTACAAGAAGCAAAGAAAATAAAATAACAAATAATATGTAGCGCTAGTGCCAATTTTTGGAGAAAGAAACGTTAAGTTTAAACGTGCTTCTCGATTAGAAGTGTGCCAGTGCAGTGCATTTCGCTTGAAGATCGAGTCTAGTGTACAAAAACAGCTTATAGGGCTCTGCCAAACAAGATGGGTGGAACGTCACGATAGTATTCATTTGTTTTGTTCAAGCCTATCAAACTTCATGAAGTGCTTGAAGTTGTAAGTACTTGGAAAGAAGCCGAAGCAGCTACCAAAGCACTGTCTCTTTTAAATAATATAAGCACTAGTTCTTTCATAGTTTCCATAGCGTCTCTAGTTGACATATTAGCTATCACTCTACCTCTTAATTGGCTATTCCAAAAAAAGAGCATTGACCAAAAAGAAGCCAGTGAAACTCTCCAATCTACTTGTTCTACCTTGGAACAGAGAAGATCAGAGTGTGAAGAGTTTTTCCACGATGTATATCTTGTAGCGACAGCTTTAGCTGAAGATATGTGTACGGAGGTGTCTTTGCCTCGTATTGCTCAAAGGCAAAAAAAAAAAAAAAAAAAAAAAAAAAAAAAAAAAAAAAAAAAAAAAAAAAAAAAAAAAAACCGAACCAACCCCAAATTGTCAAGCTTGAGGAATTCTAGAGAGTAACAATTTACATTCCTATATTAGACAGGATACTTCAAGATAATAAATATAGATTTCCCGATGACATTATGAAACTCCTTGAACTATTAATCCTGATACCAACTTCGGTTGTTTAAATGTCCCCAACAAACCTAAGAGAATCAGCTAAGGTCTTGTTTTCTAGATTTCAGTTTGCTGTGGGGAACATTTCAAGTCATAGTGGAGCTGCTTTTAGCAATGAAGTTGCCCTGTGGCAAAATAAATGGTTAAATCAGCAAAGACAAAAAATGAAGAAATTCCAGAAACAGGCATTGAAACTCTCATCAAGTGTGGCAAAGAGGTTTATCCTGCAATATACGAATTGATGAAGATTTTTGCCACTCTGCCGGTTAGCACAGATACTGCCGAGAGGTCCTTTTCAACCCTTCGAAGGTTGAAGGACTGGATGAGAACAACCCTGAGAGAGGATAGACTTGTAGCATTAGCACTGCTAAACATTCACAGAGGAATTGCGGACAAAGTTGATGCAAAAAAATCGTTGATAGGTTTGCTAAAATGAAGAAAAGGAAGTTGGACTTTGTTGTTTAGGCCAAAACTTATTTTTGTCACCCCAAGCCTACATAAAATTGTCCAAATATCAGTTTCTTTTATATGTTAAATTATCACAACTTGGACAAAGGGAGCAATGTATTTTACTTTATTAAATATAACATATTAAAAGTTTTTAATAGGTTGAATTAGATTTAAAAATAATGTCTTTACGTAATATAGCCTGATATGATCCTTTGTCCTCAACAGTTTAAGATTTGAGACAATTTTGTAACATTTAAGTTAATTAGGTTTGAAATCATTTACATAACAATCACATTATGAAAAATGTACCAATGTGTTATAAATCTGTACCAAGATGTTTATTAATTAAAATAAAAATCGAAATGTATCGTATTTGAATAAAATGCCATGGTTTTCATGTTTCATTGGGAGAGAATGTAAATTTCTTGGTTTAAAATAATATTTTAAGGTGCTTTTGAGGCACTTAAAATAGCCTAAAAAGAAGTTTTCAAGCAGTGTATATTTTAAAAATTCCATAATATTCCATAACCTCCCGAATATTCCATAACCTCCCGACCTCCCCCCCTGGAGGAAGACAGCCCCTCCCCTTGAAAATCGGCTGGATCCGCCCATGGTTCCAAAAGTATATTTTTATTATGAAAAATACACTTAATTATTTAAAAGAAACTTCTAAGATTGGTTTCTTTAACTTGTTATAAAAAGTTCATTGAAGAAAAAAAACCTTTAAAAAAATAAAAAGAATATAAAGGTGGCTTTGAAATTTTTATGAAATATGCAACATTTATGGGGGAGAAGATTTATTTTACTAGAACTTGCATTGAAAGATGTAAATTTGTATGGGTATATGTGTCTATTATTTTGCAAGAATACAATATTTTTATATCTGACTTATTTTTTTTATAAATAAACTTAAATTTGCCTTTTTTAAGATATATTCAATTTTATTAATGGATTACTTAAAGAAATCTTAATGCAATTTTTTAGCCATCTTATGTGTTTACCGATCTGTTATTTTCACCGTCGGTTCGTCTCTCTTTCTCACACACATAGATGATACATCACTGGAAAAATGTACTGCATCATATGTTCAATGTTTCTAAAGATACAAATATATAAACGACCCAACCTTTCGGTTATGCATTAAAATTAAAAAAAAAAAAAAAAAGAAAAAAACTTAAGGGGGGGGGAACTTATGCTAATTGTGTAGCACACAACGGAATAGAATATCTATGAAATCGGATAATGAACAGCCATAAGGGCCATAACTATTTTTCTTATGGCTCTTCTACAGCAATAATCATTATAAAACCTATTCTTATTCCAGATATCAATATTGGTAGGTAAGCTTCTGCGTATATTATTAAATTGACTGCATACTATCATACAGTGCTCCACCGATTGTTCAGCACCACAAGAGCAAGTGCTACTTTTTCCGTGAAACCTGCTTTGATAACTACCAAATGACCCATGTCCAGTGATTGCTTGGTTTATGTAAAAATCTGCACTTAGCCTGTCAGTTTTAACTTGAGGAAAAATTTCTCTTACTCTAGTTCCAGAAGTTGTATTGTTCCACCTATCTTGCCAGACGTGTTCCGCCATTTGAATTAATTTTGCTTTTACTTGGTTTCTAGTCCATTTAATTTCTTTATTTATTACTTCCAATTTAGTTGCTTCTTTTGCAGTTTGATCAACTGCTTCATTTTTATCAATCATTTTTATCTCAGTGTTTCTAAAGCTTTAAAACCAATGAAATGTACAATTTTAAATTAATGCAAAATTCTACAAAAAATTGTCTCTGTGTAATATATTAAACTAAGTGGCAAAAACGGAAATTAATAAAGTCTCACTGCTTCGCTTTTCAATTGTATTGGAATTTATTTTCAGAAGGCGCAATATTTTTTCCCATGTCTCGAAGCCAAAATCTCGAATTATTCCCCGCAATTATCTCGATACGAAGTTTTGGCCCTCTTTAGGGCCTTGTTTTTTTCAAATTGCAGATTCATTTGACCACAAATTCATAAAATCTTAAAAAAATAAAAAAAACATTTAAAAATCCAAAAAAATTGTAAAATAAACAAAAACATACAAAAATACTTTTGTATTCTTACACTTTTCTGCTTTTTTGGCCATCTTAACTTTAATTATTTTTTTTCGTGGATCATTAGTCTTTTCTAATTTTTCACTTAAATCTTTTTTCCTTGTAACTTTAATTATTTTCTGTTAAGGTTAAATTTTGTTTTGTTTTTTCTTTTCTGTTATTATTTTTTCCCTTTTATTTGCGTTATTTTTACCTAAATATTTAATTCTTTTCTTAAAATTTTAACTGCTGAGCACTCCCACCTTGATTACATATAACTTGCTTACAGGAGATAAAGTCGACTCGACGTAGGTACTCCGCTTCATAAAACCAAATTCGTCTGCCTGCATTTAACTTGTTATAAAAAGTTCAATTTTAGAAATTTTCTCTTAAATAATTGTGTTTTTCATAATAAAAATATACTTTTGGAACAAAAATATACTTTTGGAATAAAAATATGCTTTTGTGTTTGAGTCGGTGTTGGCTATCCCGAGGGAGTAGAACGGGCAGCGCAGGATTGACGCAAAATCATCTTGGAGAGCTGGAGTACACTTGAGGAATCTTAGTCAAGAAATCGCAATACTCCATTTTAAATGACACTCTGTAGAAATATCAACATCTATTCTCCCCCTTAACTGGTTCAGTTATTAGTATATTACAACAGGAGTTCAACTGAAATGCATGATTAAAATATTTTTCATTTTTATTCTGCAGTGATACCTGCAAGTTTTTCTCAATTTTAACGTAGGATTACGTTCCTCCATACTATGGACTTCAGCACCTAGAAGGCATACTGAAAAAATTATGTTCAGGATCAATCAGGCTCTGAAAGCTTTGTACGAATTGTCAACGGAAAACCAAATGGAGGTAAACATTGACAAGACTATGTACGAAACTTTTACTCTCAATCATCAACCAACTGAAATGGATTTAAAGTATAATGGTAGTAATATTTGGGAAACAGACGAAGCTGTTTACTTGGGGGTGAAATTTGATAAAAAGCTCTCTTGGCAGAGACATATTGATAATGTGATTGATAGAGCTCGAAAAAGGCTAACAGTGATTAAAAGACTCGCAGGAGTAAATTGGGGCTGCGGAAGAGAAACTTTAAAGAAAACTTATAATTTATACGTCAAGCCATTAAGGGGCCAGTGGACTTTCAAAATTGTGAAATTTGTCCAAAAAATCGATTTTTTTATTTTATTGAATTGTGAAACTACGGACGATTAGGAACGTGTTGCAAAAAAGAATTGTTAATTTCTGTGATTACTTTCCTAGTTATAGGCATTTGTATTTAATTTAGATATTATGTGGTTACTAATAGCAATAACTTTAAATGAGTTTTCTCAAAATAAAAATTTTCATGTCATACGAATATTCAAACTGCTCCAGGTGCATTTCTAATTATCATATTGCTTTGAAATTTAAGTTTTATATACTTAACTGTATATCAAATAAATCTTATTGAAAAAAATTATGCTTCGTAGCTCAGAATTTCTAAATTTTGTACTTGAAAAGATGATTTATAGGTATTTTGCGTAATGAAAAGGGTGTTTTCACTATTATTATTTTTTTTCTCTTTAAATTTTTAATGAATGCTTAAAATGAGCAATAAGTTTCATTGTTAGTTCTATAAGGTATCCTTAAATAAAAATTACCGTATTATATGCAAAATAAATGCGCATGGAACATTTTTAATTAGGGCAATTTTTGATATAATTAATATTTCATAATTCCTAAATTATTAATATTTCATCTTTAAATTCCAACCACTTTTACATATCTATGGTACTAATCACGTATTCAAATTTCAAGCAAATCCATTCAAAACACAAAACGTTAGGTTTGAAGGAACACTGTCCCCTTAATAGGCTATTGTTGTGAGGCCCTGATTACATGTAGTATTGCATGCATTTCTAGAATTGAGGTCTTTCAAAATGAAGCCCTGAGGCTAGTTACTGGAGCTGTTAAAACTACTCCAATAAATGCAATGCTGGCCCTAACGGGAAATAAACCAATAGAAGTAATCATTCAGGAGAAAGCTTTAATATTATAGGAGAAATTAATTAGATTATCATCAACAGAGTTAAGGAGAAATTATGATATCACTAAACCTAGGAGATTGAAGACTCACGATGGATTGTTGCAATATGTTTTTAAATTGAAAACTGACTATTCCCTTCAGGACGTTCCCACAGAGGAACTGTTGAAACCAATAAACCCTATTCACATGGGATCTGTGAGAAAGAAATGTTGTTTGAAGATTGCTATGACAAAGTCATCAGCAGTTGTTTGTGAACTAAATGCAGCTGCTATGGAGAAAATTTATACCAGGTATTCAAAGAACAATTGGATTTACATATATACTGATGGATCGAAAATGCTCGATAACGTTGGAGTTGGTGTGTATTCAGAGTTCTTTGCGTTCTATGCCTCCCTTGTTCCATTTCGGACCAATTTCGATGGAGAACTGGAGGCAATTAGAATTGCAACAGAACAAATTAGTGTTAGAACAGTTCAGCTTAACAACATAGTTATTTTTTCAGACTCTCTATCAGCTATCCAGGCTATTGCTGCACATCATGTCGCAGAATCAAAAATTATTGACTCCTGAAGAAGAAATATTGATCTTCTGGCTTCTAAAGGGAAGACTGTTGTTCTGCAATGGATCCCATCTCATGCAGGAATAAATGGTAACAAATGAGCTGATACATTGGCTAAAAAGGGAACAGAGATTTTGCAGTCAGGCAGTGGCGAAGTACCACTTTCATCAATTAAAAGAATTATAAAAAATGTGGTGAGGAAAAACTATGATATCAATTTATTAGAAGAAATCAAGAATAAGAGATGGAGGGACTCAATCAATAAAATCCCAGACTCCCCAAGATCCATTGCAGTAGCGGCCTTTCGCCTGGAGACTGGACATGAGTGCCTTGTTAAACATCTATACAGTATTGGTATATATAACAGTCCTTTGTGCACTTTGTGCAACCAGAACTTTGAGATGGACAAAGATCATTTACTAAGTTGTTCTTCATTGAACGAAGAAAACTTCTACAGTCGATATTGGCGGGCTAGGGAGTTGATGAAATCGACATCCAGCGACTGATTTTCTTTCATTTTTATGTATTTCATATTTGCCGTTTTGATGCAATTATTGTTCTTCTCTAAGTTATTGATTTTGTATTGCTCACCTGTTCTATTTTTTGTTTAAATGCTCCAATCTCATGCATCAAAGATGCATGGGAGCCAATGAAGTTGTAAGGTATACACAAGATTCGATTCACAAGAATCGAACTTTTGAGTGAATGAATTAAAGAAGCTGCTTGAGATATGCTAATTTCGGCATACGCGCTTAGTATAAATACCATGCAGCGCCATTAATAAGAAAGGTTGTTAAGGTTGAAGAAAGGTTGTTACGGTTGAAGAAAGGTTGTTACGGTTGAAGAAAGGTTGTTAAAGTTGATAGATAAGCGAGAGGGAGCTACGAGGTAAACAGCCCCAGGTGTTATCCTGCGCTAGTGCTTAGGGGGCCCAAAGTTTACGTGGCAGTACTGCTGGTTTGACTCCGCTGGTTTGTGAGTATTGAAATGTGTATTTCTATTGAATGTTAATATATATATATTCCGTACAAGTAGTACGTATGAATCTTGTTGTTAAAAGCGAAGCCTACATGTGCAAGAATATTCAATAAATATTGTTTCATGTATAAACGGTGTTTGTATCAAATTCATTTAGAGTGCCACTTCAAATTATATACACCCGAGTCTGGGTAGAAGTGAGCTATAATTACTTTATACTAACGTCCGAAAGTTTATATATACCCTGGTTGTTCTCGTTACATTTATAACGAACAACATATTTAAGTTAAACTGTGTACTGTGTACTTATATTGATAAAATTGTTGCAAGTACTTATATACTATTTGAAAATGAGTGCTGTAGAACAAAACCCTGCTGGAAATTTTCCTCGGGTAATTATGGTTCAGCAAATTGCGCCATTCGAAGCCACCTTCAATGGCGGATCCTCAAGCCAATTCCTAAAGAAAATTTAGCATTACTTTCAGCAACAATGCACCCCAGAGGGGGAGAAACTTAAAATTGCTCTAGCCGCTTTAAGAGGTACTGCGTATCAGTAGTACAAGACTTGGGAGGGGGGATGTGACATTATAAGTCTGAACCTCGTCTATTTCTATAATTCGGGTCCCCACATCTGTTGAAAATAGGCCCCTTTTCTCAGAATAGCCCACCCAACAGCAAGTGAACATCTGCAAGTCACAGAAAATTACATTCAGGCAAATAACCGCAGCAGAGGGTTAAAAGTATGGGATAAACACCACTATAAATCCAAACCAGTGAAAGAAATATAGAGCCGTGCCGCCCCAGAAGAATTAACAAAACCCCGTCTCTAGTCATCTAAATCCTCAGTTCACAATATTTCAGAGCTAATGGCTGCAGGTGCCAGATATAAAGAGATCAAAAGTGTCAAATAATACCATAAAGATAAAACGCACCCATATGTTTCTAAGAATTGCACCCGCCTACCACCCACGACAAATATCTATGTTTATGTAAACAGTCGCTGACTTGTTTGGTACAGCCCCTGGCTAACAGAGCAGATTCATTCTGTTGTTGTCTCTGTATGTGAACACATGTATGTTTCGCGTCATGCTAGAAGGACACTCTTATCTCAGCCAGCAACGCTAGAGAAATAAAGAACTTCAATTTTAAAAGAACTGTGCCTCTTCATTTGTGGAGTTTATGTTTATTACGGAACGTCATGTGGTGAAACGTGACATATATATATATATATATATATATATATATATATATATATATATAAGAAATAAAACTCGTCTCATTTTAAATTTAAACTAATTTAGTATTAGGTCTACGATTATATAATTTTAGGCTATGAAAAAAAATACGCCGGGCTTCTTTTTTTGGGGGGGGGGGGAAATTGCCCCTATTTCCCTCTCCCCCCCTTGGAACCGCCATTGGATTCTAGGGAGCTACGGCAGTTATGCCTGAAGTGCAAACAAGTTAATGTGATCTAATTTTTCTTCCTCAGTGTGTGGTGTGAACGAGTAACAATTCAAGATATCTACACGTGGAAAGTACACTTTTGGAGACAAAGGTAGAAAATTTAAAGAAAGTAGAGAATGGCGAATGTAAATCAAAATTAGCAGCTGACTATGAAATTACAAAAAATACCTTGTCAACTTATTTGAAAAACAAGGAGTCAAATTTAGATTCATGGGGAAAATCAAAATTTGCTAGAGAAGCTGGCTGAACAATGTAAGCATCATGAACAAAACAAAACATCCATTTTACAGTTTTTCCCAAAAGTATAATTCATATTTTCAATTAAAGTTTACTTTCTACTGCATATCTTCTGCTTCATTTTATGATTAAAGTAAGTCTGTATTCCTTTTTAATATGTTAAATTTTAGATAACGTAGTATAACATGATATTTTTTTTAGGATTATACATACTAGGAGATTTTTCTTCTTCAGTGATACACTTTTAAAGTTATATATTTTCTCATTTCATCGCATAATTCGAACTTTTTTCTGAGAACCTTTGAGCTCGAATTTACGAGCGTCCACTGTATGTATATATATATATATATATATGTATGTATATGTGTGTGTGTGTGTATGTATATATATATGTGTGTGTGTGTGTGTATATATATATATATATATATAAATTCAAAAATTTCGCATTACAAGAAATCACAATTTTACTTACTTGGTTAGTTAACTATCAAAATTCTTAATTAAAGCTAACAATGTAGTAGTCTCCACAATCTCTTCCTTTTAGCAATAAGTAATGAGCAAATTTTGAGAGTGAGATCTCTCATTTAAAGACCGTGGATGGTCTTTAAGCAATTATGTTAATAAATTGTTACTATTACTACCTAATTTCGCTTAAAAAGCCGGTTTAGTAAGAAAAGACACCTTGCGCACATTAATACTTAAAACAGAATGTAGAAAATGAACATTTGTCTGGTCACGATTTCGAAAATTGTCATGTCATATAGAGTGGAAGAAAGAAACTGAGACACTTCCCTATCTTCAGGATCATTTATTTATGTTGCTGAAAATGCTCTCCATTAGCCACTAAACACATTTGCACTCTGCACTGGATTTCTCGCTGCACATTGGTGCAACGACGCCATAGCGTTGAAAATCACGAACAAACAAATGTTCATTGTTTACATTCTATTTTGAGTATTAATGAGCTTATGGCGTCTTTTCTTACAAAATTAATGATGCTGAAGAACTGTGTAACTGACTTTTCCCCTGTATCTCATACAGTTTTTGAGATAAAAACGCTAATTCCAAAATTTGCCGATAGATGGCGTTGTAAGTTATCTCATCGAGTAGCGCATAGCCTTTTTACTATACCTAGACACCAACTTTATGGCCTAAGCTGTCACCGTTTAGAAGTTTAGGGGGGTGTACGGATATAGGTGGGAACCCTGTATTTCCATTTTAGATTTACTTCAAAAAACGGAAAGAATTTCAGTACCTGTTTAAATTGCGTTACAAATAATAACTAAAGAATAAAGGATTACAGTGAGACAAATGTTTTTTTATAAAAATTGCGAATATATATTTTCTTATATTTGTTTTGCATGTGTTTATAAAAGAAGAACAACTTAAGACGTACGATTTTCTTTACAAACAACTATCAAGTTTCTAGTCAACTAGATGTAGTGAAGTTAGATTAACGGATAGCGGAGAGTAGCAGAACGTTAGTGGTGATAATTGTTTTTTAATAATTTGCCATAAATAAATAAATATTGCAAGAGTTCTCATCAAGCCTTTTACTGTTGATAAGTAAAAGTGTTTAAGCGTAAAGGTATGTTTCGTTTACTCTCTTTTAATCGTTGCCAGCCACTACTCGTATATGCGTAAATAGTTGGGCAATCGGTAACAGAGAAGTGCTTCTGATGAGATATTTCATGAATATCACTGTGGGTATACGCACTTCGCAAACGGATATATAAATGAGAAAGTATGTGAACGTGCAGTTCATACCTCCAAAAACTGATTTAGAGGAGAAACGCAGACCTTGCCACTTTTGGAATGTTGGGCAATTGGTAAATGGTATATCATGAGGAACTGTAATCCAGTAAGTTTTACTAGAGATTTGAGGGCTTAAAGAACAAAAAATGCTCGGTTTTGTCTTTTGTAAAAAACATAAAATGCATGTAGGAAGTTTTTCATAAAAGATAGTTTAATAAGAAAATTTTCGCGAAACTGTCTTGTTTCCTAAGTGAAAGAAAAAACATATGTAAGTCAGATTGCGAAAGATGTTGTAAATTTCAGCGAATAAGTTGCTAAATAGCAAGTAAAATAGCAAATGTGTATATATATGTAATTCAACAAGTTAAACGTCCCGGACGGTTAGTTCATACGACTATGAAGAACCTGAAGACCAGACGCTGCGTAGCAAAACCTGCAAACTCAGCAGAGGGTTGATTTCCCGTTTGGTTTATGGATAGCAGGGGACTGGGCGCTGGACGGACAGTACAGATTTGCCGACCAATTTGGGCAACCCTGGGCCCCTGTATATATATATGTAAAATGAAAGATGTCCAGGAGATCCATTGAACCATGTCAGTAGACGAGCAGCTTTCTGAGATGTGACACTATGCTTATGAGTAGTCGCACAACAATGGAAACTTGTGAAATGAAGTTCTCTGTGAATAATGTGTGCATACAAAGTTTGCAGCATTTTTCACATTTTCACTCACCTGCGCGCTTTGTTGTTGTTCAGTACTGTGTGGATTTGATGTAACGGCTCGCCTCCGACATCACCTAACCCTGAGTTTTTGCTGTTTTACTTGGTCGTTTTGATGGTAAAAGGACGCCAAAATTTTCCTGGCAATGCACTTCTTCCAAATTCATTGACTTGAGAGTGTTAAAAGCTCTGCAGAATTTCTAGGCAAAACACTAATTTACATCCCACAATTATCTCTTTATTATAGTTTCTTTTCTCAAGCGTCGATATTTTCAATCAAAATTACTATGGGAAATGACACAGGGAAGCCAGAGACTTGTTGTTATACCATTTGCGTGTGTATTGCATAACTGAAGGACCTAGAGAACCAGCGCATTTGATTCTTAGGGATGGTCTTGAGACTTTTGTAAGCTTACCGGGCACACACACACACACACACACACATATATATATATATATATGTGTGTGTGTGTGTGTGTGAGATAATATTACTAACTACCTAAAATTGCCCATTCTGAACTTTATCTCTGTCCTGGTAACCCCTCTTTCTTCTCTTTGGCGTAAATGCCTCGCCTTTCCACACACCAACTCCCTCCGCCAATTCTGGCAACCTCCCTGAGCTAATCGCATTTTGTCGCTCTTACGAGGAGACGCTGGACTGACTCGAAGCGAATAAGATGTGTTGCTTTACTCGATAATAAATTCGTTTGTTCCTGAAGCTGACTTTATTATTTTCCGGCCATCGATGTAAATTACTATTTCATGAGATGTCCATCCCGGAAATTTCATATATATATACATATATACAGAGGCTGTTCACACATTTTTTAGACGATGTATATTGTATTCACAAAACTAAATTACATAAAATTCTTGTGTTTTAAATGTTCTATTTGACATCCCTTATTTTGAACTATCTTTCGACACCGCAATTTCCAGGATAATAATGCCTTTTGAAGTGTCAGAAGCGGTATTCTATCCCATTCCTCCTGAACAGCTTTCCAGAGTCCTGTAAGGGTTTTGGGACGACGTTTGGATAATGCAAATTTTAAAAGTCCGAAAGCACAAAAATCCATAGGTGATACATCCGGAGATTTAGTAGGGATATCAGTGAAGGGTATGGCCTTGATACCAGTTTTTTGTTCCATTTCTTTTAGGAAATTTACAGTGGATTTTGATGTGTGACTGCTAGCTTTGTAGTGATGGAGTCTCACAGATTGATGGCACTGTGGGTAAAGCGATGGTATTTCATTCAGAAAAATTGGTGATAAAATATGTTCCTGATAGTACTTGGAGTTAATCTTGACATTTTTTCCACTCTCTTTATTTTTAACTTGCCATTATAAGAAAAACCAGCAACAATCATGAATCCCTTATAAAAACTTTCTTTCGATTCTTTGAACCACGTACTTAAATTTTTTTCTCCCCTTTTATGATAA
This sequence comes from Dolomedes plantarius, assembly GCA_907164885.2. NCBI lineage: Eukaryota > Metazoa > Arthropoda > Arachnida > Araneae > Dolomedidae > Dolomedes > Dolomedes plantarius. The sequence goes on from OU015502.1 coordinate 31,247,401, forward strand.
TAAATGGCTCTTTTTTTGTTGCAATCATTTAAATACACCCATGATTCGTCTATTGTGACAATTGTTTTCCATTTTTCTTTGGCTAAGGTTTGGTTTTTGGTTTTTTTTTTTTTTTGGTTTGGTTTGGAGCGCTACGGTCATTTTTTGCTACACGAGGGTTAATTAGACCGGGACCTACAGCTTAAAGCCGATTCCGAACGGCTACAAACATCCATGCCAAGAGTGGGACTCGAACCCACAGACTCCGGTACCGAATGCCAGATTTCTTTGGCTAAGTGTTTCTCATATAGAATTCTGCAGCGTGTCCTGCGTTCAGCGATATGATTTGGAAGAAGACGATGCACATTGCTTTTTTTCGCTTTCTTAAGATTTAAATCAACGTTTATCATTTTGTTTACAGTGGACACCGAGCATTTTAATGATTTTGCAACTGTCCTTTGACTAGGGGGATTTTCTTTTAACATTAAACAACGTACCTTTGCAATAGTCGAAGATGTCCGTTTTTTCCTTGGATACTTGTTTGGAATTTTTGTCCCACTTGAGGCTCCAATTTGACGTTTTTTTTCCTTTCTTGTTGACGATATTACCTATCGACGCTTTAGATATCACAAAACCATGACTCTCACATCGTTTTTGGATAACGGAGTATGCATATTTCTCTTCAGAAAGAGCACAAATGTAGCCTTCGAACCACTGCTTTGTTAAAAACGCCATTTTGAATAAAAACAAAACTTTCAAGCCGCAGACGATAATTTTGACTTTTAAAAACATAGTACAATTGCAATTATTTCTTTTGCAGCAAACGATATTTTATTACCGCTTACCAAAATCGTCTAAAAAATGTGCGAACAGCCTCTGTATATATATATATATATATATATATATATATATATATATATATATATATATATATATATATATATATATATATACAGGGTGTAACGAAACTCTTGGGCAAAACTTTAAGGGGTGATAGCAGGGCCGGCGCTAGCAGTTTCGCCGCTCCTTTATAACAAAAATTAAAAGAGATAACCTAAACCCTTCCCACGCTTAGTAGTAAAATAAAACATGAGCAAAAAAATGGGTATTAAAATTTTGAAGTTTCTATTTGCAAAAAATACAAATTTCTTGATTTATGATTTTGGCACTAAATTGAAATTAAGGTTGCACAGAAAAAAAGAAAAGACACAAATCTAGTATATAATTATAAAATGCATTTATTAAAAAGATAGTAAAACAAATTATAGAACCACTAAAATTTACCTAATTATTAAAAATACAGTTAAACTGAAAAGTGTTTTTTTCTAACTTTTAATTCTGAGAATTTTTTGACAATCTTTTTGACATCAATTTCTTCAGCTAGCTGATGTTCAATGGCTAATGTTGTCAAGCCATTTAGCCGATCCTCGGTAGTTGTAGAGCGTAAAAAATTTTTAATTAACTTTAATTTGGAGAAACTTCTTTCTCCACCTGCCACACTTATTGGAAGAGTAAGCAAGATTCTTAAAACTATACCGAGATTTGGAGCAAAATCCAGCTTTGAAATGAATTTTAATATCTCGATTGGACTTTCTTTTTTATTTAGTAAGGCCAAAACCGTTACTATCTCATCTGCCAGGTCCAGCGCGTTTATATCTGATGAATTCCCATCAGTTAACACTATTTCTAGATCTTTACAATATTTTAATAAGTCGTTTTGAGGGGTATCTTTTAAATCATAAATATTGTATAAAAACTGGAAATAGTTGCTGTGGGTACTGATCAAATCAAACCTGGATTCAAGTGCATTGATAGCTTGATCTAATGTGAAAAAATAAAACTCTGCCTTATATTTCAAAGTAGGATCTTCTATCGGATCATCTCGTGCCTCATAATCAAAATTAACATTCCTTCTACGAACTCTATGACGTGGCTGGGTAAGCTCAAAATTAGCCGGTATGTCAATTTCGTCGGCGAGTTCTCGAGCATCGCAAAGCATTTCATTAAAGGCCGTGTCCGATCTAAGATCCTTGAAAAAATCTTTACAATTTTTCAAGAGTTCCATAGCAGATGGCAAGTCATTGTCTTTTGTCTGCAAGAGCTTACTTATTGGATTGATACAATTTAAGATTTTGTACCAAATTACAATGGAGCATAAGAACTTAAATTGTTTAACACAACTTAATAGTCCAGAAGCCTCAACTCTTATAGAGTTGTCAATCTCCGAATTATTACAAACAGCAAATAAAGCATCGTATATCCCTCCTAATTGATACCTCAGTGGTTTTAATGCATCTATTCGGCTTTCCCAAAGGGTATCACTTAGTGGTTTCAAAGTTAGTCCCTGAACATATTTTATTAATATGGTCCATCGAAAAGTTGATGAGGAAAAAAATAGATATATTTTTTGAACCATATTAAAAAAGTTGGCGGCTTCGAAGGATGTCTTTGCCATGTCATTAACGACCAAGTTTAATGAGTGGCTACTACATGGGAGGTAAAATGCTCGTGGATTTAACTCTTTTATTCTAGATTGTACTCCCGATTTATCGCCTCTCATGTTAGCCCCATTATCGTAAGCCTGTCCCCTCATATCCTGCAAATTCAATCCCAATGTTTCAAGTCTTTTAAGTATTAGAGTTGAGAGTTCAGAGCCCGTAGATCTTTCAACCGGAAGAAAGCCTAAAAAGCTTTCATTAATTTTAATGGAAACCTCATTGGGATTGGATTTGTCAATGGATACATACCTTACTAAGACTGTCATTTGCTCGATCTTGCTGACATCAGGAGTACAATCTAGAATTATTGAATAATATTTAGCTTTTTTAATCTCGCTAATAATGTGAGATGTTATATTTTCACTTAAAAGAATAATTATTTCATTTTGAATATCTTTTCCAAGATAGTGGACTTTAACTTCCTCTTTTTTTAGCACTCTGCGGATATGCTCTTCCATTACTGGATCAAACTGAGCAAGTAATTGAATAATTTGTAAAAAATTACCATTCCCGAAATCGTAAAGTTTGTCACTTGTACCTCGGAGGGCTAAACAATTTTGAGCAAGCATTTTTATTGTTGAAACAATTCGTAGAAGCAACTCGTACCAATAATTTATCTCTGCGTCAATGAGTCTTTGTGAGTGACTGTCAATCGTTTTAGAGTACTGTATTCTTTGACTAAATTCAATCCAAGATTTTTGACTTTGGATATGGTTTTTAGAGGTTTCATGTTGTTTTAAAGTCTCAGCAAGGTGCTTCCAATCTTTATACCCTTCAGTAGAAAGAGAACTTAAAATAGAACCAAAACGTTTGCAGCAAAAACAATAAACACAGTTTTTTGTAATTGAATAGACTAACCAGTTACGCATGACTTTTTCACCATTTTTCATGTTTCTCAAATAATGAACTGCGCTAAATCTTCGACCGGTATCATTAAACGGAAAACTGCATTCCTTTAATGGTTGAGGTGCTCCTTCTATTACCAAAAAATATATTTCGGCTTCTGTTAAGCTAGTTGGCCAGGAACCCGGATCTGAATTTATTATTGTAGCAAATGTTTCTTCTTTGGATTTCCCTGGAGTAGGCTCCACTTGACCAATATCGGTAGCTTGATTGGAAATGGCTTCATAATTAAAATTTGAATCAGCTTCTAATATATCTGTGTCATCGTTCCTTTTCGTGCCATGTAGGTAACTTAACAGACTTCCAGCCTGTTTTTGAATTTGAACTTGCTTTTCAACCTTTTTTCTTTTGTACTGAGCACCCGATAATTTTTTACGTCGATCAGACATTCTAAAAATAATTAAAAAAATATTTCAATAAAAAATAATTATTTTTTTTTTAAATGAAACAGAGGCGTTTTCGAATGCTTCAAGGCGAGATTTTGTTGGCTTTGTTTAAGGTAAATTGTTAAAAAAAAAACTTTCTATTCCATTGCTGACGTTTCGGTTTAATCAAACCTTATTCAGAGATTCAAGGTTTGATTAAAACCGAAACGGCAGCCATGGAATAAAAAGTGTTTTTTTAACAATTTACCCTAAACAAAGCCAACAAAATCTCGCCTTGAAATAAGTAAATAAGAGTACGAAAAAACAAAAGATTTTTCGAATGTTTTTGGAAAGATGCTCCCCTACGAGGGTTAAATTTTACCCCTGACATTTATTTATAACGAACATGAGTTGAGCGGTACCTTGTCTGTTCTTACTTACCTTTTGATTCTTCATAATCCAGGGAACTAATTATCTCATATTATTCACTTCTCTATTTTTCTCTCAACCTAAGCTTTGGATATCATCCTCAGATTACTACTGCAATGATTTACTCGTTATTTAGTGAGTTTATTATGCCTCATTCTTCCTTCCTTTGTATCGCTACTCTGACTGAGTTCATTCATTCCACGCGTCTTCTAACCCCCTACTTTCTTTCCGTACCTTATGTACCTCTTTTCATGATTATCTCCGGGCGCATTATCTTTTACCCCTTCGGTCAACTCCTCTATCATCTATTGTACCCGATTTTTCACGACGCATGGCAAAACGCGTAACTTGTTCTGGATTCACAAATTTTCTCTTACAGATTCTCAAAAGTGGCCGTTTCTTTTCCCCGCACGTACCCTCACTGAATTCCAGGAAATTCGCTTTTCCGGCGCGCGACTATTGTTAACTATCTCTCCCCTACTAATTCTTGGAACTGGACTGTCCCCTGTCTATGGCGCTCCAACTCTCCAAATTTAACTGCTCGCCTCGGCCTCTGGGCAAAATCAAACTGTTTCGCTTTTTAAAGATCGCTCAAACTGCACTATCGCCCATCGTTTTTGCTTGAATCATTTTTCACTTATCCTACCGCTCACTTGATTTAATAATTTATTTTCATCTTCTAATGTCTTTGTTATTTAACTGTTAATGCATTTCTTTTAATAAATCCGTAACATTCCTACCTGGCATGTATTTAATATCCTCAAACTCCTTCTGTTTCTTAAGAATTGATTTTGTGACTCTAAACCTCTCAGAAATTAATTTTTCGATTTGTTTGGTATCTTCCGCATCCCTTAATGTACTACAGTTCTTAAATTACTGGGCTGTCTTGCCTTTAAATCTATTTTTTATCAATATGGCTAATATTTCGTCATCCCAGTTAGCTAATTTCGCAATATCTCACGCCTGTTTAAATTTAAATTCAATGTCCTCTATTCTGTTTCCCTCAAATTCCGGCAGTAATTCAATCATTTCTATATCATCTATGTTTGTATTCTGCTGCGTGGGCGGCTTCGCTCTCATATTTAATACTTTTATTTTGTTTACGTTTAGCCATTATTATCCCTTTAAGCTTCAATTCCCCTTTCTAACATTGCCTCTCTTTCTTCCCTATTTTGTCTTCGTCTTGCCATTTTTATTATCCCTTTTTTTCGCTTAGTATCCTAACCTACTTTCATTCAATTATCCTATCATTGCAGTACCATTCTGATTCATGTACATACATATATCACACTGACATTTCTATCCTAATACACACATATCACTCCTAGCTAATAACATATACACATATCATTTCTCAATAATTATACTTAAGTCTATACTGCATATAAATATATATATATATATATATATATTCATAATGATTATTTACTATTTGTTCATTTCTCCTTATGAATTTCATAGCACACAAATATCACTCTTTTATACCATAATCCAGAGGTGGGGAACGCGCGGCCTTAAAGCTGCATGCGGCCTCCGTGATCTTGTGCGGCCTTCAAATTATTTTAGGAATTGTTGCTATGTCAGTTATTTATAATTTAATACTATTATTTTTCTATTGGATTTCTTTATAATGTTAAAATTATTTAAAACTACTTCTACTTTATTATTTTTATTTGAAGTGGTATTTAAATATGTAGTTGTTTATTAAAATTTAAAAATCTGGATATGTGGATATATGTGCTTACATAAATAAAAATACCAATAGTGAAATATAAAAAATTACAGTGGTATCTATGAATCTTAAAATTTTATAAAAAAAAATTAATAATTAATGATTAATGTTATAACAAGTTTTTACCCTTATGTGAATACAAAAATATTTTATATGGTAACTTTTTAAGTCAAATAGTAAATAAATAAGGACTTAATTTTTTGTTGTTATTTTTCTATATAATGCACTAAATTGTTAAAACTATACCTAACTATAATAATTTCATAAAAGTCGCATTTATTATTTATAGGTACATCAACTTATGCGGCCTCCTTTATTTCTACCTAATTTACATGTGGCCTCTAATGGTTAAAAGATTCCCCACCTCTGCCATAATTATTCTTATGCATTCCATATAATCTTAAATTTCAGTACTTAATTTACTATTCTGCACTTTGCATTACTCACACTCTCAATACTTCCGTCTATTATTTCAATCAGATAATAACATTGCATTATACATCGCAAATTAACCGCCTTATTTTTCTTGTTTTTTAGTCATCGGCACCAAATATGATGGGTGATTTGGTAATGGATGATTGTTTAGCAGTTGTCACGGTAGCTAATTTCAGGTGTGAGGCCAATTGGGATAAATTGCTTAACAGAGCTACCTATTTGAAGTGACTAATATATATAGTATCTTGCGTTGTGTTATAAATACGATATGAGCCTTCTGATTGAAATTAATAGAGAGATTTATTAGAGCAAAACACATATATATCATTACAGTAATTCATCAATTATACTAGATTTTATAACCACTCCTATTCAATAACAACTTAGATATACACTAAACTTCACACACATCTTTAAAATTGCTTATCTCATTATTCATTATCTAGTTATACACGAGGTAGCATACCTTAATAAACATTTCTGTACCATAACTTTCAAATTATCATTAATTAAGTTATTTGATTAAGGTTGATTTGATCAAAATTGTGAAATTTGTCCGAAAATTCGATTTTTTTATTTTATTGAATTGTGAAACTACGGACGAGTAGGAATGTGTTGCAAAAATAATTTTTAATTTCTGTGAATACTTTCCTAGTTATAGGCATTTGTATTTAATTTAGATATTAGGTGGTTACTAATAGCAATAACTTTAAATGTGTTTTTCTCAAAATAAAAATGTTCATGTCATACGAATATTCAAACTGCTCCAGGCGCATTTCTAATTATCGTATTGCTTTGAAATTTAAGTTTTATATACTTAACTGTATATCAAATAAATCTTATTGAAAAAAAATTATGCTTCGTAGCTCAGAATTTCTAAATTTTGTACTCGAAAAGATGATTTATAGGTATTATGCGTAATAAAAAGGGTGTTTTCACTATTATTTTTTTCTCTTTATATTTTTAATGAATGCTTAAAATAATCAATAAGTTTCATTGTCAGTTCTATAAGGTATCCTTTAAATAAAAATTACCATATTATATGCAAAAGAAATGCGCATGGAACATTTTTAATTAGGCCAATTTTTGATATAATTAATAATTCATAATTCATAAATTATTATTAATGTTTTATCTTAAAATTTTAACCACTTTTACATATCTATGGTACTAATCACATATTCAAATTTGAAGCAAATCCATTCAAAACAAAAAAAAAGTTAGGTTTGAAGGTCCACTGTCCCCTTAACTGTGGATGAAAAGCAGTAAGGCAAACATTACTCAGTGATCAATAATTAACATCACAAATACCTGGTGCGGTGCGTTACTTCTTATCCATTGTGGCAACAGAAGAGATCTCGCCTTACGCAATGCGCATTGTGCTTGCGCATAACCAAATAGAAGAGCTGTGTGTGTTCTATCGTAGCCTGTAAGATACGAATAAAGTTAGTTGTTGTGTTTGACTATCGATGTATTTCTTTCCCGAACCGACTGATATTTAAGTACGCAACATTTGGCATCCCTGCCGGGATACGAGTATTATTCCGATAGTCAAATTAAGTTAAATTTAAATACGAACTAAAATACGTTTTATTAAGAAATGGAAACGTCAAAACCAGCGAAACCGTATGAGAATTTTGACAACGCCAGACAGCATCGAAAGTCATGTAGAGCATCATTTACAAGAACTGTAAATAAGTTAGCAGAATTGATTGCTGAAGATAAACCTGACTTAGATAACATGGAAATGCTGTTGGATCAATTATTGGAAAAACAAAAAATGCTAAGAAGTGCTCAAGAGAAGTTTTTAGAATTATTGCAATTAAAAGGCTGCACGCAAGATGAATACGATAAGGAGTACGAAGCAGCCATGGATTATTACGAAAAGGTATCTGAGATCAAAGTGAAGTGCAACAGAATTAAAGCAAACCTAAATATGTGCGCCGAAAGTGATAAGTCTTCAGAAGCAAGGACTGTTGCAAAACAGAAATTACCAGAAATTGAGCTTATGAAGTTTGATGGAGATCCAGGAAACTGGCTCACCTTCTGGACTCAATTCAGCAAAATTAATGAAGATAAACGAATTGATGTGCGTGACAAGTTCCAGTATCTACTGCAATCTACAAACCCAGATTCAATAGCAAGACAAATTGTCATGAGTTTTCCTGCAACTGAAACAAACTACGGAAAAGCGGTCAGCTACTTAAAGGAGAGATTTGGCAATGAAAGTACTTTAATACAGATTTACGTGCGTGAACTATTGAAGCTTGTTATAAAGGACAAAACACAAATTAACTTGATGGAACTACACGATAAACTACAAACGCAGTTACGTGCATTAGAGTCCTTGGGCGTCACTCAAGATAAGTTTGCTTATATGCTCTTTCCCCTCATCGAATCAGCACTCCCCACGGATTTAATAAAGATATGGGAAAGGCAGAGAAACACTTGTATTGAAACAGGTAAGAGTGATTTAGATTTATTAATGGATTTTCTAAAAAATGAGGTGGAAACGGAGTTCAGAATTAAAATGACTCATGATACTTTTAGTTCAGAAAAAACTAATGTTAAGAAAAATAAGTACTCTGAACAAAAACTTGGTATACCGACTACATGTGAACTGCTTAATGCTAATATTAAGAGTAGTAGTAACGCTAGTGAAAATTTAAATAAGTTTAAAAAGTTTGAGTGTATTTTTTGTGAGAAATCACATATGTCAGAAAATTGTAATGAAGCATCTTCAATGAGTTTGGATTGTAAAAAAGATATTGTTAGAAAAAAGAATGCTTGTTTTGTATGCTTGAAAAGAAATCACAGGGCTAATCAGTGTAAGTCAAAGCATAGGTGTCCCATTTGCAAAAATCGACATTTCGTGATTTTATGTCCAGATTTAACAAATAACAAAGTTGATAATGTCTCTAACGTAGAGGGAAGTGAAAACAAAACAAGCACTCTTAACAATCATGTTGATATGTCAGATGTATTTTTACAAACTATTGTTGTAAGAATTCAGAATGGTTCCAAGCAAATGCTTATTCGAGCTGTTTATGATAGTGGGAGTATGAAATCTTATATTTGTGAAGATGTTGCTCAAAGTATGAAATGTAAGTGCATTGCAGAAACAAAAATTAAGCAATCTCTGTTTGGTGGTGTTGAAACCCCTGAAAGCGTATATAGAAATTATTTAATTGAATTAAGTGATATTGATGGTAGAAATAAGTGTAAATTACAAGTACTTGGTCAAAACCGTATTTGTTCTGAAATTAAACAGGTTCCATATGGTCCTTGGTTGCATGAACTAAAGTTACGCGGAATAAAATTAAATGATTTGGAAAATAATAAATTGGGGGTTAATAAAGAAATAAAATTGTTAATTGGTGCAGACATTGCTGGAAAATTGTTAACTGGAAAAATTATGAGTCTCAAATGTGGCATTACGGCTATAAATACAAAATTGGGATGGACTGTTATGGGAAAATTAAATGCGAATCCTGGCACTGAGCCAAATTCTGCGAGTTCAGCTTCCCTTATTTCGTCTCTGCTTGTAAAGGATCGTTGTATAAGTAATCTTTGGAATCTGGATGTTTTGGGGATTGCAGAACCTTCGCTAAGCAAAACTAAAGCTCAGTTACAGGAGGATACGCAGAAATATTTTGAAGAGACTCTTAGTGTAAACAGTGAGGGGCGATACGAGGTAGCATTGCCTTGGGTTCATGACAGTTCACTTTTACCCGATAACAAAATAAATGCTGAGAAATCTATGTTAAGCGCCAAAAGAAAATTAACAAATTCTGGAAAATTTAACGATTACTGTAATGTTTTTGAGGACTGGTTAGCTCTTGGCATAATTGAAAAGGCACCAAATGATAAACTAAGGGGTGTTCATTATTTGCCGCATAGGGCAGTGATTAAAGAAGCTAGTACTACGAGTATTAGGCCAGTTTTTAATGCTAGTTCCCATTTACCAGGCTTCCCATCATTAAACGAGTGTTTGTCTACTGGACCAAATTTAATTGAAACGATTCCATCAATTTTAAATCGTTTTCGGATGAATTACGTAGGTGTTACCTCTGACATTGAGAAGGCGTTCTTGCAGATCGCAATCAGAGAAAAGGATCGCGATTTTTTAAGGTTTCTTTGGTTCAGTCGAGAAAATCGGGAACTGGTGGAGGGATATCGGCATCGAAGGGTAGTGTTTGGCATTACGTGCAGCCCATATTTATTAAACGCAACTTTACAGTATCATTTGAGTAAGGTTCCGGAAAATTTAAAGCACACCGCAGATATACTGAAAACAGCTTTCTATGTAGATAATTGTGTGACAAGTTTGAAGTCTGAGCTCGAAATGAAAAAGTTTTTCTTGGAATCAAAGGCAATTATGGCTTCAGGTCATTTTAATCTAAGATGTTGGAATTCGAACTTAAGTAGTGAAATATTTGAAGAGGTTTACTCCACAAAGGAAAGTGTACCTCTCTTGGGCCTTGTATGGAATACATGTACTGATACGTTATCATGCAAAGTGGAAGAGGCTATCGATACCCCGATCACAAAAAGACTGGTTTTAGCCGTAACCAACCAAGTATTTGATGTTATAGGCTATACGGCTCCAGTGGTGTTAATTGCAAAATTTATTTTGCAGGAAACCTGGAACTTAAAAATTAAATGGGATGATGTCCTTCCTGATGATTTAGCCCAAAAATTTAAATTATGGAATAAAAGATTGCATTTGCTTTCAAGTATAAGTATATCTAGATGGTTCGGTCTCCAATCCACTGATGACTCAATAAGCTTACATCTTTTTTGCGACTCCAGTAAAAGGGCATATGGTGCATGTGTTTTTTTAAGAGTCGAAAATGACAATGGGGTCAGAATTAGTTTAGTGCAGGCAAGATCTAGAGTAACCCCTTTAAACCTATTACCATACCTCGCTTAGAACTTTTAGCTTGTAGTATAGGGGCTAGGTTGTTATCTTCCGTACTCAAAGATCTTAATTTAGAGGGGTTAAATATTTATTGCTGGACTGACTCGACAACGGCTTTATGTTGGATTCAACGAGATCAAAATTGGGCAACATTTATTCATAATCGCGTTTTAGAGATTCGTTCTTTGACCTCTAATGCAATGTGGCACCATATCTCAGGTTCTCTTAATCCCGCCGATTTACTATCTAGAGGATGTTCTGCAGAACATTTAGTTGAACGAAAATGGTGGGAGGGACCGGACTGGTTGCGCGAAAGGGAAGGAGATTGGCCGAAGTCGTATGAGGACCCAAATGAGGACTTAATCAATGCTGAAATTCGTAAAACTGTTCTCGTGACATTGGTGAAAAATGATGAAAATCATAAATAGTATTATAAATATTTTTCTTCGTTTAAGAAAATTGTAAGAATGTTATCTTGGATTTTTAGATTTTATAACAATGTAAGGAAATTTGACAAAAATCTCTCAAAGGACTTATCTGTGCATGAAATGGAAAGAGGAGAGAAAGCGTTAATGCTACTGATTCAAAGGGAATCTTTTAAGGGAGAAAATGATGACAAATTAAGACAACTTAGACCAATAGTTGACTGTCATGGTCTTATAAGAGCTCAATCAAAGGTTGCTTATAGAGATGATAAATATGATTTTAAGTTTCCTATCATATTACCTTCTGATCATCCTGTTGTAAAATTATTAATAATAAGTGTGCATAATGATTTATTACATGCTGGTACTTCATTGTTAATGTCAAAGTTACGAGAAAATTTTTGGATTTTAAAATCACGTAAGACAATAAGAAATTGCATAAGAAAATGTGTAAGATGTCAAAAATTCAAAGCTAAAAAATGTGAGACAATCCCAGGAATTTTACCAAGTGATAGGGTTCGCGATGCATGTATGTTTGAAATAGTAGGATGTGATCTTGCTGGTCCATTGTATTTGAAAGATGGTCGAAAATCATATATTGTACTTTTTACTTGTTCTGTATATCGGGCCGTCCACTTAGAATTGATAACTTCGTTATCCACTGAAACCTTTTTTCAATCTTTAAGGCGTTTTATCGCTCGTCGAGGGCGACCTAGGACCATATACTCAGATAATGGAAAAAATTTCAAAGGTGCAGATAAATTTTTGCGAGCTATTGACTGGGATGGTCTCCGTTTTAAGGCTGCAGAACAAAAAATTGAATGGAAGTTTAATCCTCCATCCGCAGCCTGGTGGGGCGGATGGTGGGAACGCTTAATTCAAATTGTAAAACAAATCTTAAGAAAAATATTGGGTCAAGCTTGTCTTGATTACGAGGAATTACTTACTGTACTGTGCGACTGTGAGAGAGTTGTTAACTCCAGACCTCTTACCTATGTATCAGAAGACATTGATGATGACTTTCCTATAACCCCTGAAAAATTCTTGCACGAAACTCCGCATTCAGGTGTACCAGATATTGATAATGTGGATAAAGTGAAATTGAGTAAAAGAACAAAGTATTTGCAAAGGCTAAGAGAAACATTAAGAGTTAGATTCCGTTCAGAGTATTTAGGGCAGTTACGGCAGCATGCCTTAAAATGCTATAAAAACAAACCACTTAAGGTGGGAGAAATTGTCCTGCTTGAAGATACTAATAAAAAACGTTCTTTTTGGAACCTGGCTCGTGTTTTAAAGGTTATACCTGGTCGAGATGGCCAAATAAGACTAGCGCTTATAAAAACTAATAATTCAGAATTATTAAGACCGGTTCAAAGATTGTACAGATTAGAACTGGAAAATGCAATAACAGACGATTATGACGAGCCTACGCCTTTAACAACTAGTAGTGGCAGAATTGTTAAAACACTTTTAAGGTAATTTTGTATTCAGACTATTTTATTTCAAAATTCACTTTACTCAGTTTCACTTCTTTTTATTATGTGTTCAAATGTATGTTATTTGTATAAGTATTGTAAGCTATATATATCATTCTGTGTATGTTTATTTTGAGTGTATAGTTACCCACTCAAAAGGTGGGAGTGTATGTGGCAACAGAAGAGATCTCGCCTTACGCAATGCGCATTGTGCTTGCGCATAACCAAATAGAAGAGCTGTGTGTGTTCTATCGTAGCCTGTAAGATACGAATAAAGTTAGTTGTTGTGTTTGACTATCGATGTATTTCTTTCCCGAACCGACTGATATTTAAGTACGCAACATCCATCATTATCTCAAACTGGACTGGCGGTTCATTGTTGTGGACATTTCCTTTGTAGAGGCACGCTCCGCTATGTAGTCAACTCTTTCGGTCGGTAACAGGGGTGTCGCTGGGTGGGCTCGTTGATGTTCGCTGTCGGCGTTGTTCTCGATCGGTCCCTTGGGGTGGGCTAATTCACTCGCAATCGAACTCCTTTGATCATCATTCGGTCCGTGAACTCTTTTGGGAGGCGAAGGTTTGTCGCTGATGCTGGTATGGCACTTTAGTCTTTCATCATTGCTAGCTGCGGATTTCTTCTTTTTTTATATAGACCTTGCTTCTGTGCTAGCATCTCAGCTCTCCGTCTGGTAAACCACGTGGCGTCATAAAAAATATCTTCTGCTAGCTCTTCTGTCTCAAAAAAATCTACTTTTTATTTTTTTCTTGCATCTATAATAGCTTGCATCCTTACTCATTGACTCCTCCTTTCTCACTTTTATTGGTCATATATCTTCATGCCTAACTTTATTGGTTCTCATTCATGGTTCTCGAACCTTCCATCCCCTCCTTCTCTGAGGGCGTGGCGCCTATCTTCATTTCTACTCTTTTTCCCACGTCCACCACGTTTCTTGGACTTGCATGTGTTTCTCGTTCATCCCATCATTGCTAAATCATCCCTCCATTCATCGCTTCCTTCTTTATTCATCTCCGATCTTAAGCATCTTTTCCTCGCATCTGTTTCTATTTTCTAACGCCGTGCAGTTTTACTTAGACGCTGCTTCTTGCTATGTTCTTTCAATTTGGCTATTTCTCCCTGTGGCCCTTTCTGTTTTCATCAACTTCGCCCCTTTTGCTGTTTCTCATATTATTCTTTTACCTTCTGAAGGTATGGAAGGTTAACTTCCATACCTTCTTTACGATCTTTCTTCGTTACTATGGTCGTTTTATTTTATTGTTTAACTTTATTCAATGTCGCTGCCATAAAGCCCGCGATAACATAGATATGTATTACTTTTTTTTTTGAAAATCGTTTAATTAGATTTAGAATATTTAGTGTCAAAGTTACCATAAGCCGAAAAAATATTTTTCTGAACAACTACTTTTTGCTTGGACCCATCGATTTTATTTTTAAAAAAGGCACTTTTGCTTATTTCTGTTAGGAAACATGCTCAAAGAAATAATTTTTATTTGGCTCATATTATTTTCGAAAAAATACCTCGTAGTATGAAGAATTATAAACCTTTCAAAACGAGGTGCCACTTGACTCCCTTTTTTTATCCAAATAATAGGAGTAAAAATTACTCTTCATATGAGTTGATAAATATAAAAACAAATAAAAAGAAAAGTGACTTCCTTCAAAACAAAATCGACATGTCCGAGCAAAAAGTCAAAATTTAAAGATAACATGCTTACAAAAAAAAATGTAAATGGCTCATGGCAAATTTAAAATTAAATATACATCAAAAACTATTCAAACGATTTATAAAAAAAATCGACCTTAGTAAGAAGAATTAAGAGCCCTTAAAAACAAGGTGCCACTAGGCCCATATTCCCTATCTAAATAAGAGGGGTAAAAATTACCCCTCATAGAAGGTGTATCCTACTGCATGAAACACCAAAGTGGCCAAAAAAATTGACGGATTTGAGCGTTTTTCCAAAAACATCCTGTAGAAGCTATAAAAATATTTGTTTAGAAAAGCTGCCTATTTTTTAATTATTACCTACTCACCTTGCTTTTACAACACACTTAACGACACAATTTTCAAAAACTGACGGCAAATAATAATTGTATGTAACGCACTCTACTTCACTAGTAACCAACCTGTAAGGCAATTATTGCATAACTAAAACAATCGAACTGCTTGTTTTCCTTTTATAATAGTAGCGTAAAAATCGTGTCACAGCTTGTCATGACTGGTTTTTCGCTACCCCATACATGTTCCGACAAATTAAAACACACGGTAAAAAATTCTATAACGGCACTTTGTATGTGTGTCCATTTATTTAAATTATAATAAAAAGGGTCATTTTTTTATTTTATACATTTTTAAGCCATTTTTAAGCGGGAGTTTATTATGCTTGTGAGTGGTTTCCTTGAAATATTTTCATATCTTATCTATATTGCTCTGTATTTCGGCATTTTGATTGGGTTTTGGATTTGGTCTTTAAAACACGAAAACTCTACTCATCTTTCAAAACGTGTTTTTATTTAAAAACTACATACCTCAACCTTCTTATGTCGTTCTCATGCTTAAGGATTTTTGAAGTGAGTGGGTACCTATACTTAAAAGTTCGTAAAACATTATAAAGCAAATTTTATTAAAATTCCACCTATTAATTTTTCATAAGTATTCAAATGAATCTCGGTTTAATAATTTTCTTCATAAACTACAGGGTGGCTAATAAATACTGTGACAAATATCGAATCATTTAATTACACACAGATGAAATAGAAAATGGGAAATACAACAATATTATTAACATTATACATGAAAGTTTACCATGAAATAATTTTACTCGAATCGACCGCCATCTTTATCGATTACTAAAGATAATCTCTTACGCCACTGTCCTATTGCGGCACGAATCATTTTATGAAGTAATTTGTCCCATTCACTCCGTATGGAAGCTTTGAGGGAGTCCAAACTTCTGTGCTGCTTAGCATTTACTTTAGACTCTAAAATCCCCCAAATGCAATAGTCTAAAGGATTTAGATCTGGTGAAGAAGGTGGCCAATCTTCTTGCTTGATAAACTTCGGGCAATTGGCATGGAGCCATTCCTGTGTTGTTTTGGATCGGTGGGACGGTGCAGAATCTTGCTGAAATATCCAATTCTTTTTGGGATACAATCTGTTAGCATGTGGTAATAAATGTGTAGCCAATACTTCCTGTTTGTAATATTCAGCATTGATTTTTATCCCTTTATCGATGAATTTCAGAGGCAGTTTTCCATTGTGTGACACTGCAGCCCAAACCATAACAGAATTCTTGTTCTGAAAGCGTTTAACAGTTCGAAGATTTTCAGGTATATCCTCGAAGGTTGCTGAATATACAACATCATTTTTAGCATTATAACTTTGTTCTGTACAAAACAGCTTCTCATCAGAGAAAATTATTTTTTCAACTCTTTTGCTACCGTGCCGGTTCAGCAATTTCTTACATCTTTGTAACCTTTTTACTATTTGTGCAGTAGTCAACCCTTGAACTTTTCTTTTGCGATAAGGGCGAAAACCCAGGTCTTCATTTATGATAAGTTGCATAGTTCTGCGACTGATGTTCTCTTCTGCAGCCATTTTATTTGCAGAACCTTGTGGATTTCTTCGTATCTTTCCACGAATTCTTTTGATACGTTCTTTTGTACGAACAGTGCGTGGACGACCGGACCTTGGTCGATCTTTACAGCTATTGGTATCCAATAATCGATTTATAGTCCTATATATAAACGTCCTATTAAAACTAAGGCATTTTAATTGCTTAAATATTTTACCTGCAGAAAATCCGCGATCAAAAAGCTGTTTAACCATTAACCTTTTGGCTTCCATCTTTAAAAATATTCTACATGTTTTACTTTAAACAAAAATCGTCTGCGTTTACAAAAAGTTGCCAATCACACAAATAGATAGATAAATTGCTTTTCGAAACTATTAAAATTAACTCTTATTTTTTGGAGTGTTACAGTATTTATTAGCCACCCTGTAGTTAATTTTACAGCCCATTTGCCGCCTTCTAAAGTTGCCGCCCCGGGCAGGGGCCCGGCTTGCCCCCCCTCCCCCCCCTAGCGCCGGCCCTGGTGATAGTACACATCAAGACAAACAATATTATATAAGAAACTTAGGGTCCCAAACGTCTTCCAAAGGAGATAGACGCCATTAAAGTTTAGGGTCCGAAATTTCAAATGATTATGAAAAACGGAAAAATGGGTCAATTCGTTAGCGGTTTTAGCTAAAATTATTCTTTTTGTCAGTTTTTTCTTGAAAAATAAATTTAAAGATAAAGTAAAAAAAAATGTCGATAGAGGGCGCATTAGACTTTGGAGTAACGAACAACTATTTTTTACCGTTATTTTTTTTATCACATTAAATGCTTTCAAAAGCTTAGCCTTAAACTTAAATTTTGAGCTCAAAATCTGATTCGTTGGGGGTGGTTAAGTAGCGCAAACAGAATTGTGTTCAGGAGTTGAAATTTGAAACTCCCTCCCTCCTGAACAGAGTTCAGTTATTCCTGATCTTGGTGTCGTAGGACTTTGTGTCGTAGACCAGGCAGCAACTACTACCTCCTAGACGTAAAATAAACTAGAGAGGGATGACAAAATTAAAAAAGTTATTCATAATACTAGACATGAGCAATTTCTCCTCTCGAAATAAAAAAAAAAAAATTTGATGTACGCACGTCGTGCGCATGAATGAAGGTTGAATGAATGATGACACGTAGAAAATGGTACACGCATGATTTTCTTGTGGAATCACAAAAACTGCTCGAAAGAGAGCCTACCAGCAAGGATACAGGCCTCACACCGCCGGCGGAGGGACTTTCGAACATTAGCAAATACCCCGGGCATCTCCCGGATATCGCCTGCTACGACGGCAATTCTCGCAACCAGTTCCTCGTTGGAGTCGACAGGGCTTGCGTAAACAAGACTCTTCATATGGCCCCAGAGGAAGAAGTCTAGACAGGAGAGGTCAGGCGAGCGTGCAGGCCAATTTACCAGACCACCCCGTCCAATCCATCGCCCTGGATATGCTGTATCCAATGCACTTCTCACATTTGCGCTGAAATGTGCAGGCGCTCCATCAGGTTGGAACCACATACGAGCCTTTATGTTTGCTGGAACACTTTGCAGCAGAACTGGAAGCACCTCTTGTAGGAATACCAGATACGTTCCGCCGTCCAGGCGCCTTGGCAGAAGATATGGCCCGATCAAATGATCGTCTGTTATGAATAACTTTTTTTTTATTTTTTGTCATCCCTCTCTCGTTTATTTTACATTTAGTGGGTAATAGTTGCTGCCTGGTCTACGACCGAGCATCCAAAATCGTGAATAACGGAACTGCGTACAGGGGAGGAGGGGGGTTCAAATTTCACGTCCTGAACACTGTTGAGTTTTCGCGACATAACCACCCCCAACGATTCAGATTTTGAGCTCAAAATTTAAGTTTAAGTCTAAGCTTTTGAAAGCATTTAATCTGATACAAAAAATAACAGTAAAAAATAGTTGTTTGTTACTCCAAAGTCTAAAGCGCCCTCTATCGGCATTTTTTTAACTTTATCTTTAAAATTTATTTTCCAGAAAATCTTGATATAAAGAATAATTTAAGCGAAAACAGCAAACGAATCGACAAATTTTCCCGTTTTTTATGATCATTTGAAATTTCGGACCCTAAACTTTAATGGCGTCTATCTCCTATGGAAGACGTTTGGGACCCTAAGTTTCCCATATAATATTGTTTGTCTTGATGCGTACTATCACCCCTTAAAGTTTTGCCCAAGAGTTTCGTTACACCCTGTATATATATATATATATATATATATATATATGTTCGATTGTCCTTTTAAACTTAGTGAAGAAATTAAGAGCAAAGATAAAACAATTTCTGGTAGTCTCTTCTAATGAAACTACCGCGGGTTATTAACGTAGGATAACTTATCGTTGTTTACCTCTTTTGTATGTATATATGTATGTATGTGTTATGTATACATGTATAACAGCCTCTGTATATGAATGTTTTTATTTCAATATATCGACAGTAAAGAGGAAAATATGATCGAATGAAACTTGATGCGCTCAGATAAGGTTCCTGTAGATACCCGAGAAACATTCGGCATTATGTAGCGTGTTGTAATCAAATTAAAGTCACTTCTTTCATATGATGCTTACAGAAGCGTTCTTTTATGTTTGAGTCATTTCTTATACGGACTTCCTTTTGAGAGACTAGCATAATTGAAAATTTTCGTACTTTCCCGTTGTTGCCAACCTCTCGGTGAACTGCGACTCTTGCCGATAAGAAACCGTTCTCATATGTTTGAAAAGACCGGAGTTTGATCTCTGGAACATCTACTTACAAATCATCGACGCAGTCACCACACCACTGCGGTACTAACAAAACAACTGTAAGTGTATGTAAAAGAGGACAGAAATTTACATGAAAATTAAACTTAAAGATTATTCAAATATTTATTTGGTGATGTAGCTCTGTCCCTTTCTTACACACACCTAGAATTTTTGTTTTTTTCCACTTCTTACAAACACTTCTTCGTATAAACGAAATTTCCGCCTGAAAAGAATAACGGGTGGGCAAAAAATCCGTATAAACTTTAAAAATTCATAAAAACCGGAAAAATAACCGGGATTTTTTTAAGACAGGAAAAAAAATCTCAAAAAATAGCCGACAGGTGGCGCTGACGTACACAAATCAAAGGGGTGTAATCATCCCGGGTGTATCTATCTAGTCCATCCAATCTGTTGGAACTGAAAGATACGATCTGTCGAGAGGTGTCTTGTATATATTCGGACCTGTTGGACTCTACCGTTGCAGGATTTGTGACTCGCCTGCAATGTATTATCACCTGTGGTGGGGGTCATGTGGGACACCTACCGCTGAAGTATACGATTTAGAAGCATTCTTTTCGTTATTTCCGTATCTTTTCTTTGACTTGTGGACATCAGCGCCACCTGTCGGCTGCTTTTTGAGTTATTTTTGTTTTCCTGTCTTAAAAAAATCCCTTGACCTAGCGATGATAACCATGCAAACCTTTTCTTTTTTGGTTATTTTTCTGGTTTTTATGAATTTTTAAAGTTTATACAGACTTTTTGCCCACTCGGTATATATATATATATATATATATATATATATATATATATATATATATATATATATATATATATATATAGATAGATATGTACACTGCAGTGCCACTGAATTAGGGATAGCAAAGCCTATGCAAATTGTGTAGCGCTGCGCATCATGTATGCGCAAGTGAGGGCGCTGTGGTAACTGCATATATAGCGCGTACTGTGGTTGTTCTGAATTAGTTGTTGGAATTGCCAGTATGGGTAAACTGCCTGATTTAGACGCCTTCGATCGCGGACAAATCGTAGGTGCGCGACGTATGGGCCATTCAATTTCCGAAATCGTCAGACAGATAGGATTTTCAAGGTCGACAGTGTCAAGAGTATACCAAGAATACATGGATGGTGGAAAAAAACTAGCGATCGGGCAAACTGCAAAGGACAATTATCCTTGACAGTGCGTGGTGAGAGACGGCTCAGGCGTATTGTACGTAGCCAGCGAAGCCAAACATTAGCTCAAATTACCACCCAGTTTAATGGCGGTGCCAGTCGTACAGTCAGTAAACGGACTGTGCAACGCTCGCTTCACCGTATGGGTTTCGGAAGCCGTCGACCTACGAGAGTACCATTTCTCTATACTCACCATCGGGCTGCACGTCTTGCCTGGGCAAGAGAGCACAGAGACTGGAGTGTAGAGGACTGGAAACGAGTAGCATGGAGTGATGAGTCTCGATTCCGACTACTTAACGCCGACGGGAGGCTGAGAATATGGTGTGAGGCTCATGAAGCCATGGATCCTGCATGCCTGGCTGGAACTGTACAAGGGCATGGTGGCTCAGTCATGGTTTGGGGTGTTTTTTCGTGGCACAGTTTGGGATCTTTGGTGCGTGTACCAACCTCCCTCAATGCAATTCGGTACATAGAGTTGCTGGGTGATCACCTCCATCCGTTTATGCTGTTCTGTTATCCGCACGGTAATGGAGTTTTCCAGCAAGACAACTGTACCTCTCACAAGTCCCGGTTGGCTACTGGCTGGTTGGATGAGCATTCCTCTGACTTCTCTGTCATGAGTTGGCCACCTAGAAGCCCAGACTTAAATCCTATTGAGCATCTTTGGGATGTTTTGGAACAAGGCGTGAAAGGCCATCACACAGCACCAAAGAACCTTACTGAATTATGGACAGCTTTAGCCAATATTTGGCAAGCCATTCTCTGGAACGTTACTTATGACTCACCACCACATCAGATTCGAATTACAACTCCAAAAACTTTATCACGTCTAAATTATACTCTTGAAAGTTTTTTTTTTAGACTCTGAACAATACATTGACATGTATGCAGCATTTGAAGCATATTAGCATAGAAAGAAAGATTATCGAATTTGGTTAGTTACAGAATAGGAAGCATAACTGTTTGTTAATCTGAGGGACTGAACGCAGCGACCATGCGATTTTTGCCAAGTACCGCATGCCTTCTTGGTGGGTCGGCTTAGCTTTTGGATTAATCAGTGTCCCGCCAGAAATTTCCCGCCACTTCTTCTTGAATGCCCTTTAAGTCCTCCACCTGCAGTAGGTCCATTGGATACGCTAGGTCAGCGGTTCCCAACCGGTGGGTCGCAGAAGGGTTAAAGGTGGGTCGCGACTCGATCCTAAAACTATTAAAATGGTCTTTGTGCACTTTTATAATTGTAGTATTTATCATCACCTAGGAACACTTGTTAGTGAGTATGAAACCACTTGTTGCATATATTGCAAACATATATCTATTGTTAAATAAATAACTGTTTTGCTACAAAGTGCCTGTATTTTTTCAACCATTTTCAAATCAGAACACAAATTGTTTATCAATAATCAATCTGTATCTTCAAAAAAACATATATATATATATATATATATATATATATATATATATATATATATATATATTTGATGGTAAATTATATATACATAATAAAGGGATACGATAGAAATAAGGTTTTTTACTCCATGGACCGATGGACCGTGGAGGTATTTCGATAAGGAAAGGTGGGTCGCCAGTTGAAACAGGTTGGGAAGCACTGCGCTAGGTAATGAATGACGGCAACTCTCGTTTTCTCTGTAACGCAAATGCTTAAAACGTATCATTCTCTCGCCTCTTCGTAGGTGTCACAAATTAAGACACTCGGAGTCAGGTCTTTTAACTTCATTTATTTTTGTAAAGAAAAGTAAACAAGTCAAACAATAGAAACGACTAAGTCCGACTCGACACAACGCTTGTTCGACGACACAATTGGGACGACACGCACACTGGGACGAACACACTCGTGAGACACACGCACTCTTGTCTCTTCTCTCTCTCTATCGCTGCTACGAGAGTTCGGGATCCGCAAGAATCGGACCTCGTTGTTGGCAGTAAGGTGGCTGTTTGTCTGTTGTGGGAGGAGGGGGGAGATCACGAAAAGACCTCCGAGTAGGATAGGGCAAAACCTTTGCCCGCGATGCTGTCGTCCGACTGGAAGCAGATCAGCAGCCGGAAGCCCGATGACGTCAGCGTCGGTGGAAGCTGTCGGGTAGGCAAATAAAAGAACAACGGGTAAATGGCACATAACAAACACTTACTGCCGACGAAATTGTTTATTAAATTATGTAAACATGAAAATGTGGACTCAACGAGTTTTTAGCGTAGGATTACGTTCCTCAATAACGATCCTTCAGAGAGAAAAAAAATTGTCCTACGTCGCGAGTTATAATTTTATCAGCGCGTCAAACCCAGTAGCAGTAAACAGTTAAACAGAAAAGTGCAAAAATGCGTTTAAAAAAAAGTAAGCAAACGATAAGTAATCCTACGTTAATAACCCGAGGTAGTTTCGTTAGAGGAGACTACTGAAATTTTTTTAAATTTGATTGCTTGTATAAATAAATTCGACCTGAGCTAGGTATGACAGCCACTTGTACAAGAAATTAAGGGTGTGAAGAATCAAAATTGAGTCTCCCCAATTAACACAATCCTTTCCTAAAATTAACGATCTCTAGTGAATCACCGGCTACATAAACAGGCACTCGTAGCCACGGGCAAGAGGAGCACAGCCACAAAAGGCGGCCTGAATAAAGGATTGTTGACAATGAAGTCGAAGCTACGCCGCGGCAGTAAGTCTGCTGCGTGACATTAAAGTTGAAAGCCTGATTCGCTTCGCATCCCACTGATTGATGAAGAAGGCTCGTAAAATTAATAGTGCGAGCTCCCCTCTGAGTCTTCAGCAGGGAAAAGGTAGACTAATTACAGCTCCTAAAGATGATGTCACCTTTAAAGCGCACCACTTAAAATCATTTTAATTTTCCAGCGATCGGAGCGCCAAATCCAAAGTTAGGTCGCCGAGAAAAAATTAGCGTTAGTTAGCCTCTTAGGCCATCTGTACACGGAGCGACTCAAAGGAAACTGAACTGGTTAGCGATTGAAATTGCTTATCGGTTGCAAACTCGTTAGTGATGCGGCTCCGCACACGGGCCTACTCAAAAGTGATTCAAATCACTTTTGAGACCTTTTGAGATTGTTTGCGACCTGTCATGGAAGGAAGAACATCATTATTCCGGGCATTTTTTAGTTAAATTATTATCAGAAATTAATTTATTTTTAAAAAATTGTCAAAATAGATTGTCTTTGACCAATCGTTTAAAAATGGACTGTACATATGGGAGCACATATTCCATACAACAAAAAGCGTTAGAATTTCATTTCATCGCTAGGCAGAAGTCACGTGACTCTCGTGTTCGTCATTTGGCAGCTTTCCAAAAGAGCGGCTGTAACATAGAAATTGTAATAACACGCACATCGCAAGAGAAACTGGCGACTGAAGTTGCTAGTGACTCGACACGTTGAGTTGCCTGCAACTGATTACAAACGCGTTGCTGACGGGTTTGTAACCAGTTGCGCCGTGTGCGTGGCTCCATTCAATTACATAGGCTACGACTCATCACGGACTGGTTTGTGATTGGAGTTAGTTATCAGTTTCTTTTGAGTTGCTCCGTGTGCAGACGGCCTTAGTCTCAAGGTGAGAAGTCGCTCACTCCGGCCAGTGCGGTCGTGAAAAAATTGTGTCTCCAGCGGAGAACTTACCTTAGAACCGTGGGTGTTCTTAGTTGATTCGTGTCTACGGCTAGGTCGAATCAACGAGACAGTAAAGTCTCTAAATTCCTGTGTGATAGGAATTCGTCTTTCGACATCCAGTCGGTCAGCTTCTAACGGAAGCATTATATCGTGATAGGAGAGAGAGTATGGGCCTGTTCACATAGGAGTCCGTTACGTTGCGTTAAGGGAAAGATGACGTTGAGACGAAAATAAACCAATCATAGGCCTCCAAACGATTAGCAATGAAATTTTTAACGCCTATGATTGGTTTATTTTCGTCTCAACGTCATCTTTCCCTAAACAAAATGACGACCAGACTAAATAACACTAAATAAGGATGAATTTTATTTACAATGATTGAAGAATGGTGTAATCACGGAATGACATTTTAACATAAAGCACTCTAAGAATTCGTGCGAGTTGTCAAAGTTCAGGAACTTCACACCGCATGAGCAGATACAGTTCAGATAAAAATTATACGATTCTAGTCGGCACGTCCAAAGCAAGTCTGAGTTCAGGATAAGGTCTTCCACTGGCTCCCTGTACTGGAGACTATTTGGCTACGCAACGGACTCCTATGTGAACAGGCCCTAACTCTCCTGATTCCTGACGTGAGAGGAAGTTTATTCGACCCCGGTCGACCGGTTTATACAAAGCTCTGTATAGTTATCGGAGCTAAATCGAAAATTCGATCCCAGACGGATCTGACTTTGAGCTCGACATCCTGTCATCGTGGTTTCTGACAACAGTTCCCTCAACCAGCCAAATAGTCTCCAGTACAGGGAGCCAGTAGAACAGCTTATCCTGAACTCAGACTTACATTGGACGTGCCGACTAGAATCGTATAATTTTTATCTGAACTGTATCTGCTCATGCGGTGTGAGGTTCCTGAACTTTGACAACTCGCACGAATCCTTAGAGTGCTTTATGTTAAAATGTCATTCCGTGATTACACCATTCTTCAATCATTGTAAATAAAATTCATCCTTATTTAGTGTTATTTAGTCTGGTCGTCATTTTGTTGAACGCTACCAGTCCGACGACTTTTTACAAGGGGTCTTATGTTTCTTCTCAAACAGCGTAAGGGCTGAGTGATAGAAAAGAAATTTTCAAGTCTGCCTTCGCCTCCCATTCTTGGGGTTTAGACCATGGGTTTAATTTTTCTGGGACGCGCATCCTTTTCATTCCGATCTCGAATTCTGATGTAATTTTTTTTTTAACGTCTTCCCTAGTGGCAGTTGCAAGCAGCATATCCCATCTCAACTCTTGCAAAACGGAGGTCAAAACGTTTTTAGTTAAATGCATAGATTTCCAAAACTCGCACAGAAATGCATACCAGAGCTCCACGTATAAAACGCATGGCATCCATTTTCTGTCCTTTATTTTTCAGAGTTTCTTTGCATCAGTGTCGTTATATGAAACTACCTGTGTTATGGAAATACTAATAAAAGGAGCTATAACAGCGCGTATAGTTGATTGTTAAGGAAGAATTGATAAAAAAAAAGTCGAATTTCAATTATCAAATATAATAGAGGAGTAACATTTAATAATATTCAATAATGGAAGATTCTATCGGACAGACTATGTAATTATATAATACAAAGTAATAACCATTTAATTATTTGTATAAAAGAAAGCTATTAGCGTCAAAAAGAATTCTTTTCATGGCTGTCGGAGAGGAACGGTATCTTATTCCATCAAAAATTCGATAAAGATCGGATAGATTTTGGTATTTAGTGGGATGTAAGGCATTAGAGTACCACCGTATTGGTTTGGTTGAGTTTTAGATAGGAGAACATGGAAAAAATTAAAGTTTGCACTTAAAATAATAATTTGAGGGTTATAAAATTTATATCACGAGAAAGATCATAAAAATTCCTTTAAAATGAAATCCTTTTCGAATATTTACTTCCATTTTCTGATTTTTGATTAATTTTTAAAGATTAATTTTTAGAATTTAATTTATTTAATGCTGATCACGTGGTTTCTTTTCTTTTTGTGATACTTTAAATTCATTTTGCGTCGCGGGTATAACAACGAAATAAATTCACAAAAAAATATTGAAATACGGTGAAAGATAAAATTTAACCTCTAGACTCATTGAGATGGAAGTTTTTTATGAATTTAATTCAAAACAGTATGTTTTATGGATATTAAACATACAAATTAATTGCATACATTGACCGTTGTATTTAATTTGAATATTTTCTTCTACATTATTTTGTCTATAAAAATATCCGTTACGATTTTTTATAAATATATATATTTTTTGGCATTAATTGCATACACTGACCGTTGTATTTATTATAAATATTTTTTTGGCATTAACTGCATACATTGACCGTTGTATTTATTATAAATATATTTTTGGCATTAATTGCATACATTGGCCGTTGTATTTATTATAAACATTTTTTGGCATTAATTGCATACATTGACAGTTGTATCTATTATAAATATTATTTTTGGCATTAATTCCATACATTGATAGTTGTATTTATTATAAATATTTTTTTGGCATTAATTGCATACATTGACCGTTGTATTTATTATAAATATTATTTTTGGCATTAATTGCATACATTGATCGTTGTATTTATTATAAATATTTTTTTGGCATTAATTGCATACTTCGACCGTTGTATTAATTATAAATATTTTTTTGGCATTAATTGCATACATTGACCTTTGTATTTATTATAAATATTCTTTTGGCATAAATTGAATACATTGACCGTTGTATTTAATTTGAATGTACTCCGTAGCGAAGCCCGGGTATTCAGCTAGTATTTGAATAATATTGCCGGTCAACAATGCGTTAAAAATCCTAGCCGACGTTAAGTGGGAGGCATATATCCCCGTTTGTTATTCCTGCTTTCCAGAAGAAGCGAAATGAAAAGATCCGAACCTTGCTGCCGCAAAACTTCCCAAGACTGGGGCTGCTCTCGAAGCCGTCCAGCACCTGCAAGAAGTCGTAGGCGCAGTCCTGCTCCGGCTCCAGGTCGAAGCTCTGGAATCGCAGCCGGACCCGGCCGGACCCCGACGACGCCGTCACTATCCAGTTGCACTCTGCCCGGCTACCGTAGTTCTGGTCGCCGTACTTGGCGTGGGAGTAGAGGACGGCCGGGACGGGCCCCGCGCTCAGACGACCGCCGCACACTGTTGGGAAAACAGAGACACTTTCAATACCAGGATGTTTCTACGTCTGGCACTATCCACCGAAAGATATTCAATGCAGGGGAGGCTCCAGTCCAGAGTTTTTTTTTTTTTTGGGGGGGGGGGGGGACAACGTCAGCACTTAGGGTTTTATACATACATATATCTCTCTATATATAAAAGCAAGTGTCCGTGTGTGTGTTTATATGTGTGGGGCCTAGAGACGAATCTATAAAACTTACAACTGTGAAATTTGGCACACGGGTAGTGAAGAGTCTCAACATGTCAACCTCGAAGCCCGAATTTTAAATTTTATTACCGTTAATTTTTAATTAATAAAAAACCAACAATTTTTGAAGGGTGAATCCGGAAATGGAAGAGCCATCCCAGCCGTCTACCAAGAAATTCCGGTGTGACCTGCTCGAATTCAGCCATATTTGAAAAATGTTGAAATCGATGTATTTTTTTTTTCATGAAAGTACATAAATGTTACATATATGGAAAGAGCTTTAAAAATTGATAATTTTTTCTGCTTACACTTAGTCTGTTACTTCAATAGTTTTAGAGTTATTTGGATTCTAATCTTGAGATCTTCCGATGATATTATGTAAACAAAGCGTGATTCACTCACAGTGTTATTTTCACTAAAAACTGAATCCCTGAAAAGAAATGTGTCATTGATAATTTTTTCTGCTTACAGTTTAAAATTTTATTCACACTTTTTAACAATAATAAATACTTTATTGAAACTAAATAGATATATACCGATTTTTGGGGGATTTATGGAGATTTATAAAAATGTTAATTGAAGTGAACTTCAAGATTCGAGTGTGAAGTGAAGTGATTCGATTCCGAGTTTTTCCGTGTCCCATTTGAAATTGGAAAGCTCATGGTAAGTTTTAAGCTCTTTAGCTCTTAATTTTTATTTTCAGTTTATTCTGTACTTTATTCAAAATATATAGATACTTATTCTTAAATACTTTATTCAATATACTTTAAAAAATACTTTTTAATAATAATAAATAGATTATTTGAAGAAATCATGTGTAAAATTTCTACTAATGTGTAATTCATGTAAACTTATTCTAAAAAACTTATTAAAAACTTATTAAATACTTTATTCAAAATATTATTTTTCTATTTTCAAACTTTATTTTGAAGGCGAGATTTTGTTTTAATACGTTATTTTGCTATTTTTTGAAATTTTTGGTTTAAATGTATTACATATGCATTATTTTGTACGTCAAATATAGTTGCACATAAATTTTATACAAATTTGTGCGGGGCATTTTCTGAAAGCTCAAATTAATATTGAACTCATTATTGAATAAGATTTTAATAAAATTTATTTTTTTTATAATAGAAATGTTTTTTTCGGTGTTTTTTAATTGCATAAAATATTTTGCATTTCTTATTAAATAGTATGTTTCATGAACTAAAATTACAACTTGAAGCAACGGTAAGTTCCTTGAAGCAACGGTTCTGAAGCAACGGTAAGTTGCTTCAAGAGTTGTTGCTTAATACCGTTGCTTCTGAGGAAAAGAATAAAAAATTAGACACACGATGACACTATTTAATAACATTGAAACCAATGACATACAAAAACTTTCATCAAATGCCCCGCACAAATTTGTATAAAATTAATCTGCAACTATATTTGACATACAAAATAAGGCATATGTAATGCATTTAAACCAAAAATTTTAAAAAATAGCAAATTAACGCATTAAAACAAAATCTCGCCTTCAAAATAAAGTTTGAAAATAGAAAAATAATATTTTGAATAAAGTATTAAATGACATACAGTATCAAATTACATAAAGTATCAAACGACATACAGTATCAAATTACATAAAGTATCAAATGACATACAAAATAATGCATATGTAATACATTTAAACCAAAAATTTCATGCTTTTACAACCTTACATAAATTTTTTTATGTTAAAACATGGCTTAAATGTATTACATATGACGGTAATGCAGAATTTTTTGTTTGCTTGTTTTTTGTTGCTTATATATCTCATCTGATCAAATGCATTTGGTACAGCTTCTTTAGATGCACCCTCTGCCAAGTTTGGCGATTTTGTGTGATGCGTGGTAACCATGAAATTTTGGCGAGATTTTGTTTTAATGTGCTGATTTTTTTAAATAATTTCTTTTATTGGTAACTCACTTTTTTTTCTTTGCAGATTCAACTACTGTTGCTTGCTGTTTCATTTGGTTTTATTTTTTAAATTTCATTTTCTGTAATTTTGCACTTTTAAATTTAATCTCACTTTCATTTCAGGGTCTTTCATTTCATTTGCTGTTATTTTGTGCCTAATTTTTTATGTCCTTGGTTCTATTTTTTATTTCATTTTCTGTAATTTTGCACTTTTAAATTTAATCTCAGTTTCATTTCAGGGTCATTCATTTTATTTGCTTTTATTTTGTGCCTAATGTTTTATGTCCTTAGCAGTTTTCTTTGAAGATGCCACAGCCTCCCAGAAAAAAAATGTCTTCAAACACAACAGCGACAGAACAGACAACGAGAGCAAAGTAGAAGAGAAGCTGAGTCATCCCCGGAAAGAGAAGCGAGACTGGAAAAAATGAGACAACAACAGCAAAGAAGAATAGATGCTGAATCTACCCCGGAAAGAGCAGCGAGACTGGAAGAAATGAGACAACAACAGAAAAGAAGAAGACAAGATGAATCTACCCCGGAAAGAGAAGCAAGACAGGAAGCAAACATACAACGAGGGGAAAGCAAAAGAGAAGCTGAATGTAACCCGGAAAGAGAT
Source organism: Dolomedes plantarius (assembly GCA_907164885.2). Lineage (NCBI taxonomy): Eukaryota > Metazoa > Arthropoda > Arachnida > Araneae > Dolomedidae > Dolomedes > Dolomedes plantarius. The sequence continues at coordinate 31,277,714 of OU015502.1, forward strand.
GTGAGACAGGTAGAAAACAGAGAACGCGAGCAAAGAAGAAGAGATATTAAATCGACCTCGGAAAGACAAACGAGACTACTTCAGGATAGAACTAGAAAAAGTGCTGCTCGAAGGCGCATGTACATAAATTTTGAAAATGCAGCTTTTCATTACGACCCATCGGCAAATAACATATCTGATCCTTTATGTACCATTGGATCCATGTCTGAAACATGCAAACACTGTGGAGCAAAGAAGTGGAAAGGTGAAACCCCAGGTATGTGTTGCAGCGAAGGAAAGGTTCAACTGCCACAGTTGATGGATCCACCTGAGCCCCTACGTTCTTTACTAAATGGAAATTCAACAGACTCTAAACATTTTCTTTCAAATATAAGAAGATACAATTCCTGTTTCCAGATGATCTCTTTTGGGACAACAAAAGAGATACGCGAGCATGGGTACATGCCTACATTTAAGGTACAAGGTCAGGTTTATCACCAAATCGGCAGTCTGCAGCCTCTACCGGGAGACGCGCCTAAATTTCTACAAATTTACTTCTTCGTACACAACAAGCAGCACATCGTTGTGAAAACATACCACAAAAGAGACAAGAGATAGTACTGCAGTTGCAAGGTATGCTGCATGATCACAACTCTTACATCCAGAGCTTTAAATCGGCTATGGATAAGATTAGCCCAGAATTAAAATTAGTTATATTAGCTGACAAAACTCCACGCGGTGAAGATGAGAGGCGTTTTAATGCACCCGCAACAGAAGAAGTGGCTTTGATTATGGTGGGTGAACAACATGGACAAAGAGACATAGTTTTAGAAGAAAAAAGTGGCACCGTCTAGAAAATTCCAGAGACACACAGGTCCTACGATGCTTTACAGTATCTACTCATCTTTTGGCAGGGGGAGGATGGCTATCATTTTGAACTGCGACTAGCAAACCTAACTACAGGAGTGCCCCAAACTAAGAAGATCTCTGCTATGCAGTACTATGCTTACAGAATGATGATACGTTCTTCAAATTTCAACACTTTACTGAGAAGCAGAGACCTGTTCCACCAATTTGTTGTCGACATGTACGCAAAGATTGAATCGGAAAGACTATTGTACATAAAGATAAATCAGAGGACTCTGAGAGTTGAACAGTATGCTCATTTGAGGGATGCAGTCATGAATGATGGAAATATATCCGACATAGGCCAGTTGATCATCTTGTCTTCCAGCTTTACAGGAGGTCCCAGGTACATGCACGAGCGTACTCAAGATGCCATGACCTACGTGAGAAACTACAGCAGACCAGACCTCTTCATCACTTTCACCTGCAATCCAAACTGGACAGAGATACAGGAAAAACTGTTTGTTGGACAAAAACCACAGGATCGTCATGATTTGTTAGCAAGAGTGTTTCATCAAAAACAAAAATCACTTATGAGTCTCATCACAAAGGCAAAGATTTTTGGAGAAGTTAGGTGTCATATGTACACGATAGAGTGGCAGAAGCGAGGACTTCCTCATGCTCACATTCTGATTTGGCTCAAGGACTCCCTACACGTTCACCGTGTGGATGACTTTATCAGTGCAGAAATCCCTAATGAACAAGAAGCCCCGCAACTTTTTTCCATTGTAACTAAGCAGATGGTGCACGGTCCCTGCGGATCCATAAATCCAACCTCTCCATGCATGAAAGATAGAATTTGCACTAAACGATACCCCCGCCAATTTTTGAAAGCGACGCAAACAGGACAAAATGGATATCCACTTTATCGGCGCAGATCACCAGAAGACGGGGGATTTAAGGCTAACATCGTTTATAAAGGATCACATGTGTCTATAGACAATACGTGGATTGTCCCGTATTGCCCTCTACTAACCAAAATTTTTCAATGCCCATATAAACGTAGAGTACTGTAATTCAGTTAAATCCATCAAATATGTCTGCAAATATATAAATAAAGGTTCAGATATGGCTGTTTTTCAAGTGACCAGTGGACAAAATGACTTAAATGAAATTGTCCAGTATGAAATGGGAAGATATATCAGCAGCAATGAAGCGGTATGGCGAATACTCAACTTTCCTATTCATGAGCGCCACCCCACAGTGATTCATCTGAGCATCCACCTTGAGAATGGCCAGAGAGTCTACTTCAGACCAGAAAACGCTGCTCAACGTGCCCAAACACCCCAGGAAACAACACTCACGTCTTTCTTCAGACTTTGCACCCAAGATGAGTTTGCACGCACCCTGTTGTACAACCAAGTTCCCAAATACTACACTTGGAACAATGGAAATAAGACATGGAACCGTCGAAAGCAAGGACACGCTGTACCTGAGCAAACAGGAATAAGGTCAAGCGATGCAGTGGGCCGGGTGTACACCGTCCATCCAAACAATTCAGAGTGCTTTCACCTGCGCCTCCTGCTGCATGAAGTACCAGGCCCAAAATCATATGAAGATTTGAAAACATTTTAGGAACGGCTCTTCAAAACTTACAAAGAGGCCTGCCAGCTTAGAGGACTTTTGGAGAACGATGACCACTGGAACAATGCACTCCAAGAAGCGGCTGCATGTCGATCCCCAAAGGTTTTACGGAATCTATTTGCTGTAATGCTACAAACATGCTCCATGTCATCTTCCGAACAGTTATGGATGAATCATACGGAGAACCTGTCCGAAGACATGCTGCACCAAGCACGCGTGGAACAGCAGAATATCGATCTGGACTACAGTGACGACATCTTCAACAGAGCGCTAATCTACATCGAGGACAAGATTATATTGATGGGTGGATCGGACCTAAAAAGCTTTGGACTTCCACAACCCAATCGAAACCTTGATTCAGTCCTGCCGAGTGAAGAACGTATGGATAGAAATTATGATACGAATTTACTCGCAACATACATAGAGGAAAAGGAGACGAAAATGGTCCCAGATCAAAAGGAAGCATTTGACAAGATCAAGACAGCAGTTTTCAATAGTCGCGGTGGCATATTCTTTTTGGATGCTCCTGGCGGTACAGGGAAGACTTTTCTCATCAATCTTCTTTTGGCTAAAGTGCGACACAGAAACGAGATTGCCCTGGCTATTGCTTCTTCGGGCATTGCTGCAACACTATTGACAGGAGGGAGGACAGCTCACTCGGCTTTCAAGTTACCCTTAAATCTGGCAAACACAGAGACTCCTACATGTAACATTTCGAAAAATTCAGGAAAGGCAAGGTTTCTGAAGCATTGCAAGTTAATTCTGGGATTCTGGGGAGTCTGGGATGAATGCACCATGTCCCACAAAGCCGCATTCGAAGCACTTGATGTCACATTGAAGGACATCAGAGGTAACAATTACAGAATGGGAGGCGTAACTATTGTGTTGGCTGGCGACTTTCGACAGACACTTTCGGTTATTCCCCGTGGAACTAGGGCGGATGAAATGCAGGCCTGCATTTCGTCTGCATGTTTGTTGAAAGACTTGGTCTTTCAACAAACATGCAAGTTCATGTGATTGGTGATCCCTCAGCCCAGCAATTTGCAGATAACCTGTTTTTTGTTTCCTTATCTCAAAAATTACAATGGTAAAACCCTGCATAAACTTTAAAATGAAGGGATATAAGGATGGAAGATGACACAATGAAATCACAACTTCTCTTGACCCCCCAAGATGGGAGTCGAAATTCCTGTTTTTTGTTTCCTTATCTCTTTTCAGTTAGTTGCCATGCATATGCAGTGACCATCCATCCTTTCTTTTATTTTTTGTCCTTTTATTTTCCAAGGTTACTTTCTAGAGGGGTTGGGGTGGTTTTAACAAAACAGGAAATGAAGGAATGAAAAATCAAGAGGTGGGTGGTTTCCAAGAAAAATGCAGAATTTCTTATTTCTACAACTTGGAAATGGAGCCATTGCTGCTGATAATACAGGATGTATAGCCATGGAAACGATTGGAATGATTGTGACAACTCAACAACAGCTAAAAGAGGCAGTGTTTCCAAATGTGGCCCAGTACTTCACTAATCACACATGGCTGTGCCAAAGAGCAATCCTTGCCCCAAGAAACGAAGATGTCAACGTTATCAATAAGCAGTTTTTACAAGAATTGCCAGGTAAAGCTCAAATTTACAAATCAATTGACATCACCTGTGATACAGAAGAGGCGGTACACTACACCACAGAATTTTTAAATACATTGGAGCCATCTGGAGTACCCTCTCACATATTAGAGCTAAAGATTGGTGCACCAATTATGCTGCTGAGAAATCTGCATCCACCTTCACTCTGCAATGGAACAAGACTTGCTGTAAAGAATCTGATGCCGAATGTGATTGAAGCCACCATTATGCCAGGACATTCTGCAGGCGAAGACGTATTTATTCCCAGGATACCAATCATCCCTTCCGATATCCCATTTCAATTTAAAAGACTTCAGTTCCATGTCCGTTTAAGTTTCGCCATGAGCATTAACAAGGCACAAGGGCAATCACTAAAAGTAGCCGGACTCGATCTTCTTAAACCCTGTTTCTCCCATGGTCAAATTTATGTGGGTTGTTCTAGAGTTGGAAAAGCCGTAAATCTCTACATCCTAGCTCCAAATGGAAGAACAATAAATATAGTATATCCTGAAGCTCTCTTAACTGATATTTCAAGCAAGAAAAGTGAAAGAATGAAGTGAATTTTATCAATGCTATACAGACTTTAATATAGTATTCAAGCCAACAACATGACTGGACAAGCCACAGATCAAGAAGTGCTGAAATTAATGGAGGTAAGGTTCTAACTTCTGTTTTAACTTTCCTTTCTATTTTACCATCATGTTACGTTTTGCTATTATTGAAGTGTGTAAAATGTTTTTCATTGCTTACTACGATTTTAAATAATTTTTTGTATTATTGGCCTGAGCGTATCTGGCCGCAGCCTGTACCTTTTATTCATACTGTGTTATTTGTACTGTTATTTTTCTATGTTATTTATACCGTATTTAGTTTTTAAATTGATTTGTTTTTGTTTATAGCATTCAAGCCAACAACATGAATGGACAAGCCACAGATCAAGAAGTGTTCAAATTAATGGAGGTAAGGTTCTTACTTCTGTTTTAACTTTCCTTTCTATTATACCATCATGTTATGTTTTGCTATTATTGAAGTGTGTGAAATGTTTTTCATTGCTTACTACGATTTTAAATAATTTTTTGTATTATTGGCCTGAGCGTATCTGGCCGCAGCCTGTACCTTTTATTCATACTGTGTTATTTATACTGTATTTAGTTTTTAAATTGATTTGATTTTGTTTACTTTTCAGCTTTTTTACTACAAAATGAAAGGAGTTAAAGGTGTTCTTTACCAGTACAATTTAACACCTGCGGTTCACCTACATTTATTGTCAAGAAATGCAGTTTTATTTACATTTATTTATTTGGAGAATATGTATATGTAGATTTTTTCAAATAAAATTTTTAAGCTGTTTTTGTAACATTCTCTAAAGTTATCTCTAACATACCGTACTCCGTAGAGAAGCAAGGGTATATTAAATATATATATATATATATATATATATATATATATATATATATATATATATAATTTAATTTATGAAATGCTGATCACGTGATTTCTTTTTCTGGTACTTTAAATAAATTTATCGTCACGTGTATAACAACGAAATAGACAAAAAAAATATCTTTCTTTTCTTGCTAATGCGGCAGACGATTTGACATTATCCAAAAAAAATATTAAAATACAGAAAAAGATATTATGTTCCTCAAACTGTACTATATTAACTGTACTATATTCTTTAGTATGTCCTATTAGATTTAATTTGTATATTTTCTTCTAAATTATTTTGTCTATAAAAATATCCCTTACGATATTTTTTATAAATACAGTCAAACCTCGCTAACTCGAACCTCGATTTCGCGAATTTTTCGATATCTCGAAGAAAAAAAATTCCCTTCAAATTTCCTATGCACTCAATGTTAAAAAAACCTTGATTTGACGAATTTTTTTGGCTCATCCCTCGATAACTTGAATTTTTTTTCCATAAATGGAGAAGAAAATATTTTCTAAAAACAAAAAAAATAATAATATCCAAAAGATAGAAATTTCTAAAAAATAGAAAAGCTATTCAAAAATTACAATGGTAAAACCCTGCATAAACTTTAAAATGAAAGGATATAAGGATGGAAGATGACACAATGAAATCACAACTTCTCTTGACCCCCCAAGATGGGAGTCGAAATTCCTGTTTTTTGTTTCCTTATCTCTTTTCAGTTAGTTGCCATGCATATGCAGTGACCATCCTTCCTTTCTTTTATTTTTTGTCCTTTTATTTTCCAAGGTTACTTTCTAGAGGGGTTGGGGTGGTTTTAACAAAACAGGAAATGAAGGAATGAAAAATCAAGAGGTGGGTGGTTTCCAAGAAAAATGCAGAATTTCTTATTTCAACAAGGAGTGAAAGAAAAAACTACACGTGTGAATGCATGCCTGTGCTGTCTCGCATTCAGGCTAGTGCCGCTCCTGAAAAGTTTCTTTTCTGTTTATCTTGGTTATTGCAGAAAAAAAATTAGAAACCGTTCGAAAACAACATTTGGAGAAGTTGAGATCTTCTGCGAGTCTTCTGTTCAAAATGGCTAACAAGCGAAAATTGAATTCGCTTACTATTGAAGCGAAGAAGCAAATTATCGAAGAAGTTGAAAAAAGTTCGAAAAAGAAAAAGGAAATTGCTAAGGAGTTTGGGATTCCAGGCAGCTAATTGTCAACAATTTTAAAGAATAAAGAAATTATCCTAGAAAAATTCGATGACGGCTTAGGCAAGTGAAAGAAGCTCAAAACTAGTGAATTTCCCGATATGGAGAAGTGCCTAATGATGTGGATTACGCAATGTAGAACTCAAAACATCCCCCTAGATGGACTTTTAATCAAAGATAAAACTGAATCTTTTGTAAAAGAATTAGGTTATTTAAATTTCAAAGGCAGTAATGGGTGGTTCGAAAATTTTAAAAAACGAAACAACATTACATTTTTGAAAATATGTGGTGAAAGTGATAACGTAGATGAAGATGTTTGTGTAGAATTTAGTAAGAAAGTAAGCTTGATATTGAAAGATTACGACAAAAAAAGATGTGTTCAATGCGGATGAAACTGAACTTTTTTTTAAATGCACTCTAGACAAAACCATGCATGAAAAGGGTGAAGCATGTCATGGAGGGAAGAGCAGTAAAGACCGTTTAACTGTATTGTATTGCGTGAATATGAATGAAACAGAGAGCTTAAAGCCGTTAATGATAGGGAAATCGAAAAAACCAAGGTGTTTCAGCGGGATAAAATCTTTTTCTTTGGATTACGAAGCTAACCGAAAAGCTTGGATGACATCTAACCTTTTTGAAAACTAGCTCAAGAATTTAAATAAAAAAATGAAAACAGAAAAGTGAAAAATCGTGCTTTTCATTGAGAATTGTACGGGGCACAGTACCATACCTAAAACGGAAAACGTAAGAATTGAATTCCCCCCCCCCCCCCGAATACTACATCAAAACTTCAACCACTTGACCATGGCATCATCCAAAGTTTCAAAGTAAAGTATCGTCATCAAGTGGCTAAGAAAATGCTGTCCGAAATGGAAGAAGGTGTTTCACCATCTGGTGTAAATATTCTACAAGCTATGCGAATGGCAGAGAAAGTTTAGAACATTGTGCATTCCTCTACGATAATCAATAGCTTTAAAAAAGGCTGGATTCATAAAAGACCACGAAAGTTCTCAGATAATCAACATCGACCACCCTGCTGACAACTGAGCAGAAAATGATTGGAACCGATTAAGCAGACTCATGAACCTCGATAACATATAATTCAAATATTTTGTTGTCGTAGATGATGCAGTAATAGTGTGTGGTCAGTGGGAGGACAATGAAATCATCGGTCAGACGAAAGGTTCTTGTGTATTATCAGAAGAAGAGGAGGAAGAAATCCGCCATTTGCCACCAAATGTGACAAACAAAGAAGCACTATCTGCAGTGGACACTTTGAGGAGATATGTTGGAAGTCAGCCAAATATGTCACAGACACATTTAAGGCTATTGTCCACTTAGAAAGTGTAATAGATAAAATTTCATTTTCTTCTCTGAATCAAACAACAATTGAATTTTTTTTCAAATAATCTTGTAAATAGTGTTTATTAAAATAAAAAAAATGGTTTACTTTTTTAAAAGGTGTGTAAAAAACTTTATTCCTCTATCCTATTATTGATAACATACGATTTTCGATAATTCGAATTCTTTTGTCTCTCCCTTCAAGTTCGAGATATCGAGGTTTGACTGTATATATATATATATATATATATATATATATATATATATATATATATATATTTGGCATTGATTGCATACATTGACCGTTGTATTTAATTTGAATGTACTCCGTAGCGAAGTGCGGGTTTTCAGCTAGTTACCCTATAAAATACAAGGTAACGGAGATTCTCACTCACCAGTGGTGTGCGTGGCTCTAAATCCGTTTCGCTGCACCGACGGGTCTGAGCGGAACGCCATGAGCATGTTGTGCGCTGTTGATAAAATGGGGTGAGGTACTTTGCTGCCGCAAAATCGTCCTAGGAGGGGGTCATCCGCAGAGTCACCGTCGTAGAGGGCCACGTGATCGTAGGCGCACTCCTGGTGAGGCTCCAGCTCGAAAGAGTCAAATACCTGAGGATGCAAAAACCAGCATTTATTCAAATGTAATATAATCATAGCATTAAAATTTATTTCCTCTTGCACTATAGTGACGACAACTCTAATAATTACAAGATAAAAAGAACTTTTTATATACCACATTTTTAAATTTTCTGTTGAATCATAAGAACTTGACAATTCTATGTATTACTAAATACTTTTAAAAAATTTTTTTTGATGAATTATCCCATTAACTTGAAAGAAAATGAAGTTAATCGGAAGTTAACTTGCGTTTAACTTTCCGTTCCAGTCCCGGCCGACAGATGGCTGCACCAGTCTAAACAAAATTAACTGAAAATGAAATCAATCCTGCTTAAAGATGGCTAAAAGTATTAAAATAATGCATTGTCATCGTGTTATGAGCTATTCTAAAAGTTTCAAATGTCTAGCTAGTCAGGAAATTAGTTAAAAATCGATTGCAAGATTTGGACTGGACAAACACACACACAAACAAGAAATAAAGTTAATAAAAACATGGTAAAAATACTGACGCTCTCTATTTTTAAACATTGTTGCTCTGTGCTCTTTAATGTAGCACATTCCTTCTTCAAGGTGAAGAAGAAAAGAGGCGGAAGAGGGTGTCTTGCTGTTAAATGCTTTTGAAAGCTAATTTTTAATAGAAGGTCCGAACACGTGCTCTGAACAGAACGTATAATTTCGAATTCTAGTTTCTGTATTACCTTAACCGATTGAGGTGATCGAATCCAGTAGGATTTGTACACAGCGGCCTTAACGACAGAAAAACATAGAAAATTTACATTCCGAGATAGACCTAATGTTCCGATGCCCAAAGAAAATGTCAAGCAAATTCATTTGTTTTAAGGGGATTTTAAGGTATGAAAATGATGAATTTTGGAGACCCTAAAATCTGTAATCTTAGGTCCCCGTATTGTGGCTCTAAGCTATCACCAAGAACTAGCTGCATAAGTTATAAAGCGTAGGGCGAAATTCGTATCAAAAACCGTTGGATAAATCACTCGCGATTCAAAGTAAGGTAAAAATACGCTTACCTTATTCTATGTAGCACGTCAGCGCTATCGTCACAGCAGAGCAATGAAGTTGTAGAGAATTATACTTTTGATAATAAAGAGCTGAGGCTAAATAATATTAAGTTTAAGTTTTAATGTGCATCTTTTACATTAATATCTTAACACGTTCGCTGCCACTAAAATTGGCATATCCATCCTCAGATGCCTACGTTTCTATGGTGTCCACCGCAACATCACTATCTCCTTCCGATTCGCTCGTAATCTTCATCGTATGTGCTGTCATAATCAGAAAGATCACTCTTTTCTAATATTTCGGCATCAGTCAATTTTTCCTTTTCTTGGGCTGTGAAGGTCCTGCCATACTTGTACTGTCCACCATTTTTAAAAACGCACATAAAAACACAAAATTTGAAAACCACGCACGTAAAATATAAAATAATGCTTCACTAACATGCCTCAACAAGATCTTCGTTCAAACTCCAAGGCCGCACTAAATATAGAGCACATAGCTTATCCTAGTAGACCGACGCACCAGAGGCATGGTAGGTACTGTCCGACCACGGAAACAAGGTCCCTGGAAGCTGTTACGCATGAGCGAGAAAAGCTAGTCTACTTAGAAAATAGGGGAAAACGTCATATTTTCGGATGTGTTTGTTCATGAAATACGGAATGTATTTCAGACTGCTTTTTGTCCGCAATTTTAAAGTTATTTTTTAAAACTTTATTTTTAATCGAATATGTGAATAATTTCAAAATAATAAAAAGAAAGAAGCAAATCTATTTAAAAAATAGGAGTTTTATAGGAGTGGATATTTTCGGATTACATCACAATCAAAATTATCTAAAGCTACGTTTTCGGTGGTTCTTTTTTTCTGACGTTTCCTCGGAGATTCAAATTTAGGAGTTTCTTGACCCTTTGCTTCTCTGCGTATTCTTTTTACACTGGACATTGATATCCCAGTCATTTCACTAGCTCTCTTTAGGGATTGCGAAAGTGGAACAATAACATTTCCTTCTAGTTCTTCTTTATCACACAATTTAATTACATTGTGTATTATACGTTTACAATCACTACGGAACGGCTTATTCCGAGCAGTTGTGTTGGGTGAAGGATCCAGTAATTTTAATATAATAATCAAAATAACAGACGAGGAAAAAGCAAGCAAGCGCAGTTAGTAACCGATTCTAAATAATGTCGAGAGAATACGAGACTTTTTCCCCTCCTTCCTCAGCAGCCTTACCTACATCTTGAATAGAATCGTCTTGGCACTATGCCAACCGTGGTTCTTCGTACTGTGGTCGGACAGTAGCACCATGCTGACGCACTAGAGCGTCAGTGGCAACGAATGTGTTAAAGCACGACACAAGACAACACGCGAACACAGAACAACAGTGAAATTCTGAATAAGTAGTGCCATCTGGTGACAGTTTCTCTCTCTTTAAGGAAAACACACATATATCTAACAAAAACAAACTTATTCGGGCAGAAGTTACAAATTAGGTGGTTTAATGTCACTGAAGAGCTATCAAATCCAGCAAGGTGAAGTTTCGAGCTTCAGTAAAGAATTCAACAAAGAGTCACTTTCAGTGAGGTTTTCTCTGTCTAGCAATAAAAAATTTTCTATCTCATCCAGAGAACAGATGCACTTCAAAGAATATCCAGGAACATAATGCTTATTGGTCTCCAAAAGGAAATTCCCAAGAATTTCGTAAACTTTTAAGCGAAATAAATGTTTTGTATTTTTATAATGCGAAGACATCAAAAATATGAGATTGCTGAAATCTCTTGGTCGTACAAGATATTAGTGATATCTATAAGTGTAGTCGACAGCAGTAGACATACATCTTTTGCCACCTTATTAATCGCAAAGGCGCTGAAATTCGACACCACTTACTAATTTGATCCTGTGCCCTGGGGTCGTCTCGAACTTCCAGGTGCATTCCTTCCGACTGGGATACTGGTCTGGGTAGTTGGGGCTGGAAACAACGCCTTCCGTTGACGAGACGTGATGGACGCAAGAACCTGGTTAAAAGAACAAAGAATTGAAAACGCCGATCAAAGCGATCATTTTACGGTTTGATCAAAACTGAATCAAGTCACTGAACGAAAACGTCGCTATTTGCCGCAAAATAACTATGATGAGAGAAGATCAAGAGACTGCTTAAAATACCCTGATTGCGAGAATTTAGACATAAATAAGAATTCACATCAGAAAAAATTATTTTCCAAAAATTAAAACTGAAAAAAATCTTGGGTAACAAATTAAGTAGGATGGAAGATTTCTCCTTAAATCATCACAGTATGGTTCGTTCCAAGACATTTTAATAAATTGAACGATTTACAGTCACTCTATACTGTAAATTTTTATTGTGATCCATTGGGGTCAGTAGGCAAGAACGCATGCAGGACTAGACCCTTCCCCGAAATTTGCACTATAACAATGCCAAAAAAGAGTTTAATTATGTTTTCGAAACCCACTGTGCCCCTCCTCCCATCCGCGAATTTTTTTCCCGCTTACGTTACTGGTAAAAGGGAAATAATAAAATTCCGCATAAGCTTAAAAAGTTATCATTGATCAGATATCTGAGGCTCATTTTTATCAATTAGCCTTCATGTATCAGATCAGTGGGAGATAGGGTAATATTTGGACGACCGAAAACTTACAGGAACACCATTTCATAATTTCTATGTACAGCATTCTTCAAGAAGTATTTTGAAACAATAAAAACAGTTAGATTATTCTTATGGATTTTCTTGACTTTGTAAATGCAATAAAAGTTTGCAGTCTGACATAAAAGGATGTCCTTAATTAACCCTATTTTAACAAAATTCAATATTCAAATAAAGGCAGAATATCTTTAATCAGTCAGATGGTACTGAATTTAATCAGAAACCTTACAGGTTGCAAAGGAGGTGAGAAAACCGTATTAAATGTTGACTACTGTAAATAACGCGATGCGTCACAAGTAACAAGAAGAAACGCTTTGAAATATTGCTGATTCAGATTCAATAAAAATATTTTGAAAAAGGCCCGAAGGAATTTTCCTAAACAATGACACAATGTTATTCTTTTAAATGTAAATTATGATTGTTACCTTCTTTGCAGTCATGACCATTGGGATGGAGAACGAACCCATTGTGGCATGAGCATTGATAGCTGCCTACTGTGTTCTTGCAGATCTGCTGGCATCCGCCATTGGCAGACGCGCATTCATCCTGGTCTGAAATTGAAAAAAAATAGTTTAAACTTCAATTAAACAAGTTGGTGCTTCAAGCTGAATGTACGCGAAAGGAAAAACTTAGCATTTAATATCTACAACTGCTTGAAATAATGTCTTTTTTCTACGCGTAAATGATGAACGGTTATAGTCAACATTCTTCAACAGCTCAGCTTTTTTTAAAATTCTTTTCGTTTTTGATATTTTAGATATATTACCACTGAAGAATATTCTACTACCAGAATTGAAACATCGAAAGTTGCGGAAATACAAGAAGGAACTTTGAATACATTGATATGGTAATACAAATATTTTTTCTTCTAAACACGTACAATGCTGTAACTTTGAGAAAAACGGGTTCGTCGTCTTGCAGTGTTTCTTCCTTCTGCAAATTATACCTTCTAAAGCTTTACCAGATATTTACTCTGATTTTGAAGCCTTTAGGGCCTGGTGGTTTCTGCTGCCTAAAATGACTTCCTGTATCCATATATTCATCAAACAATGATGGGTCGAATATAGTTGATGACCAAACAGGGTCCAACATGCGAAAGGACTTCTAGGTGGAGATCCCTACGGGTGGGGAACAGTCTCTAGTAAACAACCACCCTATACAACGTTTCAAACATTCCCCCACGAAGCAAGAACCATGCTAACAAGCAACGATGACAGTAAACAGAGTCGACGAGAGGGCGTCCAAAGTTTAAAAGGGCAGAAGAAGCAGCGCAACTAAAACAAGAAATTCGCGAAGAAAGTACTAAACACAGGGCCCGATTTAGAAAATTCTTGACTATAGGCACGACTCGGGATGGGGGCCCCCCTTAACACTGATGTGGGCGTAAAATTTCCAAAATTGACACACACAAAAAAATAATTATGAATCATTGTGAAAGTACCATTTTACCAAGAATTGGCTATTTGAAGCGTAGAAGCCTAGAACATTATCAAATAACAAAAAATAATACATCATATTAACTTCATCATTAAAACACCAATACAATGCAACCAGAAAAACTTATTAATCCCTTATATACACTATAACATACATATGATGAACTATACATATGATGAATCAATCAAATTTTAAAGGATATATAAAAAAAATTGCTATTAAAAAAGGTAAAATTAAAAAAAATTGGGGATTTTTTCTTTTAAAATAAAAATTTTGGGGGCCCCCAACATTCGGGGGCCCCTAGTCCCGGGCCTAATGGAAAATCAGGGCCTGACTAAACATGCTGAAGAACTAAACAGATCGTGCCGACAGCATCATATTCAAAATCTTTCATTAAAATTAAACTTGATTTAGTTAAGTCTATAACTCATATTAGAAAACTGTTCTGGTCCGGAGTTACATTTTTGGTCCCTGACCATTTCGATATGATGGCAGATCCTTCTTCACCCTTATGTTCAACTTTTTTATAATTCATCAGGATAGACATAGCTCATTAGACTTCTTATCCAGTTACAACTCTCATATAACTTTTTTTTTTTTTTTTTTTGCATCAAGCGGCAGGGAATTGACACTAATTGCACGAAAAGATGTGTAAGATAGGGGGGAAATTAATCTCACCAGAAGCTTGTATAAAATTTTGGAAAATAATACGGTCAGTAATTTCAGAGGTTATACACCATACAAAAGCAGGGACATGTGCATCTGACCATACCTGTAAAGTAGAGGGCTGCGAAGCCGCTCTTCTGCACTGAGTTGTCCGAGACGAACTCGATGCGCAGGGCGTTCCCCTCCGAGGTGAGAACAGGGGGCAAACGAGACCCACAGTAGGTGCCCTGACGTCGCCACTCCTCGACAGGAGAGGATCGACTGCGAACGTCCACACTGTCGTACTCGCATTCTTGCTGCAAAGGACAGGAATAAAGTCTGAATGGGCACAGAGAAACGGCTAAAATTTCACAAAAACTGCATTATTTAACTGCATTATACATATAGGATGTTGCAAAGAATACTCAGTACGCAGTGTCTTGCTTAAAGTTTTAATTATATAATCTATACACATATTTTTTACACACGATAAACTGTATTGAATATGCCAAAATTTCGACGATTTGTCTCGGTCAACAGATACTCCGGTCAGAAATGCCATTTCTTGCCTTCAGTGTTTCGGATACTAATGCACGTAGTAACGCTTGCCTTCAGAATTTTCTTCTTTGATAAAATGCGGGAAAATGTCTTATAACAGATGTTCCGAGAGTGCAAAATCGGGGTTATTTTGCTGTTCAACCCCACCTGGGAAACTGAAAACAGCACCCCTGTCAAGCACCGCTTCCCGTGCTCCTGACCAGAAGCCTCCACCATTGTTTGTGAGTTCAAATTTCATAGAGGAAGAGCCCATTCCCTTCTCAGAAATGATCCAGGCTAGACTAACTTCTTCAACCACAACACGCTTCATCTGCTAAGCCAGTGACAATTGTCCATCCCTATCAAAGTCTTCTGAGATCGCTCTATTTAGCGGATGCACGGGAAGTTTACTTTCAGTGGGAGATTATTCAAATTATCAGTATAATCTCACAGTTTGGATTTTTTATGAGAAAGGAAACATAGGGATGAGTAATACATTTTGCCGCAAGTGTCTTCCAAATGTGACGCCCGGAGGCGTAGTGGTTAAAAGCGTCAAGCTGCCACACCACAGATCCAGGGTTCGTCCCTGCGACTGGGCAAGGTCGACTCATGCCTTTCATCCATAGGGTGGGTCATCCATAGTCCCGCGTCAGGTTGACCACCTGACCGAGACGGGGCATATGCTGTATGGCAACTCTCAAACCCACGGTCATGAAAGCGGAAATGAGCACCGCAGGCCTTGGTCCATAGTGCTGAAAAGCAATTCAGGCAGTTGTGCCACCTTGAATGTTGTCTCTTCCAGGGCCCGATTATGAACACTGGGGGCCCCTGGGCAGATGCTATTTGGGGGGCCCCCCTTACGGACATTTATAAAAATACATACTATTAGAAGTACTAGGTGCATACACCAAGGGGGTTTTGGGGCCCCCTAGCATCAGGGGGCCCTGGGCAAAGTCCCGATTTGCCCATGTGATAAAAAGGCCCTGGTCTCTTCCAAATGTATTCAACAATTTTCTTCAGTTGTAATTTCGTTTACTTGACGGAGATTCTTCCTCCTAAAACTTTTGAAGTGTTATCTTCAATTTCTATTTCTATTCTCTTTGGTGTTCCTGGATTCGCTTCTCAAGAGGTAGCCTCGATCGAAATGAATTCCATAGTTCTTAAAAAATCTTGAATGTAACACCTCCAAAATAACGTCTAAACACTCGGAATGCACGGGAAGATCAAAAAGACAAGGTCTGGTGTTCAAAAATTCTATTAAAATATGAAATTTTAATGAGATTCTTTGAGCTGAAAATGGACCTATATCGATATCATGCTAATAAAATGGATAAAAAGAAACTGAGTTGTTGGTTAACGCTATAAAATTGGTTTTCTTTTCGAAAGGGTAACAAAAAACCTCTCTATATATAATTTAAGTAGATTTCCCTTTCTTGATTTCAGTACATATTATGTTGGGTAATTATCTCTTGTATCAGAAAAATGTTCACGAAGCTTCATAACAAAGACGAAATTTTATCGGGAAATACAAGTGAGCAGCCAATAGAGATAAATATTTCTTAAATTCCATCATAGATGGCGCCACTACCTACATAGCTCCAAAAGGTTCACCCTATCAACAAGTATCGGTTCAATTTAGATGGGACCCATTTCATGAATTAATTTACAATAATCGGGATTTGATAAAAGTTTTGCAATACCCTGCGCTTTAGGAATATTCAAGTAGTTTGGGAGATGAGTCCAAATCAATGAAAAAAAAATGTCATCCAAACCATCATTTATTAAGGTGGACGGGATACAAAATTCTCAAAAAAGCACATCCTTGTATTCTTGGCTTAAAATATACTATAGAGCTTATAGAATTAATTTCCCAAAATTCCATGTTTGTGCAGTGATTACAACACCAGATTCTACATTTGATACTGTTTTGTTTCTATATACTCAAAATTCGGAATAAATTTCCAGATACCTAACTCGTAAATGTCAATGAAAACTTTTATGGTTTTCTTAACATGCTTTTTTTTCGGGTAATTTGAAAGAGAAATTTTAATTTAAATCTCCAGTCATCTGAGCACCATGTTAAATAAACAATACATAAAAACTTCAAAACTATTATTGCATTCAGACTGATCTGCATGAACTGGAGCAACCCTTTTCTCGAATTTTAATATTTTGTATTATATCTCAAATGACAGTTGTCTTCATTGGAATGAAATTTATTTTTTTCAGTTTATGTCTTTGAATGTTCTTCGTTTTACGTTTTAAAGTATTTTTTACTGTTGTTTCAATGGCGCGTTTATTTAATTGTTTTAATGTCTTTTCTATGGTGTTTAATATATTTTATGTTTTCTGATAGTCTTTTATCTTTTAGAATATTTGGATATTTTAATACCTTTCTAAGTGTTTAATATGTTCTGTACTTTTACTGTCTCTCTTTTTTGGTCACTTTTAATTACTTTAATGCCTTTTACAGTGTTTTGACATAGGCTCTTATACAGTTTTTTCAGCAAAATAACTATAATGTTGTAATATTTTAATATAGTCTCTTAGAGCTTTTTATAGTGCAGTGGTTTTAAAGTCTTTTATAATTTTACTGTCTTCATAATTTTAGGCTCATTTAATAGTTTTAATGTCTTGTACTGTGCTGAATGCATTGTATGTCTTTAATTTTTTTTATCACATTTAATTTTTATAATGTCTTTCGCAGTGTTTAATGCATTTTGCAGTTTCACTGCCTTTTCTTGTTACTTTTAATTGTTATAATCAATTCATAGTGTTTTAACGGAGTCTTTCAAAATGTTTTGATAGCTAGCTAGTTTTACTGTCTTTATAATTTAAATCATTTAATAGTTTTAATGTCTTTTACTGTGCTGAATGCATTGTAAATTATCATTTAATTGTTATATCTTTCACAGTGTTTATTGCATTTTAATATTTTCCTGCCTTTATTTTATCACATTTAATTGCTTCAATCCATCACAGTGTTTTAAAATAGTCTTTTACAGTTTTTTTTCTAGTCAGCTAGTTTTAATGTCTTTTCTAGTTAAACTGTCTATAATTTTAACTTAATTTATGGTTTTTTTTATTGTGCTAAATGCAGTCAAACTGTTGATTTATTTTTAAACTCATTTAATTGTTTCCCAAGCAGCTGTTGAATTTTAGAAGTGGAGTTCCTGGACCTGCTGGTTTTAACTCCTGTCAGCAAGATATTTTGTAGTCAATGTAAATGTGCTCAGTAAAATTTAATAGTCGTTATGATAGAATAAGTATTAGGATAATGATCTTTAAGGGTAAGTTAAAATATTAGGGCCTTCATGAGTTGAAGGAAAAAGATAAAATAAGTTAATGATAAATTAACATAAGAAGTATCAAGTAATTAAGGTAAAATTAATTTTAATAGAGAATTTAAGTATTAAGTAATAGAGAAGAATAATTATCAGGTAAGGGAGGTTTTGGCCCACAGTAAACTAGATGTTAAGTTAGCTTAAGAAAAGAAAAAAGGCCCCATTCAGGGTCATACAATAATAATGTGATAATTGCAGAATTCCACTGGGGGAAAAGTGAAAGTGTCTCCCAGTGTTTAACGCATATTATTGTTCTATTGTATTTCCTTGTTACATTTAATTGTTTTAATCAATTCATAGAGATTTAGCATTGTCCTTTACAAATGCTTCTTCAGTATAGCAGTTTCAATTTTTTTTAAATTTTAAGTTTTGCCATTTTTTGTTTTTCAGCAGATCTAATTGTTTTAATGTCTCTTATAGTGTTTAATATACTTCATCGTTTTACTGCCTTTAAATACCGTCTAACCTTTTTGATAGTGTTTAAAAAAAATCAATAAACGCTTACTTTTCGTTAAAGGCAATAAAGCTACAACCGTTGGAGGCCGCATCCTCTAACGATAAAAAATTAAAATCAGAGGCTAAATATTACTTCCCCAAATTTTAAATCTGTTGGCAGCATAAATATCTTGCCATTGAAAAACGTTGTATGTACTCTGTATCCACGGAACTTCTCTTCCGTGATTTACGTCAGTCGCGTGAATGCCAGCGATACATCTTTCACGACGTTGCACTTCTTTTGCATTTCCGACGATGGGACACGATAAAGCGGGTCGCGTTCGTCGGGCATCTCGACATCGCCACGCTCAAAACTCAGCCTCGGGCAAACTGGGCACGAAAATGCAATCCGTCGTTTTCCAAAGCGTGTCGTCCGAAATGAGCGTGACAAACGCGGTCCCAACCGGAATGAACACGTCCCCTCTTTGATCGAAATCAGCTGTCGTAAAGTGGCACGTTCATACACATCATAACGGGACAGCGCATGTTTTGGCTCAGAGATGGATGGACCCTCGGTATAAAGTGTCATAATGCGAAAGTTCGGCTAACGAACCAGACCAATGAATTCAAATTGGATTCATCTACATAATGCCAAAACTCTGTTTGTGTGGAAGTCGATACAACATAAACGACGCACGTTTGCGCTGAGTTAGTAAGAAAAAACATGGTGGTATTCCTAAAAAGCATAGGAAATAGCGACGTAACAAGTTTTGTTAAAATACCCTCTTTGTGGTAGTGGGTGGAAGAAGGGTAAGCGCCAAAGAGATGTCGTCTTTTGGGATGTTCGGTCAAAATTGTGGTGGCATTAGAGGCTATATTGGTTCCCCTATACGGTGTTTCCTTTATAAGACACAACAAACCTCACGGTGATTGGGCGAAAGCCGGCAGACAATAGTGCTAGCCGCATGAGAACAAAGACAACAGCGGTTGTTAAAATCCGGTAGTCAAGTTCCGGTTTGCTACCATGTACAGAAACTTTTCGATTTGCGCTAATTTTTGACGAATATGCAAATCCAAGATGCTGTCTATTTATGTTCCAAATTAAATTTTAAAAAATCAAAGGTCATTTCGCCTTAGAAAACTGATAAAGTGTATCCTCGGTCATTTTTTATTACATTTTATTGCATATAAATCAATTAGTTTAGACGAAAGATGGATTCATGTCACCTCTCTTTGCTGCCATCTGTCTGCTGAAAGAGAAACTTTTGTTAACAGTAAAACTATTTTATTTTCTTGAAAATGACACGAGTTCAATAAGGAGACTGTGTGCCGATGAAAATGAAAGCAAAATATTTTAGGAAAAGCAGACCAAACGAAAATGATAATAAAAGCACCATTAAAATAACATACATCACAAAGAAATGAGAGATAATCAATTCTGATTTTTGAAATATTGATAGCTCAAATGGAATGAAATATTTAATTGTCTTCTTGAAATTGCACTCTAGTAACTAATTTCGAACCAACGATTAGAGTTCTTCCTCAGGCCTAGAAATTATTGACCTGTGTGCTGTGATTAGAGTCAATGCTCGACTAAGCCCGCCTGCACACGGAGCAACTCAACAGAAAATGATAACTGACTCAAATCACAAACCAGTCCGTGATGAGTCGCAACCTATGTAATTGAATGGAGTCACGCACACGGCGCAACTGGTTACAAACCCGTCCCCGTTGCGCCGTGTGCGTGGCTCCATTCAATTACATACGTTGCGACTCATCACGGACTGGTTTGTGATTTGAGTCAGTTATCAGTTTCTTTTTAGTTGCTCCGTGTGCAGACGGCCTTATAAAGAACTATTATTTGTTTGAAACTTCTTGCTTACTGCCAGCATTATTGCGGATTTTAAAAAGTCGATAACAGTTACACGATATGCCTCTTGACCAGAGGGAGAACTATAATTATTACACTGAAACTAGTATCCAATTTGTATTTTTACTGTACATTTTAAGAGGTAAATATAGACAATTGTATCTAATGTTCCTTGGCCAGAGGAAGTACATATGATCAAGCACGACTTCAGCATATTTTGCTTCATAAAAATCTAACCAAAAAACAGACTGGACAGATGTCCCCAGGCCCAGATTTCCGCATGGGTAAGTGGGGCGCTTGCCCAGGGCCCCCAAAATTATAGGGCCTCCTAATTTAGTATTAAGTTGTACATAGTTTTGAGAATTTGGTTTTTGGTTAATACAGTAAAGGGAGGGTAGTGGCGGATACAGAAAAAAATCCTGGCCGGGGCACAGTGCACCCACTATTATAGTGGGTTACATCCATAAGCATTTCTGCATTAAACTTATTTTTATTTATTTTTATTTTTTTGTGGGGGGGGGGGGGGGAGTCGTAATATCTCCAGACTGTGATCCATTTTGAATTTCAAAAGAAAATTTCTTGAATTTATTTATTAACATTAAAAAATAAATTAATTAATTAACACTTATTATTATTATTATTATTATTATTATTAATTTTTCCTTTTCTTCTTCAAATTTTTGACTTGTTGGTCGAAAATTTTTGAATTTCCGGTCCAATTTACGGGAGGTGTGGCTGAGTGTCCCACATGTTCATGTGGAAATCTGGTCCTGATGGGGGGGGGACGTGCTCCCCTCTGGATCTGTCCTTGAAGGGGGCCCGAAAGCGTCAAAGTCGGGCCCTGGATGTACCCTCCTGAAAGAGACCCCCCCCCCCCCTCAACTCAGTCTCCATCCAAAATCATTTAACTCGCACCGTTGTAACTAGAACACTTTTATATTTTCTCATATTTATCGATTTCCCTCCTACCTTAAAAATACGAATGGTTTGCTTACCACTCGAACTTTAGACTTCTACTTCTCATATAGATGTGTTGACATAAGCAACATTAATCATATGGTAAACTTTAATAATCAGTTTTACTATATCCTTTCCCGAAAAGAAATTGCTAAAAGCCTCTTCTAACTATATATTACCTTCCATCACACACGATTACATGAAATTTGATTACGTCGCTCACGACAGACAAAAATATTTTTTTATTTAGAATTCCTTTCCTTTTAGTCATGCAGAATCTCTTGATATTAGATATATTTAGGTAGATTTTTTTTTTCTCTGGAATTGCTTTTCAAATTTTTTGACTTATTCTAGACTTACGATATTTTCCTTCCATTCCAACTGCCGTCTGGATTTTTTATTTTTTATCTTTTTATTATTTCTTCACAGTCTTTAACATCAAACTGCCGTTCAGATTTCTATTACTTTTAAGTTAACTAAAACATTTTCCTGGCTAGATTCGGCAGCTTAAGCATTCTTCCTTTAAAAAAAAAAATAAATAAAAATATTATTTTCAATAAAACAGGGATTGAAAAGTTTAATTTTGGGAATTTATACTCAGTGCAAAAGATTTTTTTTATATTTTTAAACTTACCTGAAATTGAATGATGAAAAAAAAAAAACTCTTGACGAAAGCTAAGTTTAGTTTATTTTTCATGTTCAATTTTATTCTCTCTTGGTCAGCGTGACAAAAAAAAATTTAATAGAGTGGCAACTCTCATTTACGGAAACCCCCAGAAAGAAAAATTTGTTCATAAAAGACAAGGCTTGATTAAAAATTTCAAACTCTTTTTTTTTTAACATTAAGGTGCCATTGTTATTACTCTGACAGGTTTACGTTCTGCCTTTTTCAAGTTCGGCAAAATTTCTAATAAAATAAATAATATAGCAATGTCTTGTCGACTTGGAGAAAAAAATATTGAATTTAATTAATAACACCTTCCTGCGTATTTAAAATTTCTAAATGAGTTTTTTTTTTAGGTAGTTTGTAGTTTTTTGAATTTTAAAATTACTTCAACTTTTGGAAAAACTCCTCTTTTGAACGTAAGGATGAATATTAGGTTTTTTAAACCTTTGAATTATGTTTTTAGTTGTGTTGTCTCTGAAGGTTTTTAACTTTCATTCCCTTAAAATGTGTGTTAACTTTCAGTGTTGCGTTGTTCAGGGTGCGGCAGAAAGAACGCTCCGAGGGTATAAATAAATAAATAAATAAATAAATAATAATGATAAAAAAATAATAATTAGTAATAAATAAATAATTTTTTTTTCTTTTTTTCTCAGGTATAAAATATTTCTTTCTCTACCTTGCTTTGTATTTTTGTTATTGACGTTCCAAATCAGAACGTTCTTCCTGCCGCACCCTGTATTAAGTTAGTGGTAAATAAATAAATAAATAAATAAAAAATTAAAAAAACTCTTTGTTTAAAATACACGTAAAATGCGCTATTGTGCTGTCCTAATTCGGGGTCCACTCAAGCTCAAATTAACTTCTTTAAAACGATCCACTAGATGGCGCTTTCTGTCCGTCCATAGCTTTCGCACGGTTAACAAAGAAAGAATTACTAGGAAGCATACCGGTGCTTTGAAATTTACCCTACGATTTTAATTCTAACGCTTCACTTCTTGATTTTATAAAATCAGGGCCCGATTTAGAAAATTCTGGATGGGGGGGGAACCCACAACTCGGGATGGGGGGGGCCCCTAACACTGATTTAGGCATAAAATTTCCAAAATTGACACAAAAAAAAATAATCATGAATCACTGTGAAAGTACCATTTTACCAAGAATTGGCTATTTGAAGCTTAGAAGCCTAGAACATTAACAAATAACAAAAAGCAATACAGCATATTAACTTCATCATTAAAACACCAATACAATGCAACCAGAAAAACTTATTAATCCCTTATATAATATGCACTATAACATACATATGATGAACTATACATATAACTAAACACATGATGAAATATACATATAACTAGTACATATAACTATACATATAACTAGTACATATAAGTATACATATGAAAAAAAATTGAAAATTAAAAAATAAAAATTAAAAAAATTGAATTGGGAATTTTTCTTTTCTTTTAAAATAAAAATTTGGGGGGGTCCCCAACATTCGTGGGCCCCTAGGCCGGGGCCTACCGGGCCTAATGGAAAATCAGGGCCTGTAAAAAATTGCGAAATGGAGAGCTGAAAAGGCAAAATAAAAAATTAAGCCAAACGGCAAAGGTACTCACGTTGGTGCCCTCGAGGTCGAAGTGTGTGAAGTTAAGGGTTATCCGGAAATGCGGAGGTGCGACTATCTCCCAGATGCACTGCTTGTTCGAAGGGTACAAGTCTGGGAACGAGGGGCTAGTGATGGCACCCTTGCCGTTTTTCAGCACCCCTCCACACGCATCTGAAACAAAGAGAAAATAACCAACTCAAATCCGACGTTGGAAGGCCGAATCAAGGTGTCTGTGTGATAAATACCGGTCTCAGATAAGTATTTAGGTATTTTCTTTCAACTGTTTGAAAATTAGAGCGGTCAGTTGCATACATTAGAACTAAAAAACGAGCCTTTAATGCTCGTTTGATCTTGTAAAGTTTTCGAAGTCTCAAATGTGTAAGTTTTAAAAAGTCCGCAGGAGTTCTTATTCATTTAATTTTTTTTTTTTTTTGATGGCGTTTACTTTCGACCCAACGTGTAAACCGTCATCAGTGTTCAGAGCCAAGGCCAGACTTAGCCTAATTGGGGCCCGGGGCAAAAGTTTCTTTGGGGGGGCCCCCTCTGCTTCACTACTTCAGTAATGAAGAATCGAACTTTATGGAGGTATTTAAATTTTTCACCTCATTATAGATATATAACAAGAAAATTGACTAGAACCTAAAATAGTTATAAAGTCCCCCCCCCCCCAATGGTCGGGTGAAATAACGTTCTGTCCAGGGCCCGATTATGAATGCTGGGGGCCCCTGGGCAGATGCTATTTGAGGGCCCCCCTTACGAACATATCCAGGGGCTATACATACTATTAGAAGTACTAAGTGCATACACCAAGGGTTTTTTGGGCCCCCTAGCATCAGGGGGCCCTGGGCAAAGTCCCGATTTGCCCATGCGATAAAAAGGCCCTGGTTCTGTCCATTTTATTGATGTTCTTATTTTCGGATTTTACACTGTACTGATATTTTCTTTAAAAAAAGTTCATTAAAGAAGGAAACGTAAAATAAACTTTCTATTCGATTTAGAGGCCCCCCTCTGATGTGGGGGCCCGGGGCAACTGCCCCGTATGCCCTTGCCCTAGTCAGGCTCTGAACCAGAGCGCTAGGATACGATTGATTCCCTATGAGATAACCGAAGTGAAACACATGGGATTTGTCCGTGAGGCAATTGTATCTAGTACTGTGGACAATGATGACATCGCAGAACCTGTAGCTAGGGACCAACCCTAATATTTACTGTAGATTTGAGGAGATTTTACCTTATTCTTTCTCCAAAAGCAGCTTGTAAGAACTAATCTGTTTAGCCACTACCAAACCACAAAAATAATTACAAGATAAAAAGAACTTTTTATATACCATGTTTTTAAATTTTCTGTTGAATCATATAAACTTGACAGTTCTATGTATTAATAAATAATTAAAAAAATTTTTTTGGATGAATTATCCCATCAACTTGAAAGGAAATGAAGTTAATTCGATATAACTTTTAGTTCCCGTTCCGGCCAATAGATGGCTGCACCAGTCTACAAAACAAAATTAACTGAAAATAACTGAAAATTAATTTAATTCTGCTTAAAGATGGCTAAAAGCAATAAAAAAATGCACCGTCATTGTGTTCTGAGCTATTCTAAATGTCTATCTAGTCGGGATGTTAGTTAAAAATCGATTGCAAGATTTGTACTGGACAAACACGCACACACACACAAACAAGAAAGCAAGTTAATAAAAACATGGTAATGAGCCAAAACAACTATTTCGGGATTCGAAAATACTTAAGAATTCACTGTAAATTACTGTGAAAGTTAAGCTCTGTTCGTGAATTTATTAAATAAAATCAGCCTTCTTCCTTAAGAGCATAGTGAGAGAAGTCTTACTCAGTAAGACAAGGCTAGCAAAATCGAAAAAAGAAAGAGCTTTTTCTGGCTACAATGCCTGCCTCGGTTTGCTTACTGTATGAGCTTCTTCCTCCCTGCTCCAGAGGAAGAAAGCTGATTTTTTTGTCGAAATTCGTGATTTGAGCTCAATTTTCAGTCATATATGGTAAATACTTCAAGGTTATCCCAATCCCTGATTTCTCCAAAACTTTGGTGATATAGTTCCTGTTAGCTGATTTCATGTCAAAAGATTAACGTTGTTTTCAAGTGTTGTCCGTATCATACCACCTCACCGTTGATCCTAAACAGATACTAGAATTTCAGATGTGTTGTAGCCTTCAAACCATATGTTCCAACACACGAAATTTCTTCCCATAAATGCCGTTAGATATCATATTATCCGACATCTCGTTGCCTCCAGCGGCACGCGGGCTGGTGGAATGAACTTTTGTTTAAGGTGGTAAGTAGCTATAAATTACGGCAGGACATCGCAATATATAAATGCCATCAGGGGCTCGTCCAGAGATAACGGCTACAATAATGAACGCAAGGGAAAATGGAAGACTTACATCGTTGCATCTCGAAACGTGCCCTACCTGTTTTTTCAACCCAGCTCTAAGGGTGAAATTCACTAAAGATATTTTGTCCACAGCAGCGAAAATGTCAAGGGTAGCTAGTATTGAAATAAGTCAGGGAGACCGTGGTTTTTTTCCATAAAAACTTATATAGCAGAAGGAGAAGAATAAATGCCATACAATCCTCTCCCTTCAGAATATTAGGATATAATTTCAGAAAATAACTTCTTCGTAATGAAAAATTAATTTTCTGCTGACATACTTTCTTTTCTAAACCTTGTATTATAAAAAATCTTGTGATTTTCCCAATGCAAAATTCCTGGTTCCAACAACCTCTTTTAGTTCTGAGGATGGTTCTGATATTAATTTACCATATATTATAAATATAACTACTATGTACTGACAGCTTTTGCATATTTATCTTTTTCGAGATCTCTTTTAAATGTCCATTTCCTAACCATTTCGAATCAACCTTTTAAAGTCTAGGAAGTAGTATGTTTAATGACCGCAATACACGCAATATGTTTACAAAACAGGATATAACTCATATATATATATATATATATATATATATATATATATATATATATATATATATATATATATATATATATATATATATATATATATATATATATATATATATATATACATATATATATATATATATATATATATATATATATATATATATATATACATATATATATATATATATATATATAAATGTGTGTCTGTGTGACATATTTTTTTAAAATACATCTATATAAGAAAAACTCCTCAAATAAATAAAAAATAAGATTGTGCCACTGAGTGTTCAGTTTTGGACTTTGAATACTCCATGCTTTCTCTTGAAGATCTAAATAATAAGAAAAGATGAAAACGGAAGAATACCGCTTTTAATCAGAGCTTTCCAGATCCCACAGTCAACTGCTGTTTAAAAAAAAGAGTGCACTCCCGCCCGGACCCAAAGAGAGTGGCATAAAAATCGCGAGCATCCGATCCCACACTTCCCCGTAGCCTCTACACTCCTGGCTGCGTGAGGCATCATTCATTTCTCTCTTTCGAAGAGATACGACAGATTTTTTTTTCCTTCCCATCCTTGTCCCCTGGGCGAAAACGGAACGGGAAAGAAACCTTCTCCTCACAGTCGCCCTGCACCCCCGACCCCTCCTTTGCTGCACTTCACAAAAGCCCCGCGCCCCACGGCCATAAAATATGGAGCCCCGGCTCAAAAATAGGCTCGTTAAAAGTCTATTTTAAGCCCCGGAATACAGCCCCAGGGACCTGCGGCCATCTGTCTCTCTCCTTTCTTACTCTTCGTTACTCTTCCTCACAAAGGGGAACAGGCAAGGGCGCTACGCTATCTCGGACACATTCCGACATCCCCTCAGTTTAACCGATACTTTTGTGCGCCCTGTCCCCGGAGTATCTACTTTATTCCAAAGAGGGAGGCCCGGCTGGAAAAGGAGGGAACTGAAAATATGTTCAACGATTTCCCTCTGTAACACGGACAAACGACAGAAGTCTGTCGAACAAGCGGAACCGAAAATTCCGATCACTGATTACGCTATTCGTTACGTCCTGTAGCTTGAAGCCGTCTAGTAGCGCAATAGTAGGTTGCATTGCTTCGCTTGCCTATACAGATTGTAATTTTGAACCACAGGTTGCACCAATGACATCTTAAGTCAACTCAAATGCAAATAAGAAACCTCCTAAAAGTGCAATTGGAGAAGATTGCATAACTTTGCTCGCTTATACAGATTGTAATTTTGAACCAGAGGTTGCTCCAATGAGATCTTAAGTCAACTCGAATGCAAATAAGAAACTTTCGAAAAGTACAATTGGAGAAGGTTTCATCGCACCGCTCCCCCATCCAGACTGTTATTTTGAACCGCAGGTTGCAACGAAGGAAGTTTAAGCCAACTCGCGTGTAACCCACCCCCTCTCTAATACAGCAACAAGGGAAGGTTGCATTACCCTGCTCGCCTGTTTAAAGCATCAGCGGCGAACCTTAGGTTGCGTTCAAGTGATCTCAAACTATCTCGAGAGTTAAGAGTCCCTGTAACAGCACAATTCGAGTAGTCATTCGAGTATAGCATCGTTGTTCTAGTCGGACATTAGTAGCGAACTTTGGTAACCCCAAAGTGAGCTTAAGCTGTCTTAAGAATCCCTCTAATAGCGGATTTTGTCTAGACTACGTTGTATCGCTCGCCTATTCAACCACAGGTTACACCCAATAGAACTTAAGCCATCTCGAGAGTAAATAAGGAATCCTCTGAAAGCGCACTGGAAGTGCATTCGCACTTTCAGACAGCTGTGAGCCAAAGGTTGGGCCAAAGTGTGCTTAAGCCATGTCGAGAGTAAATAAGGCCCATCGACTCTTAGAGTCACTACTATGCTACCTGATAGGCATATAAGATGACTTGAAGGGGGCGCATCAGTTAAAATATCAGGCCTTCAATCTTCTTTTTAAGTTAAACAGAGTTTCACTGTCAGAGATTTTTCCAAAGAAAAACAAAACATGATTTAGCAAATGCATATTTTTGAGGTCAATTTTCTGCATTTTCAGTGATCTTTAAACGTAATGAGCGGGTTAAAAATCTTTTATTTTAGGTTAATTATTTCTGAAAACACATTTAATTTTGTAGCGATAGACGTCAATAATTTAATCCCAGTAAAAAAATTAGCTACTCAAAAATTTTAAATTACAAAAACTAGGAGATCTTTATTTTTAACGTCTACTTCCATATGCTCTCCCCCACGTGCGCGCACAAACACACACACATACACACACTTTTAATTAATGTTTTTAAAATTAAAATAATAATTTTTTTAATTAAAAAAGAATTAAATATTTCCATTAAATTAAAAATACGCATTTCCTAATCTGTGTTGAAAAATATACTCAGAGGAAAATTCCAAGAAACACTACATGAGTATAAAAAAAACAGCCAAGGAAGCTGAATCACGAAAATCTAAGATGGATTGCATTTATGTAAAACATATTCTTAACAATAGTGACGTGCAGGTGTCTCACCTTCGCACCTCTTGCCGTCTGAATGCAGCTCGAACCCGATCTCACATTCGCAGCGGTATCCGCCGATGGTGTTGATGCACTTCTGCTCGCAACCGTGACTAGAACTCGCACACTCGTCCACCTCTGAAAGACAAATTGTAAGTTTAATACATAGCCAGAAATATTTACAATTAGTTTTTGGGGGTTCTATTCACGCACGCTTGAAAACATAAGTTTTAATTTCCCGTTCTTCTGACCCGTGTATCTTTTTCGTATCCCCCCCCCCCACTACCGACTCAAGGAAAATCGCCTGGAAAATATTATATATATATATATATATATATATATATATATATATATATATACAGTGATCTCGATCTATCGTTTTACAAGGAACCGACTGAACTGAACAATCAACGCGGGAAAACGATAGATGTGGGAACATAACAAAGCAATATGATTGTCGGGACTGGATGAAAAAAAAGACACATACGGGAAAACGATGATTCGGAGAACGATCGATTGAGATTCCACTGTATATATACATACATACATACATACATACATACACACACACACACACACACACACACATATATATATATATATACCAATGCGGAGGCACTTGTCGTAAAGACATTCCCCTTTATTTCACCGCAGTTTTGCTGGCCCTTTTATTATGGGGGCACCATATAGGCAAACCCCCTATGAAGGGACAACACAAACGGAGGCATTTTAGTAGCGCGACGCCGGTATTCGATCCGAGCACCCTAAGCACCGAAGGTCAGAGTGATGTACCACAAGGCCGCCATAGGCCTACCCCTATTTATATCAGAGATTTTAATGATCTTCTCTTTAGTGATTTGTCTAATAAAGACGATCCTCTTAATGTTTTCAGCCTGGAGATGAACTATAAATACCTATCAGTTTGAAACAAGCAGTCTTAATTTTATTTATATTGTGGATTTCAAGAAACCATCTCCCACTTTCTTTTACCGTCTCTCGTGCGTTTCATGTAACACAAAAACTTGTAAAGCACTTTCTAAAAATCCTTAATGGTGCTCTGCTATTGGGTAAATGCGTTGAAAGCTGTCATTTACAAATCAAGAATGGATTTTAAGAAATCCTATAGGAATAACCAACATTACCCCAATCGTAGATTTAAATTTCCCTGTGTAGTTAAATATTTCAAAATTCCATCATTACTATTTGAAAGTCAAAACAGTATTAAATATGGATAGCAGAAAAAAGAGAAAAAAATCGATTCCTAGTTGAAAATATACGTTGCAGCTTATTGGAATCAGGTTAATAACCTGTTTACAGTTTTAAAAAGTCTACAGTATATTTATGAAGAGTCTGCGCCAAAACATATTAGAACAGTGGATTTGTAAACTTACGGAAGAATAGGGAAGGCAGTAAAATCCTTTTTGAACATTTTGAGGCAAATATTTTCTCTCTTCCCTGTTAATTGCATAAAAGGAATAATGCTGTTTAACGTTTAACGCTTAAAACTTCTCTAATGACACTTTTTGTAATTGCTTTTAGTACAGAATTGCAACCAAACACAATAATATCAAACGAAAAAAATTAATTGCCATAGTGATTTTTTAAAATAAATTAAACATATCATTTGATAAATCTACGTAAATTTAGGTATTGTAACACACGTATCATGTAAAAAACCGTTATTACTGCAACTGTTTATTGAAAACAATTTCTACCTTTAATTCACTGTGCCCTTTGCAAAATAAGTTGCGAACAGTAAAAACCGAAATATTTTCACACTTTCAGATTTAAACCTACTCTGAATTTAAGTAAAGATATTTTAAAATATGTTATTCGCTAATTTGTGGATAAAAAAGCTTGTCAGTAATTCTTTAAATCAAAAATAGTAGAACCTTATTTGTGATTGATTTATTCCCCTATCGCCTTATTTATGAAAAATATAACAAGTCTTGGTAATCAGTTACAGGTAGTTTTGAGTCTGTAGTACCTATCAGCTATAATTATACAATTTATTACTCTTGTAAGAAGTTTTGATGAATGGCCAATAAAAAGATGCCTTTCATTAAACACCCTTAAGAAGAAAAAAAATATTGTCAGATATGTTGAGAAATCACACTAAAAATGGAAAAACGCAAAAATGATATTTGATCGAAGGCACAACCAGAGAAAGTTCAGCTAATAGATGGGCTCAATTTAAATTTCTTACACTGCCATCTATCGGCTGAAAGAGGAATCCTGCTTAGAGAAAAACTTTATTGAC
Organism: Dolomedes plantarius; assembly: GCA_907164885.2. NCBI lineage: Eukaryota > Metazoa > Arthropoda > Arachnida > Araneae > Dolomedidae > Dolomedes > Dolomedes plantarius. The sequence continues at coordinate 31,309,272 of OU015502.1, forward strand.
AGAAAAATAGAGCTCGCTTGATAATATGGAAAAAACAGAAGGATAACGTTAGATTATTTTTAGAGATTGCAAAACTAAAAAAAGAAAATAATAATAATCAAGAAACGCTTTCTTTTGAGTTCAGACAAGTTTACTCCTCAAAACAAAGAGGCGCAATAATTCCCATTCATAAATTTTCAACAAGAATAGATTGCAGAGAGCAATCATCTCAAAATAAACTTTCATACCAGAGCAGTGTTAATTCACCTATCGGGCGTTCCTATAGTAAAGAAGCTTAAATAAGTTGCGTCTTTCACAAGTTCTAAGGATTAAAAACTTACAGCATTAAAAGAAAAAAAAAACCTTTCATTTCGATGGAATGCCGAAATTAGCTTGATTTTTTCATGACCTATAAATAGTTGGTGAACGGCTTACAAGCGGTTTAGTACATATTGCAATCCATTGAAATTTTCATTGTTTTACATAATTTCAATAGGTAAATACGAGTAGGAATATTTGATATTTTAGTATTCAATTAAAGTTCAAAACGATCTGAAATATTTGCAATTTGACTCTTAAATAAAGTTATGATCCTAAAACGTCAGAAATTTGCCGTAAGCTTTTGTGGTAGATAAGGCAAAGATACGGATTAATAATTACAAGATAAAAGGAACTTTATATATACCATGTTTTTAAATATTCTGTTGAATCATATAAACTTGACAATTCTATGTATTAATAAATACTTTAAAAATTTTTGTTGGATGAATTATCACATCGACTTGAAAGAAAATAAAGTTAATTGGAAGTTAACCTGCGTTTAACTTTTCGTTCCCGTCCCGGCCGATAGATGGCTGCACCAGTCTACAAAACAAAATTAACTGATAATGAATTCAAATCTGCTTAACGATGGCTAAAAGTATTAAAATAATGCATTGTCATCGTGTTCTGAGCTATTTTAAAAGTTTCAAATGTCTAGCTAGTCGGGAAGTTTGTTAAAAATCGATTGCAAGATTTGTACCGGACAGACAGACACACACATACACACACACACACACACAAACAAACAAGCAAACAAGAAAGCGAGTTAATAAAAACATTGTAAAAATAGGATCTTTTGGTGACACTTGCAACCGACACAATTGTGGAAGAAATAAGAGGGGACACGAACCCGACACGAAATTTGCCGAGAAGCCCATCTTGAGGACCGAGCTGTCGGAGACAAATCGTACGAGCATGGTGTTGGAGGTTGAGCGCACCTCATCCGGGATCTTGTAGCCGCAGAGTCTAACCAGCAGGGGGCTGTGCAGTTCCACGCCGTCCCGGATCTCTACGAAGTCATAGGCGCAATTGTCGTGATGCTCCACCTGAAGGAGAAACGTCAGAGAGATGTGTTGAGCTTATGGAAACACTAAGAAGCTTACCTTATTGTTCGTGGAAAGTACGTTTTACGTACTTTCCACGTGTACACTGCCCTATATGACCGCGTGCTTATATACATCCTGCCTTCGCACCAATATATCTCGTATCGTGAAGCATGGCACGTGTTAAGATAAAAAGGTACCATGTCACGTGCCATCTATCACGATATGAGGCTTTGTTTTCTTACCCTTCTGTTATCAAACCTATCTCTCCCTTGTTTGCTTTGTATGCCAACATATCGCACATGCAAGGGATACACGCTGTGTAATGCTACAGGTAATGTCCACAGAGCTGTATCCGTCCCACATGAATCTTGGTGAAATACTGATACCCAGTAGATCAAAACCGTGCCCCGTCACCCAGAGTCTCAAATTTCAATCTACTGATAAAGCCAGAGATAAGCTCAGAGAGATGCTTAGACAAAGGAGCGTGGTAATCGATCAAAAAGGGTATTTAAGATGTGTTACTCAGTAAGGCCTGGACTCCACTTCACCAGAAAACGCGACAGAAACAGAAAACAGAATCGGAAAATCTACGCACTTCCGGTTTTTTCCGTTTCTGCCCAGCAGAACGACGGCGGAAAACAGAGTTGAAAATGTTGAACTTTTCTGTTTCCGTCCGCGGATTCCGCGTGTATGACAGCCAATAGGAATGCGTCTTGATCCACGAAACACAAAACAGCAATGGCGTCCCGGTTTGACATGGAAGCGTTTATTTATGAAGTTGGGGCTTACCCATTTCTACCATCACCTCCATAACTGCAAGCTAAATAAGTCAAACAGTAAATTCTACTAGAATAATTTGTTGGAATAATGATTTTCTATTATCAGATAATGGATTTAGTGCAAACTGATCTGTAATCCTAAGATGTCACTTTGTAAAGGTCTGATATTTTTAACTATCCAAATGTTATAGAGATGATATACACTAAACATGACAACTAAAACCCTCAGTAATATTTTGTCGAAATTTCTATTACATACTATTTGTTATGCACTACTGTTTTTTCAACTAATCGGTAGTTCGAAGATCTCTAATTATGGTGTTGTGAATACCATGTTTTTCCCTTTCTTGGAAAATCTTTCGAACCCGGAATCGATGTTTTCTTTTTTTTTGCTTCAGAGGTTCTAATTAAAGACAGCAGACTTAGGAAGTGCAAACTCGCCATAGCAAAATCTGTGTCGTTTTCCATACTTTCTTGAGCTTAAGTATTTTATGTCCGAATCACAGCCAATGTAAAACAATAAACAAAAAAAACAAAAAACGACGACAGATGGCGCCAGCTGAGCGGAATCTGGTGAAGTGGAGTACAGAAAGAACGGAATCTCAACAGAAACGGAAAACAGAAAAAAATTCCGTTTTCTGTTCTGTTTTCTGTTTCTGGTGAAGTGGAGTACTGGCCTAATTAATTAGTAACAAGGTTAATACTATGCTTGGCTTTTGTCTTCACTTGTACACAACATGAACTCTCATCTTTTGTACCACTAACCCGACTTGAATTGAGGATCTGCAGCTACCGCGTGAAAGCAACTCTACGAAATTGCAAAAGGATTATACAAAAAGGCGACAAGAAACCAAACTTAAAGAAAAACAGGCTACTGACCCCAAAATAAGTCAATACTTTGAAAGTTCAAGACCGAATAGCAGCCTCCACGATTGGGGACTCAGAGCACTTGTTGATGTATAATTTATTTACTACAACAAACGTTGTGGCGGACTAAGCTTTTCCCAAGTCGATGCGTCTAAACTGAGCAGCAAAGCTCGTTTCTCACCTCGAAAGCCTGGAATGTGAGGGCAACTTGACTTTCGGGTTCAACCACGATCCTCCAAATGCACTCTTTGTTGGCGCGGTACTCATCCGGATAGTTCGGGCTTTGAAGTGTGCCTTCTGGCTGATCCAGGATACCACCGCATAGAGCTATAAATAAAAACAGCAGCATTTAGACATCAAGGTAAGAAACTTAATATTTAGAAATGTTATTACTTCCGCGGAGGAAAGTGGAATACTCTCCATAATTATAGCCTCGGTTATTGGAGAAAGTTACAGAGGTATGTACTGGAAATACTACCTATAGGGTGAGAAGTTCGGTTTCTACACATCCCCACGCAAAAAGAATCTAAAAAAATGTTATAAAATTTGGTAACTCCAGTAATGCCACATTATGGCAGGGAATCTGTATTTTTGGAATTAAAAGGGTTCCCCGTAGCGCAACCGAATACTTTTCTAAGGGACATTTCCAGATTTTTGAATGTGGTTGATGATAATTGAGGCTAAAATTTCTAAGAACTTCTAAAAATCCGCAATAAAAAAAAGAATGGAAACTAGTTTCATATTCATTGATACAGTTCTTAAGATGACCGGTGAGCCTTAAATGTGATTTATTTATGTAAAATTCATTGTCCATAAGGGCAACCACACCTTTACGACTTGTGAATTTCCCATAGAGACGATCCACTTCTCTGGTTCGAGGAAGATCTATACCAGTGGTTCTCAACCCGTAGAAGTCTGCGGACCACTAAGCCAGAAATTGAACCATGTGCGGACTACCCACCCCCGACTTGAGGGTGGGGGGGATCTTCCAGGGGGGTACTGGGGTATAGACTATCCCTCAGGCAAAAGGGATACAGGAATAACGTACTCACATTCTAACGTATCATATTCTAATAACAAAATAATTATGTTAAACGTTTAAGAAATTTTAATCCAACACCTGATAGTCATTGGATACATTCGACCCATCTAGTTCAATGAACATTGCTTTCAAAATTCCCATTTATTTGGTAATTTTCTTATATGTGGTGCTGGACCACTCCAGAGGCTCTCGCAAACCACCGGTTGGGAACCACTGATCTATACAGTCAGACCTGTTTTTGTGCAGTAGATAGGAACCGCACAAAAAGAAATATTCAAAAACTTCATAAATAGCTATAACAAATAATTTTTCACAACATATCAAAGAAAAAAAATTTATGCGGGGGAGAGGGACCGCTTTAAAAAAGTCTCACTTAGAAAATATGTCAAAGCTTTACAAAATTGCGAGAAAGGACTTTGCAAACAAAATAAATAATGAAATTACACATGGAAACATTTAAAAAAATTAATTTCTCATTTTAAGCATGGAAATATTTTCAAAATGTACATAATTCGATATTACTCGTCGTAGTCCAAAATGCGCCTATTCTTCTGATGAACTGGTTAGTGATCGCTTTCGTCACTTGAAGATATTATAGAGTTGATTTATTTTTTGTTACCATGTACTCGGTGATAAGTTTTTGCGACGGCGGTCGTTTGATCAGCTCCTTGTAAGCCCGTCTGCACACGGAGCAACTCAAAAGAAACTGATAACCGACTCAAATCACAAACAAGTCCGTGATGAGTCGCAACCTATGTAATTGAATGGAAACCCGTCGGGTTTGTAACCAGTTGCGCCGTGTGCGTGGCTCCATTCAATTACATAGGTTGCGACTCATCACGGAATTGTTTGTGATTTGAGTCGGTTATCAGTTTCTTTTGAGTTGCTCCGTGTGCAGACGGCCTAAACGTCGCGATAGCCAGATATACACGATAGAAGTTCGTGTCAGAAGTTCGTGTAAGAAGATTTTCCCGCCACTACATTTTTCAGCCTGAAAACATAAGGTCTTATCCAGGAAATTGCATCCAAAACAGATACCGATTTTTCCAACTCTTCGCTGGATTTGCAGGAGATAATCTATCAAAGCAGATGTCTTAGAAGCAGCTTTCTGTATCGTACTTTAAAGCTATGGATAATTCCCTGATCAAGTGGCTGTAGCATCGAAATGGTATTAGGAGGCAAGAAAACTAAATTAACATTTTTGAGCTTTTAATCATCAGGATGGGAAGTAGCATTGTCCATGAACAGAATGATTTTTCTCTTTTGTTTTTTCATTTTGTTGTCTAACTCCACCAACCACTCGCTCATTACCTCAGTGGTCATCCTTGCTTTCCTATTCCCCCACGAAATACTAAGTTTTCGTACATCAATGTTCTTGAAACATCTAGGCTTCTTAGCTTTTCCAATAACAACTGGAGTTTCAAAGTCAGCCATCATGTTACAACACAGCAAAAGAGTGAGCCACTCTTTTGAAATTTTCCCGCCACTACATTTTTCAGCCTGAAAACATAAGGTCTTGTCCGGAAGGACGCGGTACAAAAGGCCAGTCTCATAGGCATTGAAAATGTCTCTGTCCTCATATCCTTTGCACAAAGATTGAAGTTTTCCAATCCAATCTGTTATTTCATTTGAATTTACAGATTTTTCTTCACCACAAATCTGTTTAAAAGATATGTTGTGACGTGTCCGGAATTTTTCCAGCCATCCGTTTGAGGCCCTAAAAGTTTCTAATCCCAAACTTTCACCGACTTCTCTGGCTTTTTCTTGGAGCAAAACACCGCTTACAGGAATATTCTTTGCACGAGCAGAACGGAACAATTTCATTAACACTTCGTCAATTGCGATTGTTTCTGTCTTACAAAACTCGAAATTTTTCAAATTTTTGTTCGAATTCAGGACCCACATTTTTCGAATTCCTTCTTTATTCTTCAAAAGTTCACTAATCTGCGTTTTAAAACGTGGAAACGTTCGGCAAGGCTACGAACGCTCAGCTTTTCCTTTTCGGCAACTTCCAAAACGCCAATTTTTTCTTTCAAATTCAATCTCTTTCTTTTCGACGCCATTTTAACACGATCTGAATCAGTTTGCACTGTCACACTAAACTGAATAGACAAGTAAAGTTTTAGCCTTGCCAGGGACCAACGACTAAACCCCCTCAAAACAGATTTCGCGCCTTTAAATTACAAGAAACAAGGGGAGTTTGGGAAGAATAGGAAGAAAGAATGGGTAAGGAAGGCAGAAGAATGCCACTATGCATATTTTATGGTCGAATTCCATTTTGTCAAGCACGGAAAAGGGAGTCACGAAAAGTTCGTTGTAAAGACGCATGAGCATATATTTTTAACTTGCTTGTTAGAATAATTTTGAAATGCTTGCCAAAATAATTGAAAGTTTTTCAAAAATACCTGTCCGCTATTCAGAGGGAATAACATGGATTGCCCTATACAAAAGGACTGGGACTAATAAAAATGTCCGTTAATTGGAGGTGTCCGCTATTCGGGAGTGTCCGTTAAGGGAGGTATCACTGTATATATATTTTTTGGCATTAATTGCATACATTGACCGTTGTATTTAATTTGAATGTACTCGGTAGAGAAGCACGGGTATTCAGCTAGTATTGTATATAGAGTTAAAAATTGAAAATAAAAAAATTAGTATGTTTTATGGCTATTAAACATACAAATTAGTTGCATACATTGACCTTTGTATTTAATTTGAATATTTTCTTCTGCATTATTTTGTCTATTAAAAATATCCGTTACGATTTATTTATAATCTATATATATAAAACAGTTCCGTAACTGACTCATTCATTCATTCATTCATTCATTCATTCACTGACTGACTGACATACAACGCACAGACCAAACCGCTGGACCTAAAGGGCTGAAATTTTGCATGGCGATTCTTCTTATAGTGTAGGGGTGCACTAAGAGAGATTTTTGAAAAATTCTTCTTAGATTTGTTTAAATTAAATTTTTAAGCTGTTTTTTTTACTTTTTTTAAGTTTGCATTTAAAATAATACATTGAGGGGTATAAAATTTATATCACGAGAAAGATCATAAAAATTCCTTTAAAATGAAATCTTTTTCGAATCTTTACCTTCATTTCCTGATTTTTGGTGAATTTTTAAAGATTAATTTTTAGAATTTAATTTATTAAATGCTGATCACGTGACTTCTTTTTCTGGTACTTTAAAGAAATTTATCGTCACGTGCATAAAAACTAAATAGACAAAAAATATTTTTTTTTCTTGCTAATGCGGCAGACGATTGGACATTATCCAAAAAAATATTAAAATACAGTAAAAGAAATGTTCTAGAAACTGTACTATATTAACTGTACTATATTCTTTAGTATTCTTTATATTAGATTTAATTTGAATATCTTCTTCTACATTATTTTGTCTATAAAAATATCCCTTACGATCTTTTTTATAAATATATATATATTTTACATCAATTATATACATTGATCGTCGTATTTATTATATATATATATTGGCATTAATTGCATACATTCACCGATGTTTTTACTTTGAATGTACTCCGTAGCGAAGTGCGGGTTTTCAGCTAGTCTATATATATAAAACAGTTCCGTAACTGACTCATTCAATCACTGACTGACTGACTGACTGACATACAACGCACAGACCAAACCGCTGAACCTAAAGGGCTGAAATTTTGCATGGCGATTCTTCTAATAGTGTAGGGGTGCACTAAGAAAGATTTTTCAAAAATTCTTCTTAGATTTTTTAAAATTAAATTTTTAAGCTGTTTTTTAAACTTTTTTTACGTTTGCATTTAAAATAATACATTGAGGGTTATAAAATTTATATCACGAGAAAGATCATAAAAATTCCTTCAAAATGAATTTTTTTTCGAATTTTTACCTCCATTTCCGGATTTTTGGTGAATTTTTAAAGATTAATTTTTAGAATTTAATTTATTAAATGCTGATTACGTGATTTCTTTTTCTGGTACTTTCAATAAATTTATCGTCACGTGCGTAACAACTAAATAGACAAAAAAATATTTTTTTCTCTTTCTAATGCAGCAGACGATTGGATATTATAAAAAAAAAATGCATATCCCTTACGATTTTTTTATAAATATATATATATAGATAGATATATATTTTACATCAATTATATACATTGATCATCGCATTTATTATAAATATATATTTTTTTTGGCATAAATTGCATACGTTGACCGTTGTATTTAATTTGAATGTACTCCGTAGCGAAGCGCGGGTTTTCAGCTAGTCTATATATATAAAACAGTTCCGTAACTGACTCATTCATTCATTCATTCATTCATTCATTCACTGACTGACTGACATACAACGCACAGACCAAACCGCTGGACCTAAAGGGCTGAAATTTTGCATGGCGATTCTTCTAATAGTGTAGGGGTGCACTAAGAAAGATTTTTCAAAAATTCTTCTTAGATTTTTTTAAATTAAATTTTTAAGCTGTTTTTTAAACTTTTTTTACGTTTACATTTAAAATAATACATTGCGGATTATAAAATTTATATCACGAGAAAGATCATAAAAATTCCTTCAAAATGAAATCTTTTTCGAACCTTTACCTTGATTTTCTGATTTTTGGTGAATTTTTAAAGATTAATTTCTAGAATTTTATTTATTAAATGTTGATCACGTGATTTCTTTTTCTGGTACTTTAAATAAATTTATCGTCACGTGCATAACAACTAAATAGACAAAAATGATATTCTTTTTCTTTCTAATGCAGCAGACGATTGGATATTATCCAAAAAAATAAATCCCTTAAATAAAAAAATTCGAGGTTCAAGGTCCCTTGTCCCCTTAACCCTTTTAAATGGGCTCTCTCAATTCAGCCGAAGCTCTCTTGTCTTTTATCGCGAGCGCCGGGATGTTCCAGAACACGAAAGCCCCCGAACTTGATCCGCAGGCCCCCTTTTCCGCCCGAGATTTATGCTCGCCTACGTAAATCGCAATCTAACGCCGTCCGGCGCTGACCGAAGCCGCGTTTATATCCGTCCGGCTTGATTTACGGCCGCTCTTAATGCGGCGCGACAATGGCCGGCGGATGCGCTGAGGAATGAAACGTCCCGATCCGAAGTGGAGAAGAGAGCAGGTGAGGTGGGATTAGCCAAAATGGCCGTGGAAAGAGTGTGTTCCGTGGAGGTGTATTCTGCAGCCGCAGGAAGATGAGGCCAGCTTAAAAGCGGCCGCGAGAACTTTCCGGAGTTTTGATATGGGGGGGGAGGGGGGAGTAGTTTGGGAATGGACCGCGCAATCAGCTGCTCCACTGGTTTTCACAAACGCGGGACGCGATCGATTGAAGTTTGTTTCGGGCTGTTTTAAAAGCTCCAGTTTATCATCTGCTCTCGAGCCGACGAATTCTGACAGAGGAATTTATTGTGACAATAAAACTGGACGGGATTGTAATAAAGGCGACTGTCTCTATTGATCGATTAGTGGCCAGGCTTAGTAAAGCGAACAGTAAAATATTGATTTACTAGTTATAAGCCCGTGAAAATGAAGGAAAAAATAAAAGTAAGATCATGTTGGACCTTTTTTTTCGTAACGGTTAAATACCGCGCTTCATTTATCCCAAGAATGGGAAATTAAATACCTAAATTTCTTTACATACGGCATTTTTTTTTTGTTGTGTGTGTGTGCGTGTAAGTTTTCTCAGAGTCTTTTACCAATTTCCCCTGTTCTATGCCACCAATAATTTTGATATCAGGTCGACAGATCAGCGTACTCTGGACATTGCCCTACAAAATTTACCGTGACTAAAATCAGGATCAGGTAAATATATGACAACTTTTTCTAGTGTTTGTCCTCGCGACTTATAGATGTTTATGACAAATTCGGGAAATAGTAGCGCCTATAGATGAAAACCTATGAATAACTTTTATCTGGTTATTTTTCTCATGTAATTACTTAGATGGGTCGTATTTTGATTGCTTATAAACAAGTACACTGAAGTGCCACTGAATTAGGGATAGCAAAGCCTATGTAAATTGTGTAGCGCTGCGCATCATGTATGCGCAAGTGAGGGCGCTGTGGTAACTGCATATATAGCGCGTACTGTGGTTGTTCTCAATTAGTTGTTGGAATTGCCAGTATGGGTAAACTGCCTGATTTAGACGCCTTCGATCGCGGACAAATCGTTGGTGCGCGACGCATGGGCCATTCAATTTCCGAAATCGTCAGACAGCTAGGATTTTCAAAGTCGACAGTGTCAAGAGTATACCAAGAATACATGGATAGTGGAAAAAAACTAGCGATCGGGCAAACTGCAAAGGACAATTAGCCTTGACAGTGCGTGGTGAGAGACGGCTCAGGCGTATTGTACGTAGCCAGCGAAGCCAAACATTAGCTCAAATTACCACCCAGTTTAATGACGGTGCCAGTCGTACAGTCAGTAAACGGACTGTGCAGCGCTCGCTTCACCGTATGGGTTTCGGGAGCCGTCGACCTACGAGAGTACCATTGCTCTATACTCGCCATCGGGCTGCACGTCTTGCCTGGGCAAGAGAGCACAGAGACTGGAGTGTAGAGGACTGGAAACGAGTAGCATGGAGTGATGAGTCTCGATTCCGACTACTTAACGCCGACGGGAGGCTGAGAATATGGCGTCAGGCTCATGAAGCCATAGATCCTGCATGCCTGGCTGGAACTGTTCAAGGGCATGGTGGCTCAATCATGGTCTGGGGTGTTTTTTCGTGGCACAGTTTGGGATCTTTGGTGCGTGTACCAACCTCCCTCAATGCAATTCGGTACGTAGGGTTGCTGGGTGATCACCTCCATCCGTTTATGCTGTTCTGTTATCCTCACGGTAATGGAGTTTTCCAGCAAGACAACTGTACCTCTCACAAGTCACGGTTGACTACTGGCTGGTTGGATGACAATTCCTCTGACTTCTCTGTCATGAATTGGCCACCTAGAAGCCCAGACATAAATCCTATTGAGCATCTTTGGGATGTTTTGGAACAAGGCGTGAAAGGCCATCACACAGCACCAAAGAACCTTACTGAATTATGGACAGCTTTAGCCAATATTTGGCAAGCCATTCCCGTGGAACGTTTCCAGAAACTTGTTGAGTCTATGCCTCGTCGTGTGGCAGCCGTTTTCAAGGCCAGAGGAGGCCCAACTCGTTACTAGGTTGGTATCCCTAATTCAGTGGCACTTCAGTGTATTTTAATTATTGGAACCGAGAAACAAATTAAAAACTATAATTAAAATATTTAATGGCATATGAGTATAGTTAAAATGCTTTACGTGACTTTAAAATATCCTTTTAACCTTCGAAGTACTTGTATTTCGCAAAAGTTTATATATCTGCAAAGAGGAATGTCCAAATACAAAATAACAGAAATAAATTTTGTTCCTGAAAAAGTAAGTTTTCAAATGTGTCTTATGGTATTAAAAAAAATTTATTTCTGATAAAAAAAGCGCCGAAGAAGCGTTCGAAGCAGAAGCGCCTTATGCAAATGAGCGGCGCTTTTATACTAGACGGGAATCCCCGTGGGTAGCGTTTATGCTTGACAGTGAGAGGTAACACTACGAAGCGAGGTAGGACGGAGGCGAGCGGCGAACGAAAAAACAATTGGAGTGAAGATCGCTTTGCCATACAGCAGCCGGACATTATCAAGTTTACCGAAGGCGTTTGAAGTTAGCTATCGTTCCAGCGACCTGGTGATAAAGTGAAGGCAGAAAGGCTAGTGTGGCGAATGTACAAGCAGTGGCGTGGCTGAATTCTGGTAGTGTTTCCGTAATATAACTACCGGGATTAACACACGCCATAGATAATTCCCCGTTGCCTGCTAGCAATTGAGTACGGTATTTATGTAGTCTAATTGTATTGTAATAAATACATAGTTTAGTATAGAAAACCTCGTCGGATCTTGTTAATGGGTGTTCATTGTTTAGTATATACATTACCTTAAGGGTAAAGGAAACAATGAACTTCACAAATTGAGCATTTTTAATTAAACAAAAATAAGCTATAATTCAAGAATCAGTATAATATTAAGTGGTTCTTTTAGTGGGAGTGACAGCCCATAATAAACGTTCCATTGATTCAGTTAGACACTTTTAGAATGTTTTGACGCAAACTTCGGCGCTAATACAGTTTGGATGAATCAAGTAGGGAGCTCTTACCTTCGTATTTGGCCTGGAATCCCCTGTGGTGAGAGTATGTTCTGGAGGAGTGGTAGGTGACTAGGATCCTGTGGCCCGCAGACACGAATTTCTCACCCGAAGTTCGACTGCCGCAGAACCTGCCTGGGGAAAAAGGATGCGTCTCACAAAATGGGAATTAGGATAGATTTACAACATGTGCAGTGTCAGAAATGGACTCCTATTCCCCTTCCCCTCTTCTATTTTTTTCTCCTATGACTACCTGACCGGAACTGCCTGCTTGGGGGTGGTCGAGCGAGAGGGGAGGGGATGAACCCGCTTGGCGGGAAGGGGAGGTGGTGATGAGACTGGTGCGAGATGAGACATTCTCTCGCCTGCTCTCAAGGTAAAAGGACGTGTGTAATAGAGCTAGCCACATGGAAAGTGGCTTACACGTGATTTTTTTTATCAATCTGTGTGAATTTGTATTATATAAGCAATGTATTGTAATGTGTAGTGTGCCCCTTAGAAATATATATATAATAAATAATTTTGGGACTGAAAATAGAGTTTTGATTCTTCCACCGTGCACTCCATTCCTACAACGGCAGAAACAGACCCAGGAGCCGGTTTGGCCTCTTCAAAGGAGAAGGCTCTCCTTCAACATGGAATGTGTGATGAAAAAGAACAGCATTAATTCGTTATACTTCAAACATCTTTTATTTTTTCTTTCCTATTCGACTTTAAAATAACCGTGCCCCTTTTTTGATTCTGGGGTAAAAGTGTGCGTCTCACAAAGTGAACGAGGGTTTCAACATGCGTGTTGTGTTAGAATAAATAGCATTCCCTCGTTACGCTTCGAGTATCTCTCTTTTTCTCCCTTTTTGTTTTCCATTTCAATATAACCATACTTCTTTTATGATTTTAATTCTTTTTTATGATAGTCGGGATTGCTGGTATGGAGAAGAAATTTCGATTTGAGAAACAGTAGGCAGACGCACCACAGCCTTTCCTAATGGAGCAGGGTATTTCAGGCATGAGTGCAGGGTTTTCTGATTTTAAGGGGTCCCCGAAAAGACACGTATAACACATTTTTAAAACAACTATCAGAGAATGATAATATGGAAGTATTATATCCATCAGATTATGAATGTTTAAAAAATGAATCGGTCTTTTCACAGGCATAATACATACAGTGCGTGCTAGAAGTTTTTTCTCTTGTAGAAATGGGTAAACATTTAAACCCAGATCATGTTCTGTTACAACTGTCATATTACACAAATAAAGTAAGGTAAGGAGAGAAAAAAACTAAAAATTTGAAAACTGGCAGAATTATCGATTGAAAATGCAAATTTAAGATACAAAAGGTATTTGAACACTCAGGACTGGTTTTAAAAAAATGCTAATTTATAGATTCTGACAAATAAGAAATCTAGACGTCTTAGCCAAATGACTTCAATAAAGATTATTTAAGTAATGGCAATGGGCTTAACTATTTTCTTGATATAACAAGATATCTCCTAAAGTGAGTAAGCTATCCAATTCTCTGCGGGAAGGTATTATTTCTCTTTACCGTCGGACGGGTTTGTAACCAGTTGCGCCACGTGCGTGGCTCCATTCAATTACATAGGTTACGACTCATCACGGACTGGTTTGTGATTTGAGTCAGTTATCAGTTTCTTTTGAGTTGCTCCGTGTGCAGACGGGCTTATCCGACAGAGATCGTTGATACATTGTTACACAAATGCGAATAACTCCATATATGGGTAACCAAACAATACTGTATTCCAAACACTGACCGAGCAGGGGCGACTTGTTCCAGTATCCGTCTCGTATCTCGAGGTAGCCGTCCTCGCACGACGTCTCCATGTCCAAGGTGGTCACCTCGAAGGCTATGCGCTCGCCCTGCGTCGCAGAAATGCGCCACTCGCAGTGCTGCCGGCCCGTCCGGCCCGTCTCGAAACCGGGAGACTGGATTTGGGCGGAAGGGGCCTGGTACGTCCGACCGCACTCTGTTAACGGGAGATAATAAGCAGGAAATGATAAATACTCTGTGAGTCGTGTAAAATTAAGCAAGTGCACACTCACACCAGACAACATATGAGGCGGCGAAAGGCAAAGTGGTGTAAGTCACATTTTCAACTTTTTTTATTTGAGGGCAAAAATGTGATCTATATGTTCAGTTTATAGTGGAATCGCACATAGTTATTATTTGCAATACTAGTAGGTAACCCGTCATTTTGACGTCATAATGGAAAAAGTATATGAAAGTTAAAAAATATCCCGAATTATCTAAAATATTTCATTTAATCCACACCTTGTAACAGCAAACCCTTTCATTATTTTTTATTTATTTAGTTTTTCATGCGATTGGAGTAGTAGACTGCCATCCAACCCGTCATTTTGACGTCATAATACTAAAAATGACGTCATAATGGAAAAAGTATATGAAAGTTAAAAAATATCCCGAATTATCTAACAATATTACATTTAATCCACACCTTGTAAAAGCAAACCCAATCATTAGTTTTATTTATTTAGTTTTTCATGTGATTGGAGTAGTAGACTGCCATCCATTTTTTTACAGTTCACTACGCGATTCATTCACATTCAAGTTTGTTTACTTTCAGAATTCATCGCAAAAGTAAACAGATTTTTAAAAACTGTTAAATATACAGCTAAAAACATCCAATTTTTTTTAGTTCTGAATGTTTTATAGAAGAATAGGCTGAACAAACGTGATTTGATGGAGAAGATATTTGTTTTTAGGTAAGAAAAATTTCTGATCCACATCTGAAATTGAAATTAAGCCTAACCGGCGGTTTGTTTACTGAGGGCTTCAATTGAAAGATGAGTACAGCCCGGAAGTGTCATACAGAGACAACGGCTATTATATATAGGATTATAATAATTATTTTGAATTACAATTTGTTCAATTTTTAGTGGAATTTTTTGTAGTTTTTGCAGTAAAACGCTTTTGTCTTACACCACTTGACCTACTGACTTTGCCTTTCAACGCCTCATATATGTGATGCAATCCATGAAAAAGCACCTTAAATCGGAAACAAATTTCATAGGAGAGCGGAAAAAGGCTATATACTGTCAATTCTTAATTTTGAACGTCAGCTGATTCTAGTCACATTTGGAAACATGTATACAAAAGGTTAGCATTCTACGATATGTCGTTTGCTGTGTAGAGTTGATTCTTTTCAGAGAGTCAGATGATAAAAGTGTGACAGTGTGTTTATATTTGCTGCACAGCTGTACGACCAATCTGTTTCTTTTAAAATTAACTCTTAAGGCTGCTGTGTACTAACCCTATCGGATTCTCTCCCCTCAATGTTAACATATGGAGATAATTTATCCAAGGATTGTCGACTAGGAAGTTTTTTTTAATTGTACTCCGTAATAGAGAAAGAAATTTTACACCTTGGGTTTTATCTCCAATGTTAACATATGGAGATAATTTATCCAAGGACTGTCGACTTGGAAGTATTTTTTTTTTAACTGTACTCTGTGATAGAGAAAGAAATTTTACATCTTGGGTTTATTTCCAATGTTAACATATGGAGATAATTTATCCAAGGATTGTCGACTTGGAAGTATTTTTTTTTAACTGTACTCTGTGATAGAGAAAGAAATTTTACACCTTGGGTTTTATCTCCAATGTTAACATATGGAGATAATTTATCCAAGGATTGTCGACTTGGGAGTATTTTTTTTTAACTGTACTCTGTGATAGAGAAAGAAATTTTACACCTTGGGTTTTATCTCCAATGTAAACATATGGAGATAATTTATCCAAGGATTGTCGACTTGGAAGTATTTTTTTTAACTGTACTCTGTGATAGAGAAAGAAATTTTACATCTTGGGTTTATCTCCAATGTTAACATATGGAGATAATTTATCCAAGGATTGTCGACTTGGAAGTTTTTTTTTTATTGTACTCCGTAATAGAGAAAGAAATTTTACACCTTGGGTTTTATCTTCAATGTTAACATATGGAGATAATTTATCCAAGGATTGTCGACTTGGAAGTTTTTTTTAATTGTACTCCGTAATAGAGAAAGAAATTTTACACCTGACATTTTGCTTTAAAAAAATGCAAATAATATTTTAAATTATAAATTATTTGGGAGAAAAAATCTGGTCTAGTGTGTTTTAAACGCTCCTTAATTCCTTTGGTGGACGAAATTCATAAAAGGAATTCTGTTGCAAAGTGCAGAAAAGTTGAAGCTATCTGAAAATACCATTTTTATTGGATTATCAGCATTTATGTAGCTGTCAATACTAGACATATTTTCTCCATGGGTTTACATCGAGGTGAGAGAATCCAAAAGGGTTAGTACACATCAGCCTTTACTCTGCTCCATACGACGCGTTGGAAGACTGGAAATCGAGTACGGATGTGTAGTTTAAATGCTGCTTTTCTGTAGTAGTTGAAGTGCGAAATTTTTGGTTTTTTTCTATCCAATTTTTAAAAGTTGTTTTTGTCAAAACTACTTTTTTAACTCTGCATCCCCCTCATTTTCCAAACGATCGAGCCGATTTTTTTTTCAGATATCCTCCCAAGTCTGCTGAATAAGATGCACTCAAAAGTTGAAAATCAATTTTCCAACTAGAGGTACCTTTTCCCGAGATGCATCACGTATTAAGGTAAATGCACCTATAATGAGCCACCCTTTAGAAATGTCGAGAAATTAAGGGTCTATTGTTACCTAAGACAGTAAGGGTCATTGGCTAAGTAGCCAATGACCCTCACCCCTTCTACTGCCTTAGGTAACAATGACCCTTAATTTCTCGACATTTCTAAAGGACGGCCCATTATAGGGGCATGGCCCATTATAGGTGCATTTACCTTAAATGAAGCAATTACAGACGGATTCGGATATAATATTGTCTATAGACCATCTGCCAGAAGTGAGAGGAGAAGTGATGATCGCTGGACTTCGAAACGAATGTTCTAATGACTAGACCAGCTCGTTGATGCATCGGTTGGTGTGTTGGGTTTGGTTTGGAGCGCTACGGTCCACTTTTTGCTACACGGTGGCTAATTAGACCGATACCTACAGTTTAAAGCCGACCCCGAACGGCTACAGGCATCCATGCCAGCAGTGGGACTCGAACCCGCAGGATCTGAACAGAACGCCAGCGCCCTAGCCATTCGGCCATCCCCTGGCCGTTGATGCATTGTAATCTCATCTTCCGAATGCTAACACTAACTGTATTTCACTTGTCATGCAGCAAGCGCAATTAATTTGCAAATTATTTAATATTTCTTTAATTCGTATTGCATTCACATTTGGGATATTTCTGTATACTATAATCACATACCACGAAGGAAAAGTACCACTAATTTAAGCAGCTAAAGAACAGAGCGTATTTTTAAAATTTAATACATTTTTTTACAATATTTACCTTGACACTACCTTACTCGCATTCCCGAGATAGCAGCGTTTTACGCCCAAGATTCTATGTTGTATTCTCTGTAGTATAAAATCACACATAAATTATTTCCTTAAGGCTGCTGTGTACTAACCCTATTGGATTCGCTCACCTCTGTGTTAACCTATGGAGAAAAATGTGTCTATTATTGACAGCTACATAAATGCTAATAATCCAATAAAAATCGTGTTTCCAGATAGCCCGAACTTTTCTGCGTCTTTCAACAGGATTCATTTTATAAATTTAATCCACCAAATGAATTTAGGAGTGTTTAAGGGCGTGGTGGCCCAGTTGGCAAGAGCAGCGGGACAGAGATCTGAAAGTCCCTGGTTCGATTCTCGTCGCTGCAAATCCACCGCCGTGTTCATTAACGGTGGCCGGGGCACGTGAAATAGGTCTTGGCTGCAATGTCCTACAAGTTCTCAAATTTACTTATTGAGGTGCGGGGTCAATTGTTCCGGTCTCGTCACTTGACTCGGTTTAAAATTACGGGACCGGTCATTTAGCCTAGTCGGACTTCGATCCTTGTGGTGATAATTCAAAACAGGAGCCTCCCCTTTCAGCCCAATAGCCTGGTGAATGGAACCTCCAACCAGGGGGCATTAGCAACAACAACAACAAAAAGCTTTTAGAACACACTATACCAGGTTTTTTCCCCCCGAATAATTTAAATTTAAAAATATTTCCGTTTTTTTATCACGAAAAATGTCTCAAGGTGTAAAATGTCTTTCCATATTACGCAGTACAATTTTTATAAAAAAAATCTTTCAATCCAAGTAGGCAATCCTTGGAAAAATTCTCTCCATAGGTTAACATTGAGGTGAGCGAATCCAATAGGGTTAGTACACAGCAGCCTTGTTTTAAACCTGAGATTTTGCTATATCAGTTATGCGCCCTATTTATTGATGACTTTCCCCTATCGTTACTTCAAATGTTTTTAACTGAAACGAACATTTAAAGTGACCAGATGTTAAAAGAGGTGTAAAATAAAAGACGAATCTCTATGTATTATTTTTTTTTCCAACCTCATCTCAAAAAAAAAAAAGTACTAGCATCCCAACTGGCGAGCTGAAGACAGTAATGTTCGAATAATTTTATACGTAGTATGAGTTTACTACTAGTGTAGATTCCTGGTTGATTGTTGCGATAGTTAAAACGTGAAATAGCACCAGTATTTCATGAAACAGTTATAACTTTTCTGGTATTTGTTTACTAATCACAACGAAAAGAAAGCCTATTTTATTTGGAATCAATTATTTCGGCAACTCACACTACTGAGCTTTTGCAAAGGATAGAAAACGGATGTCCCTTCACACATTTCCCGAATGAAAGTAGTACTCACTACATGTTTATTCCGTTTATTAGTATGAACATCTTAACAGCATGGGTATGCTGTTACATCATAATGTAACACAATGAATCCATTGCAAGGTTTTTTGAGAATTTTTTGAATTTTTCGCTGAGAGCTCGTGCTACATCTCTGCCAATTGTGGTCTCAGTGTTCCACTTAAGGCCGTCTGCACACGGGGCAACTCAAAAGAAACTGATAACTGACTCGAATCACAAACCAGTCCGTGATGAGTCGTAACCTATGTAATTGAATGGAGCCACGCACACGGCGCAACTGGTTACAAACCCGGTCGACGTGTTTGTAACCAGTTGCGCCGTGTGCGTGGCTCCATTCAATTACATAGGTTACGACTCATCACGGACTGGTTTGTGATTCGAGTCAGTTATCAGTTTCTTTTGAGTTGCTCCGTGTGCAGACGGCCTAATTCCTCTCGTGTAAGCTTGGCATAGAGACTCGATAGATTAAACTTTAAGGAGTTTATGACTTTACACCAATGGAATCAGCCAAAATCGTGACACTTTTATTGGGTCGGTGACACGATTTGTTACAGGGATTAAAAGCGTTTGGAAGTCGACTATTCTATTCCTAAGTTTTCAATA
The DNA here is from genome assembly GCA_907164885.2 of Dolomedes plantarius. Classification (NCBI taxonomy): domain Eukaryota; kingdom Metazoa; phylum Arthropoda; class Arachnida; order Araneae; family Dolomedidae; genus Dolomedes; species Dolomedes plantarius. Next base: position 31,328,824 of record OU015502.1, read on the forward strand.
ACCCTAGAAAAATTATTAGTTGTCACAGTCAGCGTGAGACAACATTCTGCGTTTCTATAGATAATAGAAGCGTTTCTAATAGACTGCGTTTCTAATAGATTGATATATCAATCTATTATCTGGCATTAGAGTTCTGGTAACCGAGGCAATGTTACCGATTAAGCAACCAATAAAAAATGTAGAAATTGCCTCCTCCCTTGCATTATTGTTTTACGAAACTAGTAACTAGTTTTCTTTTTTTTATCCCTGCATCGCAATTAATTACGAATAGATGTCCTATTAACGTCGATTATCTATATATATAAAACGCGTAGGTATGCGGCACAAAAATCGACGATATTTCTACAATCCGAATGGCAACGGCTGCAACTACCGGATGTAAACATTAGCGGCTGTCCGCGTGTGGCTCGACGATAGCACGTAATTTGGTACAATTTAATTGCTGTATTTTACTCATGAATAATTTTAATTTATACACGAAATAATTTTAATTTATTCATTTAATATAATTAAGTGGAGATATCTGAATTGCGAACAATAATACATACAGAGAGAAATGTAATTTATTCTATATTTTAGTATTTGCTGAATTTTCACTTCATTTTATAAGTGAAAATTTTCCCCAACAATTTCTTATTTGATGTAATGATAAAGTGTAGATATCTTAGTTTTGAAAAATAGTACATACAGTGAGAGATATAATTTTTAAAATCATTGGTGTTGGGTTTCTCAGACTTATCTTTAATTCTGTTCTGAAGTAATGGAAATTCACATTTTTTAATCATGATGTTTTAGAATCAGCCTTATAGTGAATTTATCAATGATTATAAATTTTTTGTCTGAGTTTTCACTACCCCTTAACAACGTATATTTATGATGACAGGTAATGGTAACATTCCTTACATATGTTACTTTCAATTGAGTTGTTTTGCAAAAGAAAATATAAATCTAAAAGCGACCATGCTGGTCGCGCAGCGGCTAGTACTACCATAAAATAGTACTTTGTAGAGAAATAACCATGATCTGTATTGAATTCTAAATGAATAAATCGTTAGTAAGTTGTGCTTTGTCCTCTAACAGTAAATGGAAACTACAGCAAGTTTACATTCTATCTCATTCCTTAAAAGCAAATATTGATAAAATGTTGTCCTTAGGCTGAACAATTTGAAGACAAAATGAAATAAACAGTTTGAAATGACTGACTGGGAGTTATGGACTAGCGTCAGATTTTTAATTAAAGCAGCATTCGGTACCTGAGCATTTGTAGAGCATCTTGGTCTGTGCTACGTCACCCTGTGAGAGTCTCACCCTCTGTCCGATCTCTATGAATCTACCCCTTACGGGCAAGATGGTGTCGAGGGCCGTACTCCTCGAAAAGGTGTTCCTTGCGTAGTGCATGATGCTCTCGTAATCGTAGTTGAGACCTAGGGAATTGACCTCTTCTTCGGTTAGCTTGTTGAAGTTGTACTCCTGACCTGAGAAATAGAGATCGATAAAGGTCGTATTAGTGGAGAGAGACAGTTATGAAACGGTATGAAGAAACCTGCATACCTTCGATGAGTATTTTTTTTAAATGATTTGAAATTTGCTTTCTCGTCTGCATTTTATAGTAGAATATGGCATTCCTAACTTTTTATTTTTTGCTGAACTCAAGAGTTTTATCTATTTCTTGCATTTCCATAAAAAGTCCGTGATTTCATATGAATCAAGCAGTAAAATCAACCTGTGAGATTAAAAGGATTACATTAAACTCCCGATTCACAATACTATTTAATATACGGGTAAGCTTGGAAAAATTGATAACCTTAATTTACTCTGTAATCTACACTCATGTCCATAAATTAAGGATAATTCAGAATCACACGGAAATCGGACTCTAAAGTAAAATTTTCACCTGTAGAATTATCACACATATCTTCAAGAATAATATGTAAATTACGGGAAGTCACCAGATGACGCTTATAGTACGTCACAATGACGAGAGTGTAAGAGAGGGGTATATAAGAAATGGTCGCAACGAAGTAAAATTGTTCACAAGCGTTCTGTAAGCCGCTCAGTGTCATAACCGAATAGTTATGACATAGAGGACGCGCATGTGGAGGATTTTTTACGCGGTAGAATTATCGGCAGCCTAGAATGTTTGCGTACTCTGATGGAAGTATCCGAGGAACTTGGAATTGCCCAAAGTGTCATCTCTAGGCTTTTGCAACGATTCCAAGATGATGGAAATGTCAGTAGACTTTACAGTACAGGTCGCCCCCGAGTTACAACGCCGAATGAAGACAGGTATTTGGCAGTAACTGCCAAAAGAAGCAGACGGAGTACAGCATCCGGCCCGTCTCTTCAGCTATCTGCGGCCATGGGTACCACAGTTTCAAGGCAAACCGGGTACAGACGTTTGGGAAATATTGGTCTATATGCTCGCAGGCCTGTCAGATTTGTTCCGCTCACGGCAACTCACTGTCGTCAGCGATTAGCCTGGAGTAGAGAACATGCAATATGGACATGGTCACAGTGGGCTTGTATGATGTTTTACGACGAGTCAAGGTTTAGCTTGCAGTCTGATTCCCGTCGGACTTTCATATGGAGAACGCCAGGTACCCGTTACCACCAATACAGCATCACTGAACGACACCGTTACGGTGGTGCAGGATTGCTCGTTTGGGGTGGAATTATACTGAACTCCAGAACAGATCTGCATGTTCAAATCGGAACCATGAACGGCCACATTTATCGGGACATCATTCTGGAACAACATGTACGTTTGTTTAAGGGTGCCATGGGCGCAGAATTTGTGTTTATGGAAGACAACGCCCGTCCTCACCGAGCAAACATCGTAAACGAATGTCTTCAATCTGTGGATATCACACGTATGGAATGGTCAGCATTCTCATCTGACTTCAATGCGATAGAGCATGTGTGGAACATGCTTGGCCGACGAGTTGCAGCCAGGGCCCGATTATGAAAGCTGGGGGCCCCTGGGCAGATGCTATTTGGGGGCCCCCCATACGGACATTTATAAAAATACATACTATTAGAAGTACTAGGTGCATACACCAAGGGGGTTTTGGGGCCCCTTAGCATCAGGGGGCCCTGGGCCCCCATGCGATAAAAAGGCCCTGGTTGCAGCCCGTCAACCACCTCCTACATGTGTACCGGAACTTGGGAGCGCATTGCTTGCTGAGTAGAGTAATCTTCCCCAAGATCAACTCGATAATTTGATATTCAGCATGCCTAGGCGTTGTACGGACTGTATTTCATCACATGGGAGACATACAATGTGTTAACCATCATACCAACCATGTAATATTAAGTTTTTCTAAAGGAGGTATTTTTTACAATTGCTCCAGAGAGCAAAAATCGTAGTTTTTATGAATGGTATCATACATACACCATCTTTTTGGTTCTTTATCTTTTGTTAAATAAATGGGCTTTATGAATAAGTCACGTTTGTTTTGTTTCTGAACCTTTATATGTCGGATCTGACATTATCCTTAATTTATGGACATGAGTGTATTAAATATCAACTATTCAGAAGTTTTAAAACAACTCTGCTTAGTCATTTAAATAAAATTTTAATTGAAGTAAAAACAGATCTTAGATAGACTTTCAGTTTTTCAACAAAAAAAAAAGTCTGCTGGGACAAAATGAGCCAATGTGACATCTTTTCTTTCGGTAGATCGGTGCTTTATTTTAAGAAATAATATTTTTTAATGAAGCATTGATAATATGAAAACCCGATAGTCGGGAGTTCAGAGCAGCACTTACCAGCAACAATGTTTTTAGTGATAATTTGCACGTGTCGATCTCTATCAGGTCGTGTGTGTTCATGCCAAAATCCGATCACGTGACCGAGCTCGTGAACCACAATACCGAACTTGTCGCAGTTCTTACCGATCGAGATAGCCTGGGCTCCGTTTCCTCGCCGACCTACAAACGAGCAGCACCTGTGGAAGATGAAAGACAAAACATGAAAGAAACGTACTGGAAAACAACTGCTTGTCTGAACTAAAATGCTATTAAAGGCCTTATTCAAGGAAAATGTCCTTAAGTAAAGCCAAAATATGATAAATTAAGTAGATATACACTCATGGACAAAAAAATTAGCGCACCAAGAAATAATTGCGGGATCGTAACGAAACTTGCAATGAAGGTACATGTCGGAGAGATATGCAAATGATTAGAAATGCAGCATGATTGCGCATTACGTACAGCCGGTAGAGGGCATTGAACATCGTACTCTGTGGAGTATAAAACAGGTAACCAAAGCTTGTTTGAGTGTGCTGAATCATTTGCAAAGGAAGAGCTGAAATAGACATGCCATTACGCCGTGTTCGAAGACAATATAAGCAGTTGTCGCAGTTTGAGAGGGGGAGAATCGTCGGGATGATGGAAACTGGGTGGTTAGCTAGGCGAGTAGCTCGTCAATTAGGCCGCTCTGATTGTGTTGTGAGGAGGTGTTGGGACCAGTGGACCCGAGAGATGTCATGTACACGAAGACCAGGCTCAGGGCACCCTCGACAGACCAGTCGTCGAGAAGACCGCCACATCGTAAGAAATGCACGCGTACAGCCAACTGCTTCATCGGCCGCCATCCAGGCACAGGTAGCACCTCCACTAGGGGCCTCTGTGTCTTCTCGAACCATACGAAGGCGCCTGGCTGAAGGACAGTTGGTATCGCGGCGCCCATTACGTGTGCTGCCCTTGACGCCCACCCATCGACGCCTCCGTTTGGAGTTTTGCCGCGCACGAGGAAATTGGACTGCAGCGGAATGGAACCAGGTCGTCTTTAGCGACGAATCCAGATTCAATCTCGGCAGTGATGACAATCGTGTTCGTGTGTGGAGAGTCCGTGGTGAACGCTTCAATCCTGCCTTTGCTGTACAGCGACACATCGCTCCCACAGCTGGTGTGATGGTATGGGGTGCCACTGCCTACAATACACGGTCACCCCTAGTATTGTTCCGTGGCACCATGACAGCCCAGCGGTATGTTCATGAAATCCTGCAACCACATGTGTTGCCACTCATGCAACGGCTCCCAGGAGCCATTTTTCAACAAGACAATGCTCGGCCTCATACGGCAAGGGTGTCACAAGACTGTCTCCGCACTGTTACTACCCTTCCTTGGCCTGCCCGATCCCCAAATTTGTCTCCAATCGAGCATATCTGGGATCATTTGGGACGACGAGTTGGGCATCCCACGAGTTTGAACGAACTAGGGGCAAGGTTACAGCAAATATAGAACGAAATGTCTCAAGACATCATACAGAACTTGTATGACTCAATGCCCGATCGTATCGCATCGTGCATTCGAGATAGAGGGGGTCCAAAGGAGTATTAACTCCTCCGTTCTTTTGCCTTTTTCTCTGAAATAAATTATCCCTTTCTTTGATTTTCTTATCATTTACTTATATCAAAGTAGTCATTACGTATGTAAAATTTCGTTTCATTTTGACGACTCCTTCTTGGTGCGCTAATTTTTTTGTCCATGAGTGTAGTTTACAAGCGAACAGTGACTTTGATAACGACATTTGACACCCTTTTGCTATTATAACCCTGGTAAGTTTAATCTGGTAAACAATCGTCTTATGCTGTTTACAGGTTGTACCTTTTTACTCAAGAATTTTAACCCAATGACCACATTTATTTGCAGATCGGGGTTTTCAATTACATCTACTATTCGAGCGACATAAAACCAAGGAAAATCACTATAATAATAACAAGATAAAAAGAACTTTTTATATACCATGTTCTTAAATTTTCTGTTGAATCATATAAACTTGACAATTCTATGTATTAATAAATACTTTTTAAAAAATTTTTTTGATGAATTATCCCATAAACTTGAAAGAAAATGAAGTTAATCGGAAGTTAACTTGCGTTAAATTTTTCGTTCCCGTCCCGGCCGATAGATGGCTGCATCAGTCTACAAAACAAAATTAACTGAAAAAGAATTCAATACTGCTTAAAGATGGCTAAAAGTATTAAAAGAATGCATTGTCATCATGTTCTGAGCTATTCTAAAAATTTCAAATGTCCAGCTAGTCGGGAAGTTAGTTAAAAATCGATTGCAAGATTTGTACTGGACAAACAGACACTCAAACAAGAAAGCGAGTTAATAAAAACATGGTAATAAATGCATTTAGCTATGCGTCAAAATCAGAAGTAGTTGTAAGAAGAGATGTTAGCGTACATAATGCAAAAGTTAAAACTTCAAGCCCCGCATGTGGTGTATAGGACTGCAACCATCTTCTCCCTCGACAACAGAAAACGCTGTCATTTTAACTTTTACGATAAATTACTGATAAAAATTAACCAGTCTAAAATTATCTTAAATTTCCCTTTATCACTTGTTTAACTATTGCACAAAAGCGTGAAAAACACGATGGAAATATGTTACATACAACTGAAATAAACCTTTTCGAAAAGGCTTGCCGGAAGAGAAAAAAAAAATGTAGAAGTGCAACTTTAACTTTTTATTTTCTCTTGACGTGGATTACCCCTTTTTCTTCCCATGCTTTAGAAATTCGAATAAAATTTTCTCTTACATTAAACCTTTAAGGTACATTTTGCTTTACAAAAATAATAGTTGCTACTGTCACTTGTTCTGAAATATTCTTCAAGTTTCCATTCTGCCAGTGCTACTCATTAGGAAATTCCCTCTATTCCCTGCTTAAAGGTTTCCCGGATATTTCGCTCAACAATCCGAGTGGCAAACAGAAAAAAAAGACGTTCATCCAGGACGCATTTCTCTCATCCCGACTCTCTCCGATGCAGACAAAGCGAGGAAGTCTTCCTGCGGACTGAAAAATGTCCCTGTCTTCAGACTTCATTCAATCAATATCTCGAATGAATTTTAAATCCCCAGTACCAGACAAAAGGGGGGAATCAAAGCCGGAAGTGGCCACTCGAAGTCACGCAGCTGAGAGAAATCGATTCAAAAAGGTATTCTGTTTCTGATTTTTGAGAACGGCCTTTTAGTGAAAATGCCTCCTTCCCATTCTTGTTGGAAAAACAAAGGAGAGAAGTCCTCTTGAAAATTCAGAGCGCGACACCCGGAGATACGGAAAGGCGGGAAATTTCTTTGTCGGAAAAAAAATACGATTAATCGAAATCGAAACAGTCTGTAAAACCCTAAGAGGGAAAATTCAAACATGTCGATCCGTCTTTCTTACAACAAGAAGGACGGATTTGAATGGGAGCAACGGACAGTTTGACCCGTCCGTGGGAGATATCTTCTTAAGAGAACCTTCTAATAGGAAAGAGCACATGACCAAAACCTGCTAAAGTTAGGTTAAAAGAATGAAGATTATTAATCTTCGCTTTTTAAACCCAACTTTAACAAAGTGGCGGTATTGTTAGACCCGTGAGTCTTATACGCCTTAAGACTTTTCACCTTAAGACACCTTAAGACCTTGTTCACATAGAATTCGTCAGCGTAATCGTTAAAGGAACATTGGTGCTGTGGAGGAAACCTGTTCACACTGATTTCCGTTACCGAAAGTGTTGAGCGCTCTGATTGGCTGACGTCCTTTGTTTACTCGGTGTTCAGTACGAGAACGATTTGAGTACTAAAAAAAAAATGGTTGCCAGTGTGATACGAGAAACTACAGCTCTCTTAGCCATTTACGTAAGAAAACGGTGGAATTACGTACGAAGGTGGTGGGTTCGGCCCATATTTCAGCGAAGAAAATCCCAAGGGGCATATAATAATCTAGCAAAGTAGTGTGAATATTAGGACATGTAGAATGCTTGCTATTTCGTGCTTATGAAAGTGTAGAATACAGATAGGTTCATATATGCTTATCATACACAATACATACTCAGATCATGATTCAAAATATTTTCTTCTGTTTGTATATTTTACTATATAATAATAATAATTTCAGGCCAATAATTTTATTAAAAAATAAGGAGATAAATAAAGAAATCGAGGAAGACAAAGGTAAAGAAATATAAAATAATGAATGTAAATTACTTACCACTCATTTTTGCTCTATCGGCAATTTTTATCCATATATTGTCTTTTACATTTCTGTCTATATATCTTTTGTGGGATTTGTCGTACAATACGGGATATTTCTGGACTTCGAGGCTTAACATATCGGCAACCATAATTGCATTTTCCCTTTTTTTTTTAGATTTAGGTTGAGGTGATGTTAATACCTAAAATGAGTGTTCGGCCGCTTTTAAATTTTGCGCTGCAATACATGTGCTCCATAGCAGACGATTTATGAAATGACCCGTGATTGGTTCGTTATCACGTGTTCTTCACTCAGCGTTGAAACTGAATCAACGGTTGATGTCATAGCTATATGATTGGTTAAAATTTTAACGCTTACGCTGATGGACTGTATGTGAACAGTCCCTTACTCTCGATACAAACAGTTATTATTAATGACTGGTTCCTGGTCATGTTAATTAAGCCTCGACCTCGTTGTAAATATACCTGAAGAGAGAAGCCCAGTGTTGCGGGAGCTTTACTAATTCATCATATCCATTACGTTTGATTTGTTCACTTCATATAAATTTCAGCAATTCTCCAGCAAGATAACATCCCTAAGAACCACAATTCCGAGCTTTCCTTTCCTTTATCCTAACCTTCACAAAATCTTAGAGAAAGGAACTGACGTTTCTGAATTAACATTAAATCCTTCCATAACTAATGAACACTCAAACTAAACACTGAATTTTTTTAGTGTTTTTCTAACATTTTCGGGCATATTTTACTCAAGACACCATCAACATACACAAGTGCTGTATTTGAAATTGATTAATGACCGCCTATTCTCCCCAATACATTGTTGCCTTTTCAGTCAGCGTGTCAAGTAAAAATGGCCTTAGAATTGGAAAGGAATGACCCAAAAAATAATTTTTACAAACTCGTAAGGTCTGCATGACATTATGTGGACAACGCAGATTCAAAAATGTACGATAGCTGGTTTTAATAGATCTTATTAGTTGAAGCACATTTTACAGAGCACAAAGGCAGTAGGCAGTCTATCATCTCACTGCAATAACATTAGGGTTTAAAGTGCTGTCGAAAAAAGGAATTATTTGTAAAAAATTAGACATGAAATTTCTTTTTTGAGCTGCATTTTATCTCTTAGTGATTAAGCATCTCTGGCGAATTTTTCTCCTAAAATAAATAAATCGTTCTTACCTTACATGATATTTCTACAGTAAATGTAGGCATCAGTGTTAAACTCCACTATAAATGTAGTGAAAACATGGCTGTCGACATGCATATTTAAGTGATTTGGCTTGCAGTAATTTGGTAATTCATCATTCACCATTAAAAATATCCAAGGCTAACTAAGTCAGAGCAAAAACCCAGCTCCATCAATTACACATAAGGCTAGATTGGGAACTGGTAGGATCATCCATGAGCACAAAAGCAGTTCGTAAAAAGTAACAATCTTCATATTCCTGATGTTCTAGAACAGGGGTGGTCAACCTTTTTGAGAGTGCGTGCCAAAATCGATCAAATCTCTGATACAAAATTTTTCCACGTGCCAACCAAAATTTCTTGAGAACATATAATTTGATATCTGGATATTTGATTTGTAAGTGATAACGTAAATCATGTAAAACAACTGAATGAAAAAAATACTACAGGTTTTTATGAAAAAGTGTTTTTGCGGATATTTTGTATTAGCCTGTAAGTATAATTTTAACTGTCATACATATTAACACAATTTAAAGACACTATTAATAGAAATAGCACAAAAAGTTAACACTAACTGTTATTTCTTTTATTAAATGGTCATTATTTTTCCCAGTTATAGGGTATTTGTATGAAACACGGTAAAAGGGATTATTACAGATAATATATTGCTGATTTTAAATACCTTATAAATTATGTATAAAAAAGAAAATATGTTTATATACCTTTAAAAACTTTATTTAAACAACCCTGAACCTTTGCCACTTTCAAAAGAAAACATCTGAAAAAACTAGAAACAGAAAACTTGTTAACTCTTTTTATATATTATCAGTGGGACTTTTGGTGCTGCAGCATTGATTTCAGAAATTTTATATTTGGTTTATATTTAGTAACCTTGAGAGATGCATGCACTACTAGTTTCTACCGCCAGGTTACTCCTGTTACGAGAAATCAAAGTCCATGACTGGGAACACAGATTCACAAGCATATGTATACGAAAATATGGATAGATACGCTGCTGCAAGGTTTTTTAAACATACATAATTAGTTGATAATTGAAAATAATTTTGACAAGGACTTGTTTCTCGTGCCAGGAACAAGTCACACACGGCGTTCCACATTTGGCAGGCGTACCAAGGGTTTCCCCACCCCTGTTCTAGAAGCTATTCAGAATCCTAACATCACCTCATCTATGGCTTTAAAACATGGTATTGTGCATAACTTTCTTGGAATTTGAGATCACTGTCATAGCATTAAATGTCTTAGATCACTTTCATAGCATTAAATGTCTTATGTGGGCGTGGTGGCCCAGTGATCTGAACGTCCCTGGTTCGATGCTCGTCGCTGCAAATCCACCGCCGTGTTCATTAATGGTGGCTGGGGCATGTAAAATAGGTCGTGGCTGAAGTATCCTCCAAGTTCTCAAATTTACCTCTGGAGATGCGAGGTCAAGTGTTCTGTGGCATGGAATTCGACTTTGTAAATATATTTTCTATTCTCATAGTCTCGATACAGCATTGATTCGGTTCCATGCACATTTAAGTGTATCTGTTTTATTATGTATATCCTAAGATGTATGTGTGCTTGGGATCGCGCCTATGGTTTATTTTGTACCGGTTTCCAGAAGATAGGAATGTCCCTCCTGGAGGCAAATTTAGCGTAACCTGTAACAAGGTTTTGTGCACAGAAGAAAAGAGTGACTTGCCACCCCTTCTCGGCTGTAAAGGGGACTTAGCTTCCCCATAGCTACGGCCTAGCAACATCTTTTAGCCAATGATAGCTGAAAGGTGTTGTTTGTTCGAGGAAATAGCTGACCTCTGCTTTTTCCGGTACTGGAAATTCGGTAACGTTTTTTTGGGCAGTTGAAGAATAAGCAGCGACTGGAAGAGGACCTCGTGGTTGTCCGATCGAGAGCTATCCGCCATTTTCTTTCCTGCTATGCCGATTCCGCTGATCGACTTAGTGAAAAACGATCAGATTCTTCAGTCTCAAATAAGGGTGTTGGTAAGTCATAATTAATTTGTGTTATATTTATCAGGCGAGAGCACAGTGCTTGTTTAATTTGTGTAACTTGAATTTTATGTGTTCTAATAATTTTTTAACGTATGAAAACAATTAGTATGATGATTTCTGTAAAAGTTTGTAATCAATGTTAAAATTAATGTTAAGTAATATTAAAAGAAATTAAATGGTAACATTAGATATTAAATTTGAGTTCGTGTCCTTTAGTTATTCTCAGACATGTGTCAGAGTGTTTTTCTCAAATTAATAATTTTGTAAAAAAAAGAAAAGCCACTATACGAAATTCTAATAATTATATGTTCTAACTTCACTTAATATGTTCCTGTCTCGTCACTTGACTCGGTTAAAAATTACGGGACCGGTCATTTAGCCAAGTCGGATTCCGACCCTTGTGGTGCTAATTCAAAACAGGAGCCTCCCTTTTCAGCCCAATAGCCTATTAGGACCTGGTGAATGGAACCTCCAACCAGGGGGTATTAGCAACAACAACAACAGTCTTAATCCGGTGGAAGTGACTAGGCGTGGTCATTGGTGGTAGAGCGATTTAAAAGAAGTTTCATTCCTCAAAATGACATTTTTGGTGCTTTAATCGCATAAACCTCCTCCCCCCCCCTCGTAAGATGGATTTCCAAAAGCCAAAAACTGGTATCCCCAGCATGCTACATGGACACTGAAATACGTTAAATATATCAATTTTACAGGGCAAATAGTGAAAGAAACTTTACTTTTGCCGGGAGGATTCACCAGCTGGAGTCTTCGGTAAAAATTTAGGGAAATTCCATTTATAAAACTGTTTTCAACTTCACCTGCTCATCTCCAGGGTATGGAGTGCTGAGAAGCCCAGGATAAACCAATGACTACTGAGTACCGGGTGGTTTCCCTTTCTGACATGTTCGTGGATTTACTGTAATGGTTTGGACTGTTTTATAAGGCAGATTCAACGTCACTGATGCAACAACGTGAAAACTGAAATGGATATCATAAGTCTTACACGTGGTTCTCTGTTGTCTTCAGTTTGCAATGGCACAAAAGACCTATTGCGTATTTTTTGCTCTTTTTTTCGTAGGCATGATAACATTTATTGCATAATGTTCCGTAGTTGTGGGAAATTTTCAGCTTAGGCAATATGTCGCTTACCACTCTGATTTATTTCACAATCTCCAGAAAAATTCTCATTCCTCCAACTGCAATAGATCATTTATTAGGCATGCGTTTCCTTACAAAGTTCACTAATCCATGTATTTTATAACAAACGTTTTAGCATCCATTGACATGGGTCCCGTTGCTTGCAACTGCCTAATTTAGACAGCCTGACTGCATTTGTATCGCTGTATCACTGACTTTTGCAACAAGTAGCATAAGACGGGGGTCTTTAACTGACACATAACTTAACAGTTTTGAGATTTGTACACCGTGGCAGCCTTTTGGAAAGAATCTAAGTATCAACATGACAATAACTTCAAGTACTGGATTCAAGTGAAAGCGGAATGCAAAACTGTACTAGCCACAGAAAATCCTGATCATCATCTGCGTGAACATTTTTAGGAATAAGCTAAATAATACTTAAAAATAAAAAGTAAATATGCATGTTATGACAGTTCAATTTAGCCCTTCAATTTAATGCTCGAAACAGTTTACAGTAATATAATCAAAGAACACACTTAATGGTAATCCATTGTACAGTGGTGTAAGAAATTAAGAGAATTCGCAGACTTGGTCGATTATCTCTAGAACTACTGTACCGATTTTAATGAAATTACCGATTTTTAATGAAACCTCGCCGAGGTGTGCTAGCGGACGAAATGCGTCTTAACTTACGCGCGCTTATAAAGCCTGTTTCTCTACTGGCTCCGTCTACACACACGTGTACGTTTACGTATTTGATGTACAAGATTTGCATTTTTGTCTAGAAGCAGTGGTTTTACATTCAGTTCAGTTCTTTTCATGAAATTCGATAAAATATGCAAATTCTCTTAATTTATTTCACCAGTGTAGTTAATTAACCTTTCCATGTAGTCGTGTGAACCAAACATTACTATGGCAGTGGCTTTAGGGCTGTTGCCGACTATAGAATGCTCTAAAAATATTATGGGAGAGGCATATAAATGGTGATTAGTTGAAACTGAAATATGAATATATAAATATATATATATGTGTGTGTGTGTCTGTCTTTAAAGTAACTAAGCCTAGAACATTTTAGGCAAAAGGGTAGAAAGGTGGGAAACTTAGTTTTATTGAGCGTATACAAAATCAGAATGATTTTTCTCTCTAAAAGAAATTGGTTAACCTTAGTCACTGATAAAAATCAGTGTATCGGCGGAGATTCATGATCTAAGATTCCATAACTGGAGCCCCGGAAACACAAAAGGAGACAAATAACCCAAATATTTAGCGTTTGTTTTCCAGCGTTCTCTTTTCGCCGTCCATCGATATAAATAATAAATGACCTGCACAATATTGTGGGTCAAGGAGCTGCGCCGAGAGACAAAATAAATGACTTCTTTCTGTTTGGCTGCGTTTGGCGAGTGCTAGTTTCTGGTACATTAAACCGATGTGTTGTGGTGAAGTTAGATAGCCCTTGACAGGACTTTATTTAGTGCCATAACCCACACTGGTCAATACTCGCCAAGGAAATGGGTTAATAGCGGGTCGTTTTGTCTTTTCGAACTACGATATAAACCAAGAATAATATCCCGGGAATAACCATATATATATATATATATATATATATATATATATATATATATATATATATATATATATACTGAAATGCCACTGAATTAGGGATAGCAAAGCCTATGCAAATTGTGTAGCGCTGCGCATCATGTATGCGCAAGTGAGGGCGCTGTGGTAGCTGCATATATAGCGCGTACTGTGGTTGTTCTGAATTAGTTGTTGGAATTGCCAGTATGGGTAAACTGCCTGATTTAGACGCCTTCGATCGCGGACAAGGTGCGCGACGCATGGGCCATTCAATTTCCAAAATCGTCAGACAGCTAGGATTTTCAAGGTCGACAGTGTCAAGAGTATACGAAGAATACATGGATGGTGGAAAAAAACTAGCGATAGGGCAAACTGCAAAGAACAATTAGCCTTGACAGTGCGTGGTGAGAAACGGCTCAGGCGTATTGTACGTAGCCAGCGAAGCCAAACATTAGCTCAAATTACAACCCAGTTTAATGACGGTGGAAGTCGTACAGTCAGTAAACGGACTGTGCAACGCTCGCTTCACCGTATGGGTTTCGGGAGCCGTCGACCTACGACAGTAACATTGCTCTATACTCGCCATCGGGCTGCACGTCTTGCCTGGGCAAGAGAGCACAGAGACTGGAGTGTAGAGGACTGGAAACGAGTAGCATGGAGTGATGAGTTTCGATTCCGACTACTTAACGCCGACAGGAGGCTGAGAATATGGCGTCAGGCTCATGAAGCCATGGATCCTGCATGCCTGGCTGGAACTGTACAAGGGCATGGTGGCTCAATCATGGTCTGGGGTGTTTTTTCGTGGCACAGTTTGGGATCTTTGGTGCGTGTACCAACCTCCCTCAATGCAATTCGGTACGTAGAGTTGCTGGGTGATCACCTCCATCCGTTTATGCTGTTCTGTTATCCGCACGGTAATGGAGTTTTCCAGCAAGACAACTGTACCTCTCACAAGTCCCGGTTGGCTACTGGCTAGTTGGATGAGCATTCCTCTGACTTCTCTGTCATGAATTGGCCACCTAGAAGCCCAGACTTAAATCCTATTGAGCATCTTTGGGATATTTTGGAACAAGGCGTGAAAGGCCATCACACAGCACCAAAGAACCTTACTGAATTATGGACAGCTTTAGCCAATATTTGGCAAGCCATTCCCGTGGAGCGTTTCCAGAAACTTGTTGAATCTATGCCTCGTCGTGTGGCAGCCGTTATCAAGGCCAGAGGAGGCCCAACTCGTTACTAGGTAGGTATCCCTAATTCAGTGGCACTTCAGTGTATGTATATATATATATATATATTTATTTATATATATATTTATATATATATATATATATATATATATATATATATATATATATATATATATATATATATATATATATATATATATATATATATATATACATACATACATATATATATATATATATATATATATATATATATATATATATATATATATATATATATATATATATATATATATATATATATATATATATATATATATATATATATATATATATATATATATATATATATATATATATATATATATATATATATATATATCTTGGAATGGCGCAACGCTTCATACCATTTGACGCTCAAGAGCAAAAAAAATTTAAAGGTTTAAACATCATAATCCTGTCGGATGGTGCTCTAAAACGTTGATGTACACTATTCTTTCATACGACGAAATTTAATAGCAGATTCCCAGGGAACCCGAGTAGAAGCGATGGTGTTAACGCGTGACTTATGTTTGAAGTGATTAGCGTCCTTTACACGTACGCTCTTTCCCGCGTGAATCCTCGATCCCGCGCGATTGAGTGCAAGTGTGAAGGTGTCGGAGAGGAAGGAAAAGCTGCTTTGTAGCGTACTGAAAGTTTTTCCGCGAGCAATCCCGTACGCTCCAAGCACTCGCGAAAGAGCGTACATGTAAAGGGCGCTATTACGACGTTCCTTACGTGATTGCTGTAAGCATGAAATCCTACTTCAATGAAACTGACAAGGGAGATTTCACTGTTACCGATTATTTTATCTAGCTACCCTATAGACTACACTATCAAACCTCCTACTACACTTGTCTTTGAGTTTTATGCATTTTCTATGTTTCTGGCGTTCTCATCTCCATAATTTCTTCTCCTTTTTTCCAACTCGTGCCGGCTGTTCCACCCTGCACAGTTTCTCTGTTGGGGAATGGCAGCCCTCCATGGCCGCTATTTTTCCTGTCTTGGCTGACTTTACTGGGTAGACGTTCTCCTACCGTGCTTCTGATACTTTGTGCTTAATTTGCTTTCAAAATTAAGGAATTTTTCTTAATTTTCAGTTATTTTGTAAATATTTTAAGGCTTTTCTTTTTACTTCTGGCTTATTTCACTTATTTTGGTGCTATATATATCCTGTTACGCTCTTGATCTCTAAATTTTCCAAGACGTTAAAACAATATCAGTAATTTTACGAACTCGCAATGAGTTTTGAAAACTCTTGCCTTATGGTAAGAGAAATGATTTATCAATGTACTTCCCAAACTTTCTCTTTCATTATCCGCATTCGCTTATAACAAAATCCTTTTCACGTAATGCATTAGGATGTGGATTAAGATGTGTGGTTTTTATCTTATTGGTCAAAATAAGGGGTGCAGTGTTTAGTAGTTATTATGTGATCGTACAAGGTGTCCGTTTCGTTAGAATTTTCATGGTGTTTTAAGTAATTGTTTGTCAGTATAATTTCTCCCGTGTGAATTTAACAGTCGTAAAATAAGCATTCACATGGTCCAACAGTTTTGAAAGAGCATTTTAGGCAATTTTGCTTTGGGAGTTCTGGCAGAGCAACACTGCTACAGCAGCAAGAAATAAAGTTTGCAAAATTTATGGCCCAAGTATTATGCGTGTAACCTTAGGTCAAGCGATTGCATTCCGAGAATTATAGCTTGAGGAGGAACAAAGGTTGGGAGGCCCTCAAAAGTTTGATCACGAGAAGCTGTCGTCAAACAGAAAGGGTCGTGTTTTTTCATCATGACAACGCACGACCTCACGCGGCATGCAGCAAAAATTAAAACAATTGGAATGGAAAATTATGACTCATCCACCAATATTCTCTTGATCTGGCACTTCAATCTCTTTCAAGGCCTTCAAAACCCCCTAAATAGAAATTTTTGAACTCGGACTAGAGTATATGGAGAGAGCTTTACTTATTTTTTGGATTAAATACCAAACAAGAGCTTATGTTACCAGATCGTTTAAAGAAACACGGAAGGTGATAGAAATGTACGGTTTGCTGCATTCTGCTTAGGTAACCAGGGAATTTATTCTCACCAATTTTCAAAATCAGTTACAAAGTTCGTCAACAGATGGCGCTGCTGACTAGGAAAAACTATAAAACAATGTTTTCAAAATAACCACCGTTTGCAGCAACAACGTGGCGCAGTCTGAGGTCAAAATTCGCAGACGTCCGTGCAAACATTTCAGTTTGAATGTTCTGACAAGCAGCAGAGATGTATTGTTCCAGTTCATCTACAGTTTGTGGATTGTGACGATACACCTGGTCTTTCAAGTACCCCCAAAGAAAAAATCGCATGGCGTCAAATCTGGCCAATAGGGAGGCCAATCCATGCCACTTTGCGTATGTTTCTTGCTTTGAAAACATTGTTTTATAGTTTTTCCCAGTCAGCAGCGCCATCTGTTGACGAACTTTGTAACTAATTTTGAAAATTGGTGAGAATAAATTCCCTGGTTACCTAAGCAGAATGCAGCAAACCGTACATTTCTATCACCATCCGTTTTTCTTTAATTGATTTTTCAAATCGTCGGTCATTTTTGGGACACCCGGTATGTATATATACCTTTGATTAAAGTTAAATGTGTATTTTTGCATTATTTTAAAACTTATTTTAAAAAACGCAATACTTAACCAATGACACATTGCATAAAAATATATCTGAGCAGAGTAAAAAAGCATGAAGGAGAAGTGAATACGTTTTGGAAATTATTTTGACAGCCCACAACCTTTGGTAATTTCTTGTTACGAATAAATCATCTAGTTCTTAACGAGAAAAAAAATGTTATTTTATTAACTAATTTCGTCTAATTGAGATTAATTTGGGACTGAGAACACGTCACATAGAGTGTAGGATGTAGCAAAAGTTTCGTTTTCTTCTCTTTAGGATAACAAGAGCGAGATATTCTACTTTTACCGTATAAGTGACTGCATACGGTAGATGTCCAAATCATAGCTTCGCCACGACAGTAGTGTAGCCAGCTCTTCATCAGAATACTCGTGGAATGAAAAAAGAAAATCACACTTAATAATCATTGCGGTAATTCTCTCCCGAGAAATTACCTCCTAAAAATTACTACTGCTCAGTTATATAATAAACAGAGACCTACATTTTAAAGTTTGTTCAGGATTGTTACAAATATTCATGCTGGACTCGAGCTAACGGCCACTGTACAGCTCCTTGGGAACATCGATTATGATGTTTCTTCCTTGACGGTCTAGGAATTTCGGTTTAAACTATTCCATACGACAAATTGAATAACAGTTCACAAAATTGCTTAACCCATTTAAGACTGGCGTTGCGAAAACGCAACATTATTTTCTGTATTTTTTAAAGGCATGTTCAAGATTTTGTACGTTTGAAGTAACATTTTTATTTTATTCTCTATACTTTAATTGATCATAATAATTTTTTTGTTTCCTCATTTCCCCACTTTTAGCACTTGCAAAAAAATTGTTTTTTTCTGGTGTTTTAAAAAGGAAAAAAATGACTATTTTCAAATAATAACCTTAGATAGTTGCACATGATAAATTTCCAATTTGATGCTCGTTCCGAGTTTATTTGAGACTAAAGAACAAAATGGTTTCAACAGATAAATCATAATTTTTGTTTTTATGTTTCTCAATTCATATTTTTAAAAATGTTGTGAAAACGCAACATCAGTCCAAAGTGTATTACTTATTTCCAGTGTGTTTTACTAGTGCTGCCTAGTTTTTCATGCAGTAAATTGGTATTGTTTGCATTTCGGAT
This sequence comes from Dolomedes plantarius, assembly GCA_907164885.2. Lineage (NCBI taxonomy): Eukaryota > Metazoa > Arthropoda > Arachnida > Araneae > Dolomedidae > Dolomedes > Dolomedes plantarius. Next base: position 31,347,743 of record OU015502.1, read on the forward strand.
AAGTTTGTCTCTAGAAAAAAGCGATTTTTGACATTGCAAGAGACATTGGAGTATTTTCATGGGATAGATGATGATATTTCAGAATCGTCCTCAACAGAAGCTAATGAGGAACCATAATTCGTCATTATCCCTCCAGATCCGGATGATTTGACGGATGAAGAAGATATTGATGATAATATTTTATGTGAAAATGTCGAATCACCTAAAGACATTGCAGGTGAAATCGACATTTTTTTCTCCTAATAAATGTAAAAGTAAGCAATATAGTAAGAAAAAGGAGCATATTGTATGGGAAAAAGGGAGACTCTACATGGATGTAATGAATTCTAAAATAAGTTTATTAGAGTTTAAGAGATCTATATCTTTGAGAGAGCCATATCTTTGATAAAAAGGCTTGAAGAAATGCCAATGAATTCTGTTTTACCTGAAACTTCACATATTGGAAGACCATCTTCAATTCAAAATCTAATTCTCAACGAAACTCGGAAAAACCGTATGGGCCATATTATTACTAAAAATAGTAAAAATAAACAAAAAAATGTAAACACTGCAAAAGTCAAACAATTTCTGTATGTAATACGTGTAATGTACCTCTTCATGCTAAATGTTTCAAAGATTTAAAAAAAAAATTTATTTTTTTATAATTTTAAATTTTTATATTTTTAAAATTTTTATATCGCTTTGGACTGATGTTGCGAAAACGCAACATTTTGTGACTCTCGTAAAAATAAATTTAATTTTATGGAAACAACTTATACGTGTAATTAATGTTCTAAGAAGTGTTAAAACACTGTTCGAGTCCCCCATCTCCACTGTTGGCATGGATGCTTGTAGCCGTTCGGAATCGGCTTTAAACTGTAGGTCCCGGTCTACAGCTCTCGTGTATCAAAAAATTGACCGTAGTTCTCCAAACCAAACCAAACCATTATCAAACTAGTAGAATATTTTGAAACATATTAGCGTTATGCAGACTTATACAACACTGGTAATTTATGACATTGGTAATAACATTATACAACCCTATTAACAATATATATGTGCTTGGGTGCACAATGTAGTTTTGCTAATTATCAGTTGACAACCCGTTACCTTTGATAGGAAAAAAATAAGTTCTTACACGTTAATGCAAAATACTATTTTAGAAAAACCTGAAAGAAGTGGTGACATAAACTGTAATTAATAAGAGTAATTAAATTTCAAATTTATAATGAAAAATAAATCCACCCACTTTGCAACAACAAAAAAAAAATTAAATTCTTACAAAATTCTTCTGCCTGAAGAAGAGACCATCCATCTCAAAGAATCGCGAAGAGCCATTGCTTGGATGGATTACCTGATTACGTAATATATAGAAGGAAAGTTTTGCATCCTTTTGATTGGATAAATTTGACCTCTGTGGCCTCTTCTTATAATGTTACGGAATAAATTACGGCATTATCACGTGAGATATTCAGGTGATAATGTCGTAATAAGCATCCTCATATTTCTTGAACTTGTAGGCAAGTCCATATCGATCATTTTCAATCATATTACAGGCCATTATTTTAAAAAAGAGTAGATAATCCCATAAATCTTTATTACAAATCTTAAAAAGCCAGCAAACGGATTAAAACTGAAGACCAATCTATCGATCATCTTCAGGAATCTAACTATATACAATCAAAAAGGATTACATAGTATTCGTTCCCTTCGAAAGATATTTTTAAGAAACTGGGCTTCGAATCAGAAGAGGTCATTGATGAAGAAGAATCTAAAAGAACTAGTAGAAAAGCTAGGAGTGGCAAAAAGGGAGTAAGTCAGTAAAGTTGGGAACTCATTTAATTGTGAACACTCTTTCTAAACCAGCAGTTTCTTTTGAAAGAATAATTATCCGGATAAATAATCAGCCATATAATCACTCGCTTTTGGGTTACATATTAGTTATTACTTTTTAATTATTTTTTCCGGTTCAAAACTCACTCATACATTATTTTTTTTCTATTCACCAAAATTTGGAAAATAAAAAAATAAAATAACGGTTTGTTCCTGAGGGGGAAAATCTTACGAAGACCATCTTTCTAGTTAAAAAAGTAATATCTTTTTCATAATTTAAACTAAGGGTAAAATTTGAGACAAAATTGCGCACACATCCCACTGTCTGTCCGCACGCACCTCACACATCCCACAGTCTGTCTCTCCATTCTTTTGCTTCCGTTCTATATAAACAAAACGATATCTTGCTTGGAATGATCAACTGTTTCAGTTGAAAAAAAGGGCCACAGGTAGCCTAGTGAAAGCGTGTTGGTTTTCAATACAGAGGGTGCTCGGATCGAATCCCGACAAGCGCCATTAAATACCTTCGTTTCTAGGCCGGATAGGAGCACGTTAAATCCGTAAACCGGAAAGTCCTTCTTTGAGGTCAGTGAGTGGGGAAGGTACGATCCTCCCAGATGTCACCCCTGGGGGTGCTCGGTCAAAATTAAGGTGGCACCTGGCTAAGTCGGACTCCGACCCTTATGGTGCCATCGGAGCCTCGCCCCTCTGCCCACTAGCCTATGGACCTGGTCTGGAATACATTCCAGCCAGGGGGCATAGGCAACAACAACAACAACAGCATAAAGCATACCCTTGTGAGGGTCCAGTTGCAAAAGTATGCATATCGAGCATACATGTAGCCTCGGTAGCCTTTGCTCGTGATATGGGCTCCTCAGCAAAGGTATAAGCAATGAGTAAGATTGAGGGAGAGGAATTTTAATTACGGAATTTTTTCTAAATTTTACTGTTGACCGACAAAGTGCAATCATTCAGTCCGCTTTGGAAAAATCCAGAGAATTTTGAACTGTGGTAGAAAATTTGAAGCGCAAGAAGATGAATTCCTTTCCCGCCAGCGTATCATCAGTTATATTTGCTGAAGAGCCCAATAGAAAGACGAAACATAGGTCCAAGACCTGAACGCTGGAGAAGTTTATTTTTGCCTGATACAGTGGGAGTGGTTTATGCAATCCTCTGTCGGAGCTGAAAACGTGGGTAATATAGGTATTGAAATAAATCCTCGGTTTTGTAGTGACCTGTGTCTTCCTCTCAATAAACACAAAGGAAAGGAGGGCTCAGAAGTCAGTCAGATTGTAGAAAGGTATAAATTATATGATATGAAAATCAAACCATTAAGTTTTTTTTTAACGACGCTTATATTTGTGGACTAATCAAAGTTACGTCATCTGTTTTCTTTAGAGAAAAAAAAAAACCCGAAATAACTTCTGTGTTTTTTACCTAAAAACGAAAGCTCTCGTGTCTACTGACAGAACTGAGACACAAACTCGAACCCTCTGCCGTCATCGGATTTCAAAATTTATATCCTCACAAAAAAGAAACACCCCAAATGCATTCGCTTTGAAGGAAATTAATTCCTAACAAACCAGCCCCGGGTAGAAGAGGCCATTAGTCTCGAAGAATAGCGAAGAGCCATTCCTGGGGCAGAGAAAGACAGGGACAATGGAAAAAGGAAGTGGACACTCGACGAGGTTTGAAAATAAAAGAAAATCGATTATAAACCCACTCGGGCTTCCGGAAGAAATTTTTAATGGGGAGAATTCCGCTTTATGTGTGTGTTCAAACCTCCGGAGGAAGCAAAATCTAATCCTTTGATCATCACATCAGGTTTTCAATGGGAGCGGGTACTTCGGATGCATGCCTCACTTCTTTTTACTTCTCTTACTCAATTTACGATCTGCCGTAAAAGATGTTACATTGCGTTGACTGGTTTGTGTAGTCAGAGGAAGGTCTGATAATAAGAAAGTAGAGGATTTGTAGTTTTAAAAATACATTTTGAAAGAAAAATAAATTTATAGTAAAGTAGTACTCACAAAGTTGTCATAAAATATCCGAGTGTCTATCAAATATATATAGAAAGTGCTTTGCAGATATTAATAAGTTATCATAATTAAAGATAGCAGTAATAACAAATAATTATTCTTATACAACCGACTTAAGATCTTCGATTTGTAATTATCCAAAAAATTCTAATTTGCATGATCCTAGACTATTAGATAACACATTATCTTTCGATGTACATGATAAGCAAACAGATTTGTTTAGCATGTTGTAAGATTTCTTTGAAGCGTGTTGTAAGATTTGGCGAAGCTGTTCTCTAAAGAGCACGCGGAGCATTTCGACAACCAAAATGGAGCGATTTCAGTGAAATGTTTATGAGCACGTATTTAATTGCAGAATACATATATATGCAAAATATTTATATACCAGTAAATACATACATTATCTATATATATAAAACAGCTCCGTAACTGACTGACTGACTGACATATAACGCGCAGACCAATACGATGGACCTAAAGAGCTGACATTTTGCATGGCGATTCTTCTTATAGTGTAGGGGTGCACTAAGAAAGATTTTTGAAAAATTCTTCTTGGATTTTTTAAAATTATATTTTGAAGCTGTTTTTGTAACTTTTTTCAAGTTTGCATTCATTTAAAATAATTATCTGAGGGTTATAAAATTTATAACACGAGAAAGATCGTAAAAATTCCTTTAAAATGAAATATTTTTCGAATCTTTACCTCCCTTTTCTGATTTTTGGTGAATTTTTAAAGATTAATTTTTAGAATTTAATTTATTAAATGCTGTTTACGTGATTTCTTTTCTTTTTGTGATACTTTAAACTAATTTTGCGTCACGTGCATAACAATGAAATAGACAAAAAAAAAATTTCTTGCTAATGCGGCAGACGATCGTACATTATCCAAAAATATATTAAAATACAGTAAAAGAAATGTTCCTCAAATTGCACTATAATAAATTTGTTAGTGGAAAACTTCAAAAAAACATAAAAATTTTAATTACATATTTTTTGTTATTTTCAATTTGACTATAATTTCACTACACCTAGAATCAAAATACTTCGTATTATTGTTAACTAATAAATTTTATGTTACCATACGAAATTTAGAAGAGATAAACGTAATAGAATTTTATAAAAGTGTGCCAAACTGACATGTAGTACCTAAGTATTTGAAAATAATTAAATTGCCACAATAAACTAAATTTATAACATAATTCTTCCATTTCCCTTTAAATATAAAATATGATGTATGTATTTACTGGTATATCAATATTTTGCATATATCTGTATTCTGCAATGAAATAGTACATGCTCATAAGCATCTCACTAAAATCGCTCCATTTTCGTTGTCGAAATGTTCTGTGTACCCTAAAGTTTTCCATCACTCTGGTCAACTCTGGGGGAACGATGTCAACTTCCTTATGGTTAGAGGACTTATGGACTTGTTGCACATTTTCAGGTGTTATAATGTTCCGTACACTTGGTTTCCTGGATAATGCAAACCTACTTGCTCTAGACCACGTTTGAAATACATGGCAGGGTTGTTTTACGATCAGAAACGACATCAGTTGCATAGAGCCAGACGCACGTCCTAAATGCCCTCTCGTCACAGAATCGTTGTTTTTAAAGAGCACCTCGATATCGAAACCTCGATGTTCACCGGACCAAATTATGGTGTCAATTGATAACTAGAAAATCCGCCTGAACTGTTGCCACCTCCAGTGTTACCTTCCCCTAACACTCCCTTACTAATGACCTTCAGAAATGTGGGAGTCAATTCTGCCGCACCCCATATAAGTTGTACTAAAAATGGAGGTTATTTGATATGCCGCTAATATAAGATTAAAATTGATTATTGAATCATAAACCATAAATGAGTGAAAAAACCCTCAAAGAAAGTGATTTAGAGCCATAGTCTGGCTACCCCTCCTATATTGTACCAAAAAGAAAAAGTATAAATTTCCAATAACTTGTTTTTATCGATAAAATAATGATTCAGCTCTTTCATTAAGTTTTAAACTATTAGTTGAAAGATACTGAGTTACTTCACACGTACTTAAACTAGAAAGTTTAATTAAATACTTTTAATGGAAAAACAGTGACTTACAAAAAGGATGTAAAAAGATTGAAAATGCAGAAAATTTTCTATATTTATTCATTGGTGTTTACCCTTTGCTGAAATTTTAATGATGTAATGTATTTGTAAAAAATATGCTCGCATATTTTGTTGCAAGAAAGGAAAGTTTTCGGAGAAAAGAACTAGATTGGTCGCATGCGATTTTTCAAAAAAACCTCGGAAAAATATTGCTGCGAATTAACGGCAAACGATTTTTAAATATCCCTGAGAAAATATTTTAAAAACGTTTAAGGAAATTATATTTCTTTAAAAATGTAAGCAAACAATGAAAAATAATTTGAAAACTGTACAAATTTTTAAAAGAATCATCATGCGTGAAAAGTTTTCAGAATTCTAATGAATGAAATCATATTATGAGCGTGCCTTAGTGGTTAGCACGTTGGACAACGTTGGCAACGAGGGTGTTCAGTTCGAATCCAGTTTGAAATTGGCGTTCAAAATAGCTGGATTTGTAATGATAAATCCAAGGCATAATTTCAAATATTAATTTTTTCTTTTTCTCTGGCCAGATTTCCTTGCACCCCCCCCCCTTCTCGCAAACAAACACACACACACACGTGCGCCATTGACCGGCAGGAATTCAACCTAGGAAGGTTTTAGTTCCTATGTCGGGCACAGCCTAATGCACTGGAATGAAACAATATTAGCCAAAAACTGTCGTTCCGTGCCCAGTCATTAATTGTAAAATTTATGATGAATTTTAGTAATAAACAATCCTGAAAAATCCCAAAGAGTTACAAAAAATATGTAACATTTAAATTTGGATATGACCTTGAAATGTGTCAGTAAGCTAATTAAAAAGTCTTAAATAAATTTTACCATTCTGGGTGTACATTAAAAACATCGTGTTTAGACGCGAATTTAAAATTAATGTTAAAAGTCAAATTTCAACGGTTTAGTGGGAGGAACAGAAATTTTTTAACATTTCTTCGCTTTAAAGGAGAGTACCTGAAATTCACAAATATAAGAAAGGAAGCTCCAAAAATTTTTACCGCACATTATTAAGAAATAAATGCGAGACATATGCATTTTTTACCATGTTTTTATTAACTCGCTTTCTTGTTTGTGTGTGTGTTTGCCCAGTGCAAACCTTGCAATCGAATTTTAACTAACTTCCCGACTAACTAGACATTTGAAACTTTTAGAATAGCTCAGAACACGATGACAATGCATTATTTTAATACTTTTAGCCATCTTTAAGCAGAATTGAATATATTTTCAATTAATTTTGTTTTGTAGACTGGAGCAGCCATCTATCTGCCGGGACGGGAACAAAAAGTTAAACGCAAGTTAATTTCCAATTAACTTCATTTTCTTTCAAGTTGATGGGATAATTCATCAAAAAATTTTTTAAAAAGTATTTATTAATACATAGAATTGTCAAGTTTATATGATTGAACAGAAAATTTAAAAACATGGTATATAAAAAGTTCTTTTTATCTTGTAATTTCAACTTTTTGTTGTTATTGTTGCTTACGCCCCCTGGCTGGAATGTATTGCAGACCACGTCCGTATAGGCTGGTGTGCAGAGGGGTGCGGCTCCGGTTTATAAAGACACCACAAGAGTCGGAGTCCGATTAAGCCAGGTGCCACCTCAATTTCGATCGAGCAACCCTAGGGGTGACATCTAAGGGAATCATACCCTCTCTGACCTGATAGAGGGACTTTCCGGCCTACTGATTTAACGTGCCCATATCCGGTCTAGATACGGGGGTATTTTTAATGGAGCTTCTCGGGACTTGACCAGTCCGCATCGAAAGCCAACGCACTACCACAAAGCTACCTCGGACCCTGCAAGATACTTATTACCCATAAATATTTGATGATTTAAGGGTATTTAGATCAAATTTAGTTGTTCAAAAATCTCAATTTTGCAACAAATCTGAGGAAATCCTATAAGGAAGTCCATGACACTTTCAAATAATCGGGGGAAAATCGGGGGAATCTGACTTTTGAACGATGTTAGATTTTTCCAGCGATTTTCGGCATTCCTGAAGCATGCGGAATCCAAACTTAGGGATTATAGAACAAATATACATATACAAATATGCATGTATACATACATATATAGGTATATATCTATGGTGTCCGGTATAAAGGGCTTAAGTCAAAAACAGTGATTTGAATATACCAAGTTGTTGGCTTTTATACCAATCGCAGAACAATAATTTCGATTTGAGTCTTTTGTTCAGAGAAATGTACTTTTGTATTCAAAATTGATAGACTTAAGCCTTTTATACAAGTCAAAAGATTTTTTTTTTTTTTTATCAATACTAACAAATATCTAAAAAGCACTTCTTTCACTTAAGCCCTTTATATCGGGCACCATAGATATATATATATATATATATATATATATGTATGTATGTATATATATATATATATATATATATATATATATATATATATATATATATATATATATATATATATATATATATATATATATATATGTGTGTGTGTATATATATACAGAGTGATACCTCCAAAAAGCGGACAGTCACGGGACCAACAGTTTTGTCCGTTATTAGGAGGTGTCCGCTATTGGGGAGGACAACCTTTTTATAAAAAAGTTTTTTCCCTTCTGTCTGACATTTGTTTTAAAATTACGGCTGCAATTTTAACTAAAAAGGAAACATTAATTAGGTAAGAAAAGAATAATTATTTACTACTTGACCTTTTAACTGTGGCTAATCCTTTTATCTTGTATTAAATAATCCCAAAATACAGTGTACTGGAGCTAAATTATTTTAATTACTATTGAAAAAATCTGTTAAAAAAGTTTGATTTCTCTTTCTTACACAACAAACCTGTTTTTCAAGGTGAATCTTCATATGATTTAGCTTTGCTCGTCCCTTCGAATCTTCATTGTTTAGAAAGAACTATTTTAATTGTTCGCTGTGCTGCCGAATAAAGTATGATTTTGCAGTCTTCCATTGGCGATTCCTCATCATCATCTTCAGAAAGGGCCAGTGCTTCAGTGGTGTTCCGATGAATGAAATTTTAAACATGCAGGTTTTCTTCCTCAATGGATAATTCGTCGTCGATCTTGACATACTCTTCAACGCTGACATTTGACTCCAAATTGACTACTACACTGCTGGCCACTGTAAATGCAACACCCTGAAGGAAACATGCAAATAACATGAAATTTACAACATGCATTAGCGGAGGTGAGATATGCAAATGATTAGAATTTCATCGCAGACGCACATCACGGGCGCCTGTGGCGCCACTTCAAAGCGCTATTTAAGGCTTGGAGATTTCGACGATTTCAAGTTCGGAAATTGTGTTTTTCTTGGGGTTTTTTCAAAAAAACGATCAATTATGCCTCGTCGAAAACAGCGATCATCTTTTGATCAAGTATCCGAGTTCAACAGAGGAAGGATAGTGGCCTACCGAGATTGTGGATTATCTTTCAGGTAAATCGGTAGTCGTGTTGGACGAAACCAAACAACTGTAATGCGGATATGTGATCGCTGGATGCAGGAGGGTACGACGGACCGGCGTGTTCGATCGCATCCACCTCAGCGCACCACTTCACGTGATGACAGGCAAATTGTGGGCATGGCAGTGACGGATCGCTCAGTCACATCACGAACCATAGCACAGCACATGCAGTTTGTAACGCATCATCCAGTGTCTGCGCGTACCATTCGACGCCGTTTACAGCAGAGTAGTCTGTCCGCAAGACGTCCATTGCTTTGTCTACCCTTGACGCAGAACCACAGACGTCTCCGCTGCCAATGGTGCGATGACAGAAGGATGTGGACGGCAGAATGGAATGAAATTGTCTTTACTGACGAGTCACGCTTCTGTCTGCAACACCACGATGGTCGCATTCGAGTCTGGAGACACCGTGAAGAGAGGATGCTGAACAGCTGCGTTATGCACCGCCACACTGGTCCTGCACCGGGTATTATGGTATGGGGTGGTATTGGATATCACTCTCGCACACCTCTAGTACGCATTGCCGGTACTTTAAACAGCCAGCGCTACGTCTCCGAGGTGTTGGAGCCAGTTGTCCTTCCTTACCTTCAGGGCTTGCCCACAGCCATATTTCAACAGGATAATGCACGACCACACGTGGCACGCATTGTCCAACGGTTCTTCGTCAATCGCGAGATTGAATTGCTTCCCTGGCCGCCTCGCTCTCTGGATCTTTCGCCGATAGAAAACATGTGGTCCATGGTTGCTCTACGATTGACCCAGATTCCATCCCCAGCTGCCACAGCAGATCAACTTTGGCAACGTGTGGAAGCTGCTTGGTCTGCTGTACCCCAAGAACTCATCCAAAGTCTCTTTGAATCAATGCCGAGGCGCGTGGCAGCGGTGATCTCCAAGAATGGCGGCTACACTGGCTAATGATTTTGGCAGGAACCACACTTCACAAAAGTCTATAAATTTTATCATTTGATATTTGGTCAACATGTTATCTACAAAATAAATTTTGTTGTGATATCTCTTGTCTTTCTTGGTATAGCAATTTGGGTGGCCAGCAGTGTAGATCCGCAAGTTTTTTTCGCTTTTTACTGTCAGTTGCCACTTCGCTTGTACTCAAAAATCCCGCCTTCTTAAAATATTTAAAACGCACCTAGATTCCACCTTTTTAAGGACTGGCATAGTCCAGGAAATTGCAAAACATATACGGATTTTCTCTGGATTTGCAAGAGATAAATCCGTGAAAGCACATGTGTCAGAAGCAGCTTTCTGTATCGTACTTTAAAGCTGCGGATAATTCCCTGTTCAAGTGGCCGTAGCATCGAAGTGGTGTTAGGAGGCAAGAAAATTAAATTGACAATTTTGAGCTTTAAATCATCAGGATGGGAAGTAGCATTGTCCATGAACAGAATAATTTTTCTCTTTTGTTTTTCCATTTTTTTGTCTAACTCCACCAGCCAATCACTCATTATCTCAGCGGTCGTACACGCTTTCTTATTTGACTTCCACGAAATACTAAGTTTTCGTACATCAATGGTCTTGAAACATACAGGCTTCTAAGGAAACATTTGGGCTTTGTAAAGACTCATAAGCATATATTTTTAGCTTGCTTGTTGGAATAAATTTGAAATGTTTGCCAAAATAATTGAAAGTTTTTTAAAAATACCTGTCCACTATTCGGAGTGTCCGCTATTCGGGAGTGTCCGTTAAGGGAGGTACCACTGTATATATTTATATTTATATTAATATATATATATATATATATATATATATATATATATATATATATTTGACAAGGGATTCCTGATCAAGAGAAGGTTAAGACTGCTTTAAAACAAGCCCTACCGTACATTGTTGCTGCTCCCTAGATGAAACCCGCAGTGGCAAAATATTTATTATTCTCCTTATCAGCACTTGAGCAAAAAGTCTGGCCGCCCTAATTTGAGTATGTAATTTGGCGGAAGGGAATGATTCACGCGTTCACAAATTCAAATCATCATCAATCCCCGTAATGAGTCGTTAATAGAATAAACGGTGCTACATGCGATTCGCGATAAAGGGTTAAAGCGCTTCCGTTCGCACGCTTTCTGGGAAATATTATAGCGTAGTAGTTATGAGATTTCGGTCGCTCGTTAGATGTTGACTATTCCGCGAATTGCAGAGTTACGAGGTCGTTTCGCGAAGTTTTGTTACACCGCATTTCTCGGAGGTGACGCAGAAAAACGGAACTTATTATTAACTACCAACCTTTAAAATAAATACCGAGATTTTTGTGCGAAATTTGTCACGAAATTTTTCAAAATAATCAGATGAACTTTTGAAGGTATAAACATTTTAAAAACGCTGTCTAAACGTAACAAATATTATCTGAAAATTTTATTTTTTTAAATTTAGCTTTAAAAGAAATTCTTTATATAAAAAAGGGCAAGGAAACGGAATAAACTAGGACGTGGAGAAGTTTTACCAAATGAAAAAATTACAAACAAGCACTTGTGTTTCCACTTCGAGCTTTTATCGGTAAAATGCTAATATGATATTCAAATAATATTTGAAAGATAGAGATTAGGAAGCTTTTATGCAACGTGGACTAAAATTGAAGCAAAGTTTTAAGGCGACAATGGACCATGAAAAACTTTTTTTATTTATTAACCAATTACTTTGGAATTTTCTATACTTATACAGTGTTGTTTAGAGATGGAAATTCTAAATTAAAAAAAAAATCAGAATGTAATTAATTAAGATATTAATTAAAATCAGTTTGCTAATTACTCTATTTAAAAATGCTCCGTGCGCATTAATTTTTGTTTCACATATCTAATTTTCTCTCTTAAACTAGCTTTATATAGTTATAATAAAAGTTAGTAGCAATATTTGATTTACAGTCATATTTATAAAAACTAGAAAAGAAATCGATAAAAATACGTCATTTTATGCAAAATTTTATCAAAAAAATGTTTGTTATTGTAAAAATTTTAAGTTGTTTTAAAATAGTACAATGAATTGATTACTAAGTTTTATTCTAACATATATAAATAATCATTTTATGAAATTTTATGAAAATTCAAGAAAAATTATGATGCATGGAACATTTAGAACTTACCGAAACGACATGAAAACTTGCTTTGAGAAAATAGCATTTAAAGTTTTAATTTGACTAACATTTCCATTGTTTACGTTTGAAAAAAATACTTATAACTCGGTTAATGATGATCGGATCAACATACATTTTTTTAATTTAAAGCTGATGAGTTGCAGAATCATTTTCTGAAAGAAAAAAAATCGTTTTGGGGGCATATTTTTGGTCAATGTGAAGGTCCATTGTCGCCTTAAAGATGGTGCGAATCTTTCTGTTAGAGACGCAGTTGAACAGGAGGTGATGTTTCTCTTTCATGAAATTTCTCTCAAAACATTGTTTCATAGCATTTTCCCTTTGTTTGCATAAGCGGTGAATTTGTTAATGGTGACATGGTGACCACCTACTCGTCTTTTCGGCTTGCACTGTAAGGCCGTCTGCACACGGGGCAACTGAAAAGAAACTGATAACTGACTCGAATCACAAACCAGTCCGTGTTGAGTCGTAACCTATGTAATTGAATGGAGCCACGCACACGGCGCAACTGGTTACAAACCCGTCGACCGGGTTTGTAACCAGTTGCGCCGTGTGCGTGGCTCTATTCAATTACATAGGTTACGACTCAACACGGACTGGTTTGTGATTCGAGTCAGTTATCAGTTTCTTTTCAGTTGCTCCGTGTGCAGACGGCCTTAGAACTATCCACTCGCGTAGTTGAAAGACTAGACAGAGAGAAAGACAGAGAAAGTATGTCAGTTTTTTAGTTTAAATTTTGTTTGATTTGTTAAGTCCAATTTTATTAGATTTATTTGATCGTAGTACTTTTTCTATCTTTTATTTTGTAACCTGGCTAATGACGTTCGACCGTTAAGACACCTGTATTGTAAATAAAGTTTCCTTTTATTTCAGTTTTGTGTTGAATAATTTGTCATTTACAATGTACTATTGATGTAATATTAATCTTCACGGCAGAAACAAAATTTCAGCTCTCTACCAAGTTTTCCATTAAGGCTGCTGTGAACTAACCCTATTGGATTCTCTCACCTCAATATTAACCTATAGTCTTGTCGCTTGACTCGGTTCTAAATTACGAGACCGGCTTGCAGGGGGTAATGCTGGCCACCTATACAGTGCCCCCTTAAATGAATGGCCAGCAGTTTCGCCCTTTATCCGACAACTAATGGCGTCATAGCCAATCTTCTTGCCATTTGTAATAAATAAATATTAACATATGGAGATAATGTGTCCAAGGTTTATCGACTTGGATTTAAACATTTTTTTTAATTGTACTCCGTCATAGAGAAAGAAATTTTACCCCTTGGGGCATTTTTCAGTTTAAAAAAATGAAAAATTATTTTAAAATTTTAATTATTCGGGGAGAAAAATCTGGTTTAGTGTGTTTTAAACGTTCCTTTGGTGGACGAAATTTATAAAAGGGATAATGTTGCAAAGTGCTGGAAAGTTGAGTCTATCTGAAAATACCATTTTTATTGGATTATCAACATTTATGTAATTGTCAATAGTAGACACATTATCTCCATAGGTTAACATGGAGGTGAGCGAATCCAATAGTGTTAGTACACAGCAGCCTTAAAACCAAATATTTAATAATCCATCACCATATTTTCCCCCTTCCCATTAAAGAAAATGAAGTATGAATATCGGGAGATTTTTCTTTATCGTGCAAGGATACATTTGGTGTTACAGTTTGAATAAATAACTGTTATTAATTCAAATACAGGTTATTTATTCAAATATAGTAATTAATTTGAACAATTAATAATTAATAACAAATAAATAATTAATAATAATAACAAATAATTAATGATAATAATAATTAATAACAATTAATAATTAATAACAAATAAATAATTAATAATAATAACAAATAATTAATAACCTGCATGGTAAACTTAGTGTATAATTGGAAAATTTAGCATAATGTTCGTGGGTTCTTCAAATCCTTATTAAAAGAGAAAGAAACATATGATTCTTTGTGATATATAGAAAGTAAGTATATATGTAGTATAAATATATATGTAGTATATATATATATAATATATACTTTATATAATATATATATAAAGTATATATTAAAGTAATATATGTAATTTAGTAATAGACTATCAGACATATGAACAAACGAAAGAAAGCCGAAGTTTTTATAATTTCGCCCCCCCCCCTTTTTTATAACGAAAGATTCTTGAAAACGTTCTAAAACGTTCCAATTATTATTCCAGTTAAATGTTTGACGAACCACAGAGTAAATTAGCATTAAAATGTAAACTCACCCACATGCCCTTTCGGTGAAGACGATGTAATCGGGGTGTTGTGAAGGGTTGCGCTCGACAAACTGGACGCAAGTCTCATTTTCCCAGTAGCGCATAGCCTGTTTGAAGAGCGCCCGGTGTTCACCTGGTGAAAGAGAGAAATTCAGGATTAGTTGATTTTACGAGTAGAGGAATATATTCTCACGCAATCTGTTTCGTTATTAGTTGATATCACACAAGACGATGTTTATCGTTTTGAAAGTACTTCAAATATTATACTCTCTTGTAGCAACTAAAAATTATGAACTGTTAGGAAAAACTATGGAATTGCATAGACCAGTTTTTACCATGACAATTTCACTCGATCTACTTGACTTTCTATTGCTTTACGGCATTTAGAGTTTACGGTCTTTCAGTTTGAACCTGAATTCGCATTAATCGCAAGAGATTTAAGAAGGCGTGGCTACGATGCCTACTAGCCTCATTATAATTTAAATATAATTTATTTTCTAAGATAACTTTTGCAGTATGCAGATTCAACTCTTCATAAGTTAGTATATATATATAAGGTAGGATGAATCTGTGTTCAAGCGAGCCTTTCTTCAGACCCTTACTTACGTATGCTGGACCAGTTTGGTCGTATGCAGAGGATTCCAACATTAAAATTCTGGCTGTTGCTCAAAACATGACCATTCGGCAAATCCCTAACTCCCCATGGTATTTTCGCAATGTTGATATTTATAGGGAGATAAATCTCCCCACTCTTCAAAATTATCTTCAAAATCTTGCTATTAACTTCCATAAAGATTTACCAAATGATCTCATTGAAAATCTTGCCGATTACGACCCTGCTGACCTAGGTAACAAGAAACGGCCCTGTGCCATTCTTGCTAGCAACTTTTAATAGTTTGTCCTGTTCCTTGTTCGCCCAGTCTCTTCTTTCCCCCATGTTTTACCTTTACTTGTACTATCGAAGCTTTTTGTTTTCCCCACTTTCTATTTTCCTTCCTACTTTCATTTTTTACTGATCCCTGAAGCTTTATGCATTGCTATATCATCCTACAGTGGAGGGCCCCGGCCCATGTACTGTAGTTACCACTACTCTTCCTGAAGGTCCTGTTCAAGGGAGGGGGCCCATGTACTGTAGTTACCACTACTCTTCCTGAAGGTCCTGTTCAAGGGAGATAAGAGTGAGGTTAGGGGTAGCTACAAGTTAGCTACGAGTTAGCTAGTTAGCTTTTGATAGAAGTTCACTGCCTTGTTATTAGATTTGATTCGTTTTTGTTTATCGAAAGTTTCAATGTTTATTTTAAATAAACGTTTAGTTATTTTTTACGACACAGTTGTCTTTTCCTTCCTCCTGTTGTCTTACCTACTTTCATTTGAGCAATTTTTATTTTAGATTCAACTTTTATTTTATTAGGCAAGGTATTTTTTTGTAGGAAAGTTGAAAGATGAACACCGTCAGTGAGTCAGCTGTCCTGTGCCTTAAGGTTTGTTGTGTACTGATCCTATTGAATTCGCTCACCTCAATGTTAACCTATGGAGAAAATGTGTCCAAGGTTCGCCGACTTGGTTTTAAAGAATGTTTTTTTTAAAAATTGTACTCCGTAATAGAGAAAGAAATTTTACATCTTTGGGAATTTTTCGTTTTTAAAAGGTATGCTAATAAAATTTAAATTATTCGGGGAAAACAATCTGGTATACATAATTGTTTTTGGTAGACGAAATTTATAAAATGAAACATGTTACAACGTTCAGAAAAGCTGAGGCTATCTGAAAATACCATTTTTATTGTATTACCAGCATTTATGTAGCTATCAGTAGTAGACACATTTTCTCCATAGGTTATCACTGAGGTGAGAGAATCTAATAGGGTTAGTACACAGCAGACTGAATTTGAGCTTCCGCAAAGCAAGGAATGGAACAAGAATAATTTTACTGATCACATTTGTTGCAATTAAATTTAAAAATTTGTATTTAATATATGAATAAAAAAGGGGTGAATGTCTTCAACTGATCACAACGATTTGAGCTGCAGTTGCAGTCATGCGTTTAAAACAATTAAACAAAGCCTTCTTCGGGCAAGTTGAAGCGTTTTTAGACAATTGAGATCTTTGATTTGAAAGGTAATTTCAAATGATTTTAAAAAGGTGGAAGTGCCAGCTTTATATTACTAAGAAATCAAAAAGGTTCTCTCCGTCACATATTAAAACGGTTTCCAAAGATGGTAAACATCTTCTCTTTAACGCCTGTATTAAAAATACTTGACTGTTTAGCATCAAAATTACGCGTTTCAATATTCTACTGTTGAAGCAAACGAACTCTGAAAGTTAGTTAGCCTTTGTGTCTAAAAAAAATGCTTTTGTTTTTAATGATATTTTGTTTTTAAGTAAACGGAAGATCTTGCAATGGACTACCTTCTTCTTCCAAATCTTTATGGTATTTATATGCACTATTGTGAGGTTCAGCATTTTAAGGAAACAAAGTTCTATTTACTGGAGGAAATATGACACTTTTGTTCTAAGGAATAACAACTATGACCTCTCCCATTTTCATGCTTATGCCTACTTTATTGAATCCCGAAACTCCAATTCGTTTACTCTAGAAGGATAATGCAATTCAATGTTTTTTTCTTCATGTGTTAGTGTCTGAAGCTCGAGATTTCCTTTTCCACTTCGCAGTGGAAAACCTTTAACCCTATTATTTTGAAGCACTAAGGAAAATTTTTGTTGTTTCCTTTTCTCTTCAAGCTAATTCTAATCATCTCAGCAAAAATTCTCTGTTTTTTACACGAATGAATTCCGTGCTGTACAGGTTTGCTCTCATTCATCATAACGTCCACTTAAAATTGAGTACTTTATATCCTTCGACCTAACTCGAGGATTTAATCCTTCTATTACTGATAAGGCTCTTTTTAAGTTTAAGAATATTATGGTCACGTCTTCAACAAAGGGTTTTTCACCTCATACTAATCTGCTGAGGAATGGCAACACTCTCTGCGAGCCATTTTACCTCTATGGCTTACCATGTAGGCCTACTCCTGCGCTGCTCTAGTAGAGGAAATTGTTTGAATTTGTTTTTGAAATTCGCTAATATGGCATGATATGCATTTATTTATAATGGCTATTTTAAGGTTTTTCTTAAATTGCCGCTTAAAGTTGTTTGCAGTCAAATAAAATACAAGAGGGATAAAAAGATTATGAATTTCCTTTTCAATCACCGGGCGATGGCATTCGGTACCAAAGTCTATGTGTTCGAGTCCTACTCTGGACTGGGCGTTTTTAGCCGTTCGGAATCGGCTTTAAGCAGTAGGTCCCAGTCGAATTAGCCTTCTTGAAGCCAATAAATAACAGTACCGCTCAAAAACAAACAAACCTTTTAGTTTGGCCAATGTAGCCTAGGTTGCTCTCACGGGGAGTAAAATAAATACCCAATCAATTCTTACATTGCGAGCTACTGCAAACTCCGGTTCAATGAAACTTTTAAAGTATAGTTACTGTTTTTATTAAACCGACATCCTTGCCATAGACATGGTAGCTAGATTCCTGTGTAATATTAACTCAACAAGGCAATCATGACAAATGCAACCATAGAAGTTCCACTCAAGAAAATACCCTTTGCCATTCTGAGATCGGAGAGGTTCTCGCAGCCAGGATGTGGTTTGGGTGCTGACAAAGTTATTTTCACACACATTGACATGTTCAGTCCCATATGAGAAAGGTCAGAATCCATTTCAAGGGTTAACTTGCTCATTATCCATATTATACGCAAATTTCCTGTCAATTGAAGAAAAA
Organism: Dolomedes plantarius; assembly: GCA_907164885.2. Classification (NCBI taxonomy): domain Eukaryota; kingdom Metazoa; phylum Arthropoda; class Arachnida; order Araneae; family Dolomedidae; genus Dolomedes; species Dolomedes plantarius. Next base: position 31,366,297 of record OU015502.1, read on the forward strand.
ACAAAAAGCAACGATGACGGTTTCTTCTGAACCTATCAAAAGAAACTAAGAAGAAAGTGACCTGTGACCACGAAAATTCTCAAACAGAATTGTGAATCAAATTAATTTGTAACGTGACTTTGTCGAGGTATAATGGCTTCTTATGTGATTAGTGTCTTCATTGGGTTTTTTTTTCTTCAAGGATAACCTTATAGAAGCTTGTGAAAATTTCAGTAATACCCTATCGACGTAATAAGAAAAGATATACATTATTTGCTGATTTTCCTGAAATTTTGAAATAATTTTCATGCATTTTAACTGGTTCAAAAATCTGATTCTGAATTTTGTCAGAAATTTATGTTAACCGTAAATAATTGGATTTCATGAGGTAAATTATTTTCAGAAATTGATTCGTACTTAACATCAACACTATATAGAATTTAACATTCATTTACCGTATTTTTGTGAGGTTAAATACATAATATAACACTTTTAATAACACTAATAATAATAATTATTATTATTATTATTATGCTCCCTGGCCAGAACAACTCCAGACCAAGTCCATAGATGACAACGAGTAAAGGAATGCGGCTCAGATTTACAATGGCAGTACAAGTGAGTCCGTTTTTGCCAGGTGCTACCACACTTTTGACCGAGCACCCCCAGGGGAAACATCTAGGGTCTCGCACATTCTCTCACCTCTGGCATCATAGAAGAACTTTACGGCCTACAGACTTAATGTGTCCACATCCAGCCTAGACACGAAGATATTTAATGGCGATCGTTGGAATTCGAACTGAGCACCCCCCAATTCAAAGCCCAACGCACTACCACCAGCCTACCTCGGGCCCAATAAAACACTGAAGTCGAACAACTGAAAATGTTTTTGAAAGTGCAGGCAGAAGTTTTATTCTATTACATGGATTAATCAAAATAATTTGCCCTTGATAATATTCAGTATGTTGGTTATAGAGATTTTGCACTTCTACCCTAACTTTGGGTATGTACGTATATCTTGAAGTGGCACTCTAAATAATTTCATTCAAACACAGTTCTTACACAAAAAAATGTTTATTCAAGCATTTGCACATATATCTATTCTTTTCAACGTAAACAATGCGTACTACTAGTACGAGAGATATATAGCATTCATGCAAGGGAAATACAATTCAATATATTCACTTGTATAACTACTCATTCAAGAAAAATACACTTTGCTATACTCACAATACTTGAAAAGTCAACCAGCAGTGTTGCCACGTAAACTTTGAGCCTAACAAGAACTCGTAGGTTTGAAGCAACCTAGCTCCTCCCTCAACACTTCGTCTCTTCAATCTAGCTGTTTGATATTTATACCAACCGCGTATGCCGCAATTAGAACATCTTAAGCGGCTTCTTTAACTTTATTCAACTAAAAGTTCAATTATTGTGAATGGAATCTTATGTAAACCTTACATGGTGTATACAACTTTTTAATGTAATCATTTTGAGACAGAATGAACTATACACAGAGACATGAATATTCCATTTTAAATTAAAACATTAGTTTGCTAACCCATATCTTTTCGTCTTCCAAGCAAGTAGTCTTCCAGTAACAATTTTCAAACACAGCATAGTAAATACTGAACATCGAAACGAGAGGCTGAACATAATTATCTTAATAATACCCAGAAATATAAGTTTTGAGACCTTCAAATTGTAGAAATAGTCTGATTTAATATTTCTCCTTAAATATAGTTACAGATTTACAATAATTATATATGTCTAAACTAGCTGAAAACCCGTAATTCGCTACGGAGTACATTCAAATTAAATACAACGGTCAATGTATGCAATTCATGCCAAATATATATATACATATATAATATGATAAATACGACGATCAATGTATACAATTGATGTAAAATATATATTTATAAGAAAATCGTAAAGGATAATTTTATAGACAAAATAATGTATAGACAAAATAATGAAAATATTCAGATTAAATCTAATATAGAGAATACTAAAGAATATAGTACAGTTAATATAGTACAGTTTGTAGAACATTTCTTTTACTGTATTTTAATAGTTTTTTGGATAATGTCCAATCGTTTGCCGCATTAGCAAGGAAAAAAAATATTTTTTGTTTATTTAGTTGTTATGCACGTGACGATAAATTTATTTAAAGTACCAGAAAAAGAAATCACGTGATCGGCATTTAATAAATTAAATTCTAAAAATTAATCTTTAAAAATTCACCAAAAATCAGGAAATGGAGGTAAAAATTCGAAAAAAATTTCATTTTAAAGAAATTTTTAGGATCTTTCTCGTGATATAAATTTTATAACCCTCAAAGTATTATTTTAAATGCAAACTTAAAAAAAAGTTACAAAAACAGCTTAAAAATTTAATTTAAAAAAATCTAAGAAGAATTTTTGAAAAATCTTTCTTAGTGCACCCGTACACTATAAGAAGAATCGCCATACAAAATTTCAGCCCTTTAGGTCCAGCGGTTTGGTCTGTGCGTTGTATGTCAGTCAGTGAGTCAGTTACAGAACTGTTTTACGTATATATATATAGATTACAGAAATGCAGTATATTTTGAATGCATCATATTGTTAAAAATAATGAATTTAGATCGTGGACGACTTTGGGGAAGCGATATTTTTCAGGATGGCTTGATCATATTATGTCCCTCAAATTAAACAGGTTGTTAAATACATTAAGTCCCTCAAATTTAGGAAGATTTAAAATTCTTTAGATAAAATAAGTTCATATACTTCTATCTCGTATCGAGGAATTCTGCTCAACAGAAGAAAAACATATTGCACTTTCTACATCTTTTTCACTTTTTAAATGTGTATTTATAAGTAAAAGGGACCCTGATACTGAACCAACCTCCTTTATTGTTTCATTACATTTCTACCGCTCCGGGCTCTTTTGGAATGCGTTTGAAACTGATTGCCATATTGCACTCTAATCTCTGGAGGGTAGTGAGCGAGGATCAGTCAATAATTACGCAGAATTTGGCTATAAATTGTAAACGATGGTATGACCGAGTTTCTCATGCATCATTAGGCGTCATCTCTTTGCCGTGTTTTGCCCGGCAGATTTAAATTGTATTAGAATATCCGTAACCTGTTAGTAGACCGGCCACTTTTCATGGAATATGAAAAATTCAAGTCAATTTCAATGTTACTCCGAGCTGGTTTACTTTGAGGTAAAGTTTGTCAGCTTTCTTACGATATGGATAATTCAAGAGTGGAATTGATTATTTCTCATTATGACGTGCAGTAACCAGTCTGAGTTCGACAAAGAGAGCTTTACGTGTTCATTCGGATCATGCCTTTGAAAAACCACGTAAAATTTTTATGTAGCAATTTGATCAAGCTTTACTTTTTATTACCATGTTTTTATTAACTTGCATTCTTGTTTGTTCGCGTACGTGTTTGTCCCTTACAAATCTTGCAATCGATTTTTAGCTAATTTCCCGACTAGCTAGACATTTGAAACTTTTAGAATAGCTCAGAACACGATGACAATGCATTATTTTAATACTTTTAGCCATCTTTAAGCAGAATTAAATTCATTTTCAGTTATTTTCAGTTAATTTTGTTTTGTAGACTGGTACAGCCATCTATCGACCCGGACGGGAACGAAAAGCTAAACGCAAGTTAACTTCCAATTATTTTCATTTTCTTTCAAGTTGATGGGATAATTCATCAAAAAAAATTTTTTAAGTATTTATCAATACATAGAATTGTCAAGGTTATGTGATTCAACAGAAAATTTAAAAACATGGTATATAAAAAGTTCTTTTTATCTTGTAATTATTTTTAAGTTTGAATTATTCGGGGGGTGGGGGAAATGTGGTATACTGTGTTTTACATATATGCAAATAATTTTGTTTTTTCATAGACGAAATTTCTAGAATGAAAAATATACCCGAATTGAAAGTTTCGTTCTCTATTATGAAGTGTTACAGTTTTTTTTAAAAATTACTACATCAAAGTTGAGGGGGTGAGAAGCCAAGGGATACAAGTGACAATTTCATCATTTTGTGAAAACGCAGTTTAAAGTTAAATAAATCATTTTGTTAAATTCCCTGAAACACTCAAGTCTGTATGATGCTTATATTATGGTTCTAATGTATATCCCTTGAATATTTATTATAGAATATTGACCTTGAATTATTAAATATCCATAACCGCACTTAACACTATTTTTTATAAAACATCACTGGTACCCCTCACCCCCTCAAATGACAATCTTTGGAAATATTTTCTCGATAAGTTTAACATGTTGTTGTTGTTTGCCAATGCGCGGACTTGTTAGTAGAGAAACTCGCACTTAATCCGCGAGAACCGTTGTTTGCTTTCAATGGGGTCCTTTATAGATGAACCAACACCCCCCCACACACTGGTACCACTTGGGGGTACATGGGGGGTATCAATTCTTACCGAGCAACTCCAGGGGCAACAGCTGGAAGGCTAGTACCTTTTCCCACTCACTGACATCATAAAAAGACATTCTGGTCTACGAATTTAACAAGCCCATATCCAGCCAAGACACGAAAATATTTAATGATGTGTGTCGTGATTCGAACTGGGCACCCCCAGTCCCACGCCCAACGCACTGACATTAAGGGGACTCACTACCCTTAAATCTTTAAAGCATTCGATTTTTGAAAAAAATATATGTTAACGCCTGATCATTTCTGAACAAAATAAAGCAAACCGCATGAAAATATTCCGCTTAGTTCCGGAGATATTGATATTCTAAATATTTAATTACTGATCAAGTTTATGGTAAGAAAAATTTTAAACACATTTTTCTCAAAATGTAATTTTGCATCATTCCGCAACTGATATCTCAAAAACTATCAAACATAATTCCATGAAATTTTTATCACTGCATAATCATGTTATTTTATTGCGGCTGAACTAAAGTTATTGGAATCACTGCACATTTTGTTATTTTTTCAGGGGTAAATTAATGCAGAAATTTTAGGTATATTTTTAGCAGTTTAAAAAAAATTTTAAAATATTTTAATGTTGAATGTTTTATGTACAATTGAATTTTGAATTATTTATTTTAAATATAAAACAGGAATTATACATTCAAGTGTAAAATTAATTTCATAGTTCTGCGCGCAAGCCAATATACAATAAAAATACTTAATAAACAAGGTATATCTAAAGCATTTAAAAAAAATTATTTAAAATTATTTTGAGAGTTGAAAATTTGTTTATTAAAATAAATATATCAATTTATCATATACATAAAATTTGGAAAAATTGGGAGTAAATTGAAATAATTACAAAGAGTCAAAAAGTAGGAAAATATGCCTTATTTCCTCGACTTAAGGGTCTTGAGTCCCCTTAAACTGTCTTGGGCCCGATAGGTTTAACATTTAGCTGAGCGAATCCAGTTGGCCTACTAATCGTCATCCTTAAAGGTCAATGAATTATTCAGTTCTTCAATATAAACGAACGAGGGATATTCACAAAAGTATTTCGAATTAGTGTCATAAAATTATTTAGATAGCATTTCAGGGAGAATTTGGTCCAAATTAATTCACTTATAACATTTCGGTTTAAATTAGGGTAGTTTAATGCAATTCGTTAAAAATTTATTTTTCTAACGAATTTATATCTATTCTAACGAAATTTATTTTTCAAGTATTTAGAAAAATAGGAAAGTTTCAGTCCGTAGTGTCGAATAACTTTCCTTGGATACACCACTATCTGAGAATAATTTGTGTATGGTTTAATAAATCTAAATCCCCTGCATGACATTCAGGGGACATTTACGGAATTTATTGATTTTAGAAAAGTTTTAAAACAGAATATTTCAAAATCTATTCGTCCCATAAAGTCGAACAAATTTTTCTAATTATGTGTTTAAAAGTCTAAACCACCTGCATCAATTTAACGTTCAAAATTATGGATTTTATGGATTTTTGCAAAGTTTAAAATAGACTGTCTCAAATCGTATTCCTTCTATTTGGTCGAACAATTTTTTTTTTCTACTTACGTCATGTCATTAGTGTTCGACAAATTGCCAAAGATGACTGTAGTTCCAAAAACTAGTGTTCATGCTTTCATCACTTTTTTAGAATGATTGCTCACCAAATCTGGCAGCATTTTAACTTTGTCTTATATTCGTATAAGGAGACTTCACCGCTGATACTATTAGCTTTATACTTGTTTCAAGAATTATTACTAAAAATGCCATCTTCCCATGATGTATTCTCCAAAAATTAACCCAAAATCCAAAAGATATCTCTTTGTGGTATCTAAGGGGAACTACAACCTTAAAAACACAGGTGATTCAGTGATCCCTGGAATAGTTTTGATGAAATGTGCTTAATCTTGTTTCGTCTCATTTCAGTGACACCATATTCTAATAAAAGCGGCTCTATTGTTAATCGCTTTTGATGCATGGAATATAGGACACACAAACACAGTATCTTGGTATTACGTAGACAAATAAAGTGACTCTTATTTTTGGCGATAAATAACTAGGTGCTGTTGTCATCACTTTGACAGATCTGCGTTTCAGTCCTTTACGAGTTAAACAAAACTTCCAATAACACAACATAGCAATGCCTTAGCGACAATTTACACAGGAAGAAAATATAATTAATATAGTCAATAACATTGTGATGCGTATATATATATATACGGTGGAATCTCAATCTATCGTTTTTCAAGGGACCGACTGAACGATAGATGCGGGAACATAACAAAGCAATATAATCGTCGAGACTGGGTGAAATAAACGACACATACGGGAAAACGCTGATTCGGAAAACGATCGATCGAGATTCCACTGTATATACATATATATATATATATATATATATATATATATATATATATATATATATATATACATGTACATGTACATATATATATATATATATATATATATACATGTACATGTACATGTACATATATATATATATATATATATATATATATATATATATATATATTCATATACATGCATATATATCTCGGACCGAGATTTTTTAAAATCAATTTTCCTTTACTTTTCTCTCTTATTATCACTTTAAAGGAAATTAACATAGCCAATTCACAATAAGTTAATACTAAAGTAATAACCTAACGGGAACGTTTTCATTATTTAAAGACTGCGACATGTGATACAACGCAAAGTCCTATCCATATTATTCCATTGCAAGGATTAGTTGCTTGTTTAAATTGTTTCCGAAGCAAAAGCGTTGGCGATAAAAATTTCAACCAGTCACAGCGCTAAGCGCAATGACCACGTGATATATCGAACCAATCACGGGTCATATCAACGATCTTGGCGGCAACGAAAGGAACACAACGCTGCGCTCTGTGAACAAAGCATAATCCTCGAGTTTTATTTCATTGACAATTTTGGTTTATTTCATTGAAGTTCTTTGTATGACGAATACTCACCACTGAAATTGGCCTCTATATCGTAGGGAATAACAGCGTGGGGCCAAAGTCTGTCGGATCTGGCCGTGGCAGCTCGCTGTCGCCTTCTTCGATTATGCTTGCCTCGCCGGCCTTTACCTTTTCTGAGAAAAAATATAAGACGGTATAAATATATATATATATATATATATATATATATATATATATATATATATATATATACAAATATATATATATGTGTGTGTGTGTACATATATACAATGAAGAGCGAAAAAACTAGTACAGGCGTGCGTATGCAAATAACGGAGATATGCAACGAATATCACCGTCAGTGTAACACGTTGCGGTCGGAAGCGCCTATATAAAATAACAGGTGTCTCGCGAAGCTATTAGATCGGTTCTTGCTTCTACAATGTAGGATTATCATGATTTATGGGACTTTTAAGGTGACTGCCTACGTTGAAAATGCCATTTTTTGACAATTTTGATCAACGTCATGTTTTGCAAGAATCTTGTAAATCAATGTTTTCTCTTTTCAAAACCGTTTTGATTTTTATTCTATGTCAATTAGAAGCAGAGTTATAGCTATTTCAATAAACATCGTCTAATACAAAATTGAAGTGACAAACAACTTTAAATGCGTCCATTTTTTGACTATTTTGGTCAATTTTATTTTTTGCAAGAATCTTGTGATTTAATCTTTTTTCTTTTCAAAACCGCTTAGATTTTCATTCTACATCAATTAGAAGCAGAGTTATAGCTATTTTAATAAACATCGTCTAATACAAAATTGAACTTTAAAGGCGTTTTTCTCAGAATTATGTTTTTTAGCACAAATCTCTACCGTTATCATGATATTTCACATAATAATGCATATAATTTGATAAAATTTTCAGGAAATGTTTTAGATGCTATTGTTAATGAAATGACGTACAATAATTGATGTATAATAAATAGTTTATGGTTTGGGGCTGTTTTTATAAGGAAAGGGATGACGAATTGGGGAAAATTTTCATATTGGAACATAAAATTGTCTGTATTATTTTTGCATTTTAAAATTTCTCTTAGATTGTAGGTCATTTTGAAGATAACTGTTATATGTATCATGTGTAAGAAGGAAATTAAAATAGTAGCATTAGAATTTTGCTCAGAGTGATAGGCGTTTTAGCTAAATTTCATTAAAAATTACTTCAAATTGACCAATTTATAAAAAAGTATGGTATTTAGAGGAAAGTTTTTTTTAAATGCCTTTTATTTTTTATTTTTAAATGCTGTTTTACCATAAAAGACCAAAAAATCCTTAAAAAACAATTTTTTTGAAAAATTGGCTCCGAACGTAGGCAGTCACCTTAACGTGTTGTTATAGTCAGCACACGAGAGGTGGGACATAGCATCACCGAGGAAGCAATGCCATTTGGATTTTCGCGACCATTTCCCGAGTATACTGTGAATATCGGGTATCCGGTAAAACCTGAAATCTCCGACAGCGGTGCGGCCGGAAAAGAGACCTTGAAAGAACTGGACAGTCGACGCGACGTTTGGCGAGAATACTTAAACGAGATAAACATGCAACACTTCCTCAAATTGCTGCGGATTTCAATGCTGGGGCATCAACAAGTGTCAACGTGCGAACTGTTCAACGGACTGTCATTGATATGGGCTTTCGGAGCGTCTGGACCATTCAGGGATTCGTGAACTGTCCTGAAGGATTCATAGTGTGAACTGCCTCCAGGATACCTTCAGACATCAGTCGAGTCCATGGACCTTCTGCGTGCTCGTGGGGGCCCTACACGATATTAGGCAGTGTAACAGTTTTTTGGCTCTTCAGTGTATATACACACTGGATATATACATATGTATATATACAGTGTATATATACATAGGAGTGCGGCGGGTGGAGATCTCCTCTGAACAGCACGTTACAAGGCATCCCAGATATGCCCAATAATGTTAATATCTAGGGATTTAGCTGGACAATGGAAGTACCCTGGTCAGAAGAGTGATCCTAGAGCCACTTGGTAGCAAATCTCGACGTAGGGGGGTCACATTGTCCTGCCGGAATTGTCCAAGTCCGTCGGAATGCACAATGGAAATGAATGGGTGTAGATGATCGGACAGGATGCTTATGTATCCGTCATCTGTCAGAGTGGTCTCTAGACGTATCAGGGGTCCCATATCACGCCAACTGCACCCACTCCATACCATGACAGAGGCTCCACCAGCTTGAACAGTCCCCGGTTGACATGTACGGTCCATGAATTCATGAGGTTGTATTCATATCCGTACACGTCCCTCCGCCCGATACAATCGGAAACGAGACTCGTCAGACCAGACAATGTGTTTTCAGTCATCAACAGTCCAATGGAGGTGTTGGCGGGCCTAGGCAAAGCGTTGAAAGCTTTGTGCCGTGCAATCAACAACGGTACACGAATGGGCCTGAAGCTCCGAAAGTCCATATCAATGGCGGTCCGTTGAATAGTCCGCACGCTGACACTTGTTGATGCCCCAGCGTTGAAATCCGCAGCAATTTGAGGAAGTGTTGCACGTCTATCTCATTTAAGGATTTGCATCAGTCGTCAACGGTCTAGTTCTTTCAAGCTCTTTTTCCGTCAGCACCTCTGTCGGAGATTTGGTGTTTTACCGGATGCCTGATATTCACGGTACAGTCGTGAAATGGTCGTGCGCGAAAATCCTAATCGCTTCCTCGATGATGCTATGTCCCATCTCTCATGCGCCGACTATAACACCACGTTCAAAAATCCCATAAATCGCGATAACCTGCCATTGTAGAAGCAGGAACCGATCTAACAGCTTCGCCAGACACCTGTTGTTTTATATAAGAGCTGCCGACCGCATCGCGTTACGCTGATTGGTTGCATATCCGTTATTTGCATACGCATACCTATACCAGTTTTTTTTGTTCTTCAGCATGTGTGCATATATATATATATATATATATATATATATATATATATATATACATACACGTATGCCTATATTGAGTCATTATCAGTCACTCATATGCCAATTCTAATAGTCACTACATGAGTGCTTGAAACAAAGAGAAATTACATAAACCAGGTTTCTAGTTTTAGCCAGAAAATCACTGCTATTTATATAATACACAATCTTGACAAGCCATGATTCCTATTTGATTCACAATGCATTTTTAGTGACATTACCGTAACGTTGATGTACCGCTTACAGTCCACAATGTTCAGTTACGAAATTCAACTTTCGGAAGTTTTACGATAATTTAGACTGGGTATGACTGAAATTTGTATTAATTTTATTAATCGGGTATAATGATGATACTTATAGACAAAAATTTTGCTTAGTTTCAGACAGACTATTTTTTTCTTAAACTAGTACATAATGAAACTAGTCGATGATGACTTATTTTTTTCTTCATTAACTTCTTAAGGATACTTACCCTGTTGCTTTGTTGAAAATAAAGCACTTCTTTCGAGCTATATAGAATTATTTTGAATTTACTCACAATTTGAACTTTAACCAAAATCGGAGACAACGTTTCCCTAGAGCTTCGACTTAATTAAATGCTGAACAATTATGGAAGCATCTATTTCAAATAACGATATCAAAAAATTACGCGATAGACTTAAGTTTGTCAGTCCATTAATTGATACTACGATCTACCTGCCTCTCAACAGAATTGCTTTTTTTTTTTTTAACTTTATTATATGCGGTTATAGTAGAATACATCTATGGATATTTTGATTCAGAGTGAAAACAAGCTTTGCTAAAACATCTTTTCAGCTAGACAAACCAAACTTTTGTTAAGATGGTGCCTGTAAAGTTACATTTGGTTCAACGAAAAAAAATTTATTAGTTTACGTACAGTGAAACGTTCTATAAAGGCCAGTAATGGTTCCGAAAAAATCGTTGTCGTCTTGAAAGGTGACGCTGGAAAAGGAGTATCTTCCATATCATTGGCTCTGAGTCTTTAATCGGTTCTGAACAAAATATGGACGTTTAGATAGGTGGCCTGGTAGAAACGTTTCACTACACATGCTTAATTAAACTAACTAGGTATTCTCCTTGCTAATTAGATTTTTTTTTATTTCCTTTAAGTCTATAAAATGCAGTGTTTTTCCAAATACGACTTCGTACGTGAAAATGTATAAGAACATGCTGGATTAGGCACATATATTCGACCAAAGAATTTTGCGGAATAGTACAGTTGCACGCATCAAGAAGTTTTTTAAAGCATTTCACAATAAATAGTTTTTAACAACGTATTTAGTCATTCTAATCTCTTGATCCTGTCTAATAAAATTGAAATTTATTCCCCCAACATAGAAAGTCATTTTAAGTCAAAGAAAAAAAAATTAGTTTTCAATACGTCGATATATTGAAAATATATTATGAATTGTTAGATAGTTACTTTTTCTCGTTATTCGTGAGGGAAAAAGAAACAAGGCTTTTGTACCAGAAAAAAAAAACTCCTCCGAAAAAATTAAAAACAATATTTTTCATCCATAGTAACAGAAACTCTTCCTGCTTTTATCAAAATGCTACTTGCTGATTTCCTCTGCTTTTTATATATACATATATTTCATCGTCATCTGTTTCTGATATTTTTTTATTGATGGTCCTGCAGATACATAATACAACTTCAGAAATGACAGATAAGAATAAAAAAATTATGGTTCATTTAAGATTAAGAAATATACCGTAAGATGTGGAAGAAAATGACTGGTATAAAAATTTGATAAAATACTTACTTCTTTAAGAAATAAATCCGGCCCTGTTTCCAAGATATATGATTGGGTAAGTTTCGACCGTATCATTAATTTTCTGTATGTAGTTCACTTTCTGGACACAGTGTATGTTTTTGTTGGAGAAATGAGAAAGTGCGGTCAGTGGCTTGGGCCGTAAATTTATGATCGTATATTTCGATTGCATCTTGAGTTGGCCAGCGCTGCGATTACTGAAGGAACAGCTACTTGACTATAACCACGAAACTCGAAATAAAAATTTTAAAAAACCTTAATACATTAAACTTTGTAAATTTCTGTGTATAATTAACCATTCTAATTCAATGAAAATAAATTTTGCTTGTCTGGAGGGGTATTATTACATGTGGATATCCCAGATTCGATTTCTTGTACTAGCAGGTCATTCGAAAACTACCACGTTTCTAAGGAGTATACAACTAGGGTTTTACCTCATACGTCCTGTTTATTTAATTTTATTTGTGAAAGTGAGTAAAGGGAACTAAACAAAGGTTATAATTAATTTTTGTTAAAATAAAAACTGAATTTGCGTTGTTGATTGCTGAAATACTTATAAAACGCAATTAACCCTTAAATGTATACACATATTTTTTTAATCTATCTTAGCTGATAATAGACTACTAAATTCTAATATTAAATTTATAACAAAATTCCGGCAAGCCTGGTTGTTGCCGGAACTCAGCGATAGTTTTTTGCCCCGTATGCAGAATTTTGTTTGATTGAAAGGAATGGCTAAAGGTTGGTTGAGATCGCTACAGTCATTTTTTGTTACACGTGAAGAAATTTGACTACTATGTTCTACTAGAAACTAAACTAAAGAGTGAGAAACTTCAAAACGAAAGTGGTGCAAAGTTTAAATCATTTTTGCATGTTTTTTAATGAATTTAATATATTTACATATTTACAAGAAGATGATAATAGGCTGGAAAGCCTCAAAATTAACTAAATTCAACAAAATAGACATATTATGGGGTCTTAATCCCCTTCAAAGAAAACTACATTCTAAAACTGATTCATCACTCTAGCAACAACAAAAGAAGAGAGACGAAATTCTAAATTGCAAACATTTGAGAATAAAATCAAACGATGGGCTTGCAGCGCCATCTCTTGACATATTTCTCTTCACACGAGGGCTAATTAGACCTGAACCTACTGCTTAAAGCCGATTCCGAAAGGCTACAAACGTCCATGCCAATAGTGGGACTAAAACCCAAAGACACTGGTACCGATTCCAAACACCCTAGCCCTTCGGCCATCGCCCGCCGTAATGACTGAAGGAAGAAACTAATGGTTTAGATAAATCATATTGAATTTAACATTCTATGTGATTATGTAAAATCATAAACTTAGTGCGAATATTTGCAATCTGCTCAAAGTCTGTTTTGCTTAAAAAACACTGCCCAAATATATTCTGGCTGGAACGGCAAAAACCCATATCCCATATTCAGTATATCTAATCTCTAGTTCCCAAAATTATCTTATGAGCAGACAATTATTCTCAGAGGGTAATCAGGCGGAGGAGAGGGAGATCAGACCCTCAGAAAAGTTGTAATTTATACAACAATTGTCACCAATCATCTTGTCGTAGTCATGCATGGGAATCTGGAAATTTAACTTAGAACGAGGTACAGCCATAATCTCCATACACAGAATCCACTGAAGCAACAGTCAACCATTGGCATCGATTTGGTACTCATTGGTACAAACTTCCTAGCAGTATTATTTTCGTTGCCAAGAGAACTTACTACAAACTACAAATATGTATAATAAACTTACCACGGAGCTGAAGGCAACCCCATAAGTCGAGTTATTTAACCCCAAACGGAAAAAATACCATTTTGTTAACTTAGTAAACATAACTAAATTTATTGTGGTTAGCGTCTTGGGTTTCCACTTAGTGGTTCAAATCCAGAATAAGGCTTGGTCGTTACCGTGTTGTCCCCTCATAGGGAGCACTGCTGGCTCACCTAAATAGTGTTCCCATAATAAAGTAGCCAGCAAGACTTCGCGGCGAATAACAAAAGGCGAATGTCTCATGAGAAGTGCTACTGCATTAGAAAAAAAAATTGCATAACTAAATCCGTGCCTTGGGAAAAAAAGGTCAATGTCCATTTTAATCAAATGTCAGGGAGCATCAGTTTCAGTTTACAAATCTCACTAACTTTTTACAAATCTTACTGACAGTTTGTATATAAATATTTCCAGGAATTGCATTGAAAAAAATAGATAAGCTGTTGAACGTCAAGAACCGCAATGCTCTGCAGTGGATTCCAAGTCACTGGGGAATATATGGAAATGAGCGGGCAGATATATTGGTTAAAAATGGATCTCATACGATGAACCAGATCCTCCCTTGCCTGTGCGGCATATAAAGCGATATATATCCTCCTCTATTAAATCTATCCGTCTCAGCCTGTATAGAGAGAAGGCTTCCGGAAAAAAGTGGAATCCCCTATTGAATAAGTCTGCAAGAATTTCCATCTCCTTGCCTAAAAGCGGTCGGTGTGGCTTGATTATTTTTCAAGACTTGCCACGGGTCACGACTACTAACAGAGTCACCTGTATCGAATGGGACTGGCAGATACAGGTACCTGCCCTCTTTGCGTGCCCATGACTGGAGTGCACCTCGGCATATGCCCTGCTGTCCTTCAATGTTTCCTTTCATGTGTTACTGACGGAGCCTTTGGCGAATGTTTTTATCGTCCATCTTTGTATTGGGCTGCTCGTCGACTTATGACAGAGAGGTCGGAGACGGGCATAGAATTAAAAAAAAATGTATAAATATTTTTCCAAGTTTTATTTTTCAATTTTAGTCATAGTTTTAGCTTATATTCTAGTATTATATTTATTCTAGTATTATATTTTTCGATTTCTCTTTCATCTGTAACTCATATTTCAAAGTTTTGGACATTGGCCCTTTTTGTTTCAACGTACAGAAATATAAAAAAGCAAAATAACGCACTTAAATATTGATACAAGCAAAGTTCAAGTAATGGGTTTCATATTGATTGAAAAATGAGAAATTCTTATTGAGTTATTCTACCCTTTCAACACAATTATTCAAAGATAATGCGTAGGGTATTTATTGAGTATATTAAAATGGGAAAAGCAAGGTTTGTTATGACTTTAACAAACTTCAATATCGAACTCGTTTAGTAGATGGGGAAAATATCTAAAATGATCATTTCCATACCTCCGATGTCTGTTGGTGAAATTTCTTGCATCTTGAGCCATGGGAAATCCTCTTCTCGGAAGGTAGTCTACTATGATGTCACCCTCGAAAATTTCTACAACAGAAGGGAAAGACATCTTATAAACATACTAGCAGTATTCTAACAAATTAAGTATGCTGAGGAGAGAAATTTGAAATGGAACGAAGTTACAGAATCAACTTTAAGTGAATCGGTTTCACTAGTAGTTCTAAAACTTTTCATGAATGCGTATCACCAAAAGCAAAATTCAAAAATTTCAATCACTAAAAATGTGTCTCGTATATGGATCTGAATTGATAACTTCGTAAAGTACCACACACTATTTTTTGTGGAGCACTACTTGTTGAAATCTGCTGGGTTACGCCGTACATGTACAATAGGGTGGAACGAAAAAAAAATTTTTTTTAAATTTCAATATGCTCTAGTTTTCAAAAGTTGCCTTTTAACAAAATAAAGACGGAAATTAAATATTAGCGTAATTGGTGCATGTTTTCAGTTGGCGCAAGGACAAACATTTGGCTTTTATTAAATTTTTGACAAATTTCACAATTATTTTGAAATTGAATACATTTGTAGTACAAAAAAGTAGCAAAATATGTAATTTAAACATTCCTTTTAGTCAGTATACCTTCTAAACTGATTATATAATACGTTTTACTTCATAAAAATTATACACATAAAGGCACTTAAGGACGAGGCACTTAAAAGACACTCGGACATCACGGTGGAACGAAAAATTTTTTTTCGGAATTTCAATATGCTCTAGTTTTCAAAAGTTGTCTTTTAAAATTAAAATTAAGAATATAAAATTTTTTTGCTCTACTAAAATATTTTTAAGTGCCGCAAAGGGCTTCAAAATGGATATTTTTATGAAAAAGTGATTATATTTGTATTTTTTGTTAATTTCTTTTATAGTATATTAAAATGTATATTTTCTGTAAATAAAATATTCAAAATATGATATTTTGACAGAAAACTTGCATATTCTAAGTATTTCTAATTTTTAGATGCCATAACAGAACAACTGATTTTGTGGAATTTCGTGATTTTCATCATATTAATTTTACAGTAGCATATTCTTATAATATACATTGGAATGAAAGAAAAACAATTTTTAATTGACGGATCTTAGTTAAAATATATATTTAGAAAAATATTATTTAGAAAAATATTAATGTAATGTCTATAAAGGCAAAACGTTATTTTGAAAAAAATATTCATGCTTTTCAAAAGTCCATAGTAATCACACATGGTTTCCATTACTTATTTCACTGACACGTTGAATTGTTTTATTGTTTCAAATTTTGGCATTATCTTTTGAGAATGTATTTTTGTTTTTATCAATGCATCTCTTGCAGAAGTACCACGAATGGACAAGGTTGACCCGGTAACTAATTTAACAATCCTTTCTACTACATGGAATGTTGTTGAAGTCAATAATTTGTTTCTGGTGATCATATTCTTTTGCTTCCTTTATAAACTGTTTTAGTTTGTCATCAGAAACATGCCTCGTCATACGAGGTTCTGTTACTTTAACATCATTCCATTCAATCATATCAATATAATTCTTGGCATCAAAGTTTATACGTGGAACTAAATTCTTTCTGATGTCTCCTTCATTTTCCGCCAGTGCTTTTAGAATCCGGCGTAATCCAAGCTCTCTTACATGACTACGATCGTCTAATATCATACAAAGGAGGAGATTTTCAGAAGCGGCAAAATATGCATTTCTTTGAATGACAGGGTCAATTACATTTTTAAGAGAGTCTGATTGAGGTAACGTGAATAGCTTACAAGTTTCCACAAGTGCTTCGATCCACGGATACAAGATAGTTTCAGCTTTATGTTAAACCAAATTGGTGCATAAACTTTCATAATGTACTCAGTCAGTATTCGGAGATTTTTTGCAGGACATTCTGTTCCCAAATACAAGCGAAGTA
Organism: Dolomedes plantarius; assembly: GCA_907164885.2. NCBI lineage: Eukaryota > Metazoa > Arthropoda > Arachnida > Araneae > Dolomedidae > Dolomedes > Dolomedes plantarius. Next base: position 31,383,603 of record OU015502.1, read on the forward strand.
TTCGGTTTGCTAATGTAAGCCATTGTGAATGACAAAATTTTCCTGGTTTTCTCATGGGCAAATCAGAAGAGCACTTTCCAACAGAGATTGCATTATACATTTCTAACAAATATTTTGGGTCCACACTTAAATCATCTTTAATTTCTAGTAATGGAATGTTATTCTCAATAGGTGAAAATTCAATCACTGTAAGTTCATAGCAGTTTTCTAGTTGTTTACCTATCTCTCCTCCAAATTCATTTGGCCCTTTAGTTTTTCCATCTAGGAAACAAAATAGGTGACGTAGGGGCAGTTCATTTAAATTATTGACTTCAACAACATTCCATGTCACATACAAGTAGTAGAAAGGATTGTTAAATTAGTTACCTGGTCACCCTTGTTCGTTCGTGGTACTTCTGCGAGAGATGCATTGATAAAAACAAAAATACATTCTCAAAAGATAATGCCAAAATTTGAAACAACAAAAAAAACAAAAAAACAATTCAATGTGTCAGTGAAATAAGTAATGGACGAATAAGTTTTGTAAATTACACCAAAAGGGCTGTTTATTTTGAATAATAGATTAAATTGTTCCCTCTGTACGTGTTAAGGATAACTACAGTAACCGAATGAATTGTTCCTCAAAAGTACATGACTAAACTCGAGTGTTTTTAACATTTATTTATTTACCATGTTTCAAAAATACTAGACCTTCTTTCTTCGTTTTCCTTGGTTTAGATCCGAATTAAAGGACAAGCGCGTTATACATTTGATTTAAAAAAATTTTGAAATACTGAGGTGCTACCTTCCCATTTTTATCATTCTGGAGGGGCAATTTTACGCCAACTAGGCCAGTCTTTAATACTTTTAACGTAGGATTACGTTCCTCAATGGCGGTCCTTCGGAGAGAAAAAAAAATTGTCCTGCGCCGCGAGTTATAATTTTGGCAGCATGGAATACCTAGTAGCAGTAAACAATTAAATAGAAAAGTTCCAAAATGCATCAAATAAAAGAGGTAAGCAACGAAAAGTAATCCTACGTTAATAACCCGTGGTAGTTTCGTTATATATATATATATATATATATATATATATTTTATCTTGAGGAGGATCAGTGGATGCCTTTTTTCATGGTCCAGTCGCCAAAATTCTGAGTAAACTTAAAAATTATCAAATTGTAAGCTAATCGAAATCACGATCATAAAAGGGCCAGGGGTAGCCTTGTGGTAGCGTGTTGGCTTTAGGTACTGAGGGTGCTAGGATCGAATCCCGACGAACTCCATTAAATACCTTCGCGTCTAGGACGGAAATGGGCCCGTTAAATCCGTAAATCGGAAAGTCCTTCTGAGAGGTCAGTAGGTGGGGAAGGTACGATCCCCACAGATGTCCGTGGGGGGTACTTGGTCAAAATTGAGGTGACACCTGGCTAAGTCGGATTCCGACCCTTGTAGTACCATTATAAAACCGGATCCGGACCCCTCAGCCAGCAAGCTTATGTGGACCTGTTTTGGAATTCATTTCGGCCAGGGGGCATAAAGCAACAACAACACGATCATAAAAATAACACATAATTCCGTAACTACAGCCCCAGATATGAATGAAACTCATTTTTTTCTTTATTTGATCGTTTCGACGGTACCGTATTTTCCATCAATTACTTCAAGGCTGGAAGTAATTGATGGAAAAAAGAAAAACTAATATATGACACTACTGTGCTTTGTTTTTGTTATAAGTTTTTATAGAGAACGTATAGTGTTATATATACATTTTTTCTTTGGTATAACATATTATACCAAAGAAAAAAAAAACCTACTGAAACCACACCATACCTCTTTCTTTTAACGGAAACTTTACATAGCAACCCAACAAATCATTTCACTCACGCGCCATGAATAATTCCCGGCCAGATAGTGTTTCAAAGTCCCTTAAACTCCCTTTCGAAATGATGGATTCGCGCAGCTAAAACTTTTCACCGGATCGTCACCGGAGTTCATTTTCTATGCGGAGTCGTTTTTAATTACGTTTATTTTCTCCCGCGCTTAACTATTAACGCGTTCGCTTCCCCCCATTGGTTATTGCGAGCACGTAGTGTAGTTAGCGGAGAGGAAGCAGAGATTATTGACATGGAGAGATTGGGGAGGAAACACTCGGTAGACAGGGTTCTACTCCCCTGATTATCCCATTCATCATCCTGATGCCGGCCATGCGGTTGACGCGAGAATTTGTTTTAGGATATAAAAATATTAAAAAAAAATTCCGGCTGAGATGTCGCTGCAGGCAAAATTCGGGAAATACACTCTTCAGATGTAACGGATTTTTGCCATAGTAAAGGAATTTTCTAGTGTATTCAAAGGGTTTTATGGAGTCCGGAACACAAAACTCTTCAAAATAGCCCATAATTTCTTGACTTAAATATACAGAGGTTTCAAAATAAAATGACACATACCGTATGTTTCTACGCTGACTCTATTGCCCTTGTTACAACTTTCTCATTCCGTAGTGTTCCTCAAGTTCATTTATACATAGATACATAGATATATAAATATATATGTACATATTACGCGTTAAAAGTTGAGCGCCGTATATATATATATATATATATATATATATATATATATATATATATATATATATATATATATATGTGTAGGAAGGAGTTAGTACTCCTTCCTTTAGAAGTGAATCATTAGACTTAATTATTTTGAACATTTAATTAAACTAGACGATGTTTACAAGACAGGACTAACACTTAGTATGGAATTAAAAAATAAACACAGGAGCATCAAAAGAGCTAAACATCGGGAGCTTGCAGAACAACACATCCGCTTAAAGTCCTTCGTGCCGCAGTAGTAGGAGTCGAAGTTGTAGTAATAGTTCAGTTGTGTTGCCAAACTCATTCTCACACGGCCGTTCTGACTTTCCAGACGTCCGCGGCTGGGTTGTCAACAATAATTCTGAAAAGATAAAAAAAAAAGAGCAGAAAAAGGAAAAATATTTCAAAAAATCAAGCAGTGTTCAACACAGTGGTATTGGTGTTCAGTTTCTGCACCACTGTTTCATTTTGTCCGCTGCAGTTGATGTTATGGTTGGACCATCGTGATGTCCTAACTTTCGAACTTCGTAACGATCGTTGGGGTTGATGTTCGTGATCTCATATGGTCCGAAGAACTTTGGTCGGAGCTTTAATCCGGTTCCAAATTGAGTTCGTTGTATTGCCACTTTGTCACCGATCTTGTATTTACAAGCCGGTTTACGCCGTTTGTTATATTGTCGTATGTTTTCTTCCTGTAAACGGAGGATATTTCGTTTAGCTTCGATACGTAACGCTTCTTTGTCATCAAGAATTCTTTGGTGGTGTTCCTCGTCAAGAAGATTTTTAATCTGTAGATCCTCTTGTTGTTTCATTTTAACACCAATTAAAAGTTGAAAGGGTGTGAATTTTGTACTGCGTGTGGTGGTACTATTTAAGATACGTTGCAATCTTGGGACATATTTAAACCATTTGTCAGGTTCATCTAGAGCTAACTTAGTTAAAACGGGAATAATTGTGCCATGAACACGCTCAACCTGACCGTTGCCACGTGGCACACCTGTTGCTATTGAAATGTGTTCAATTGACTGTTCCTGGCAGTAACTTTGAAATTCTGAAGATGTGAATGCGCTACCTTTGTCAGTAATGATTTTTGAAGGGTTGCCAAATGTAGTTTGTTGCAAGGATAATTTGTCTAAGGCATCTTTCGTAGAGGTGGACTTCACGGGATAGATCCATACAAATTTGGAAAAGGCATCAACTACTGTAAAAAGATACTTATAACATTTTTTTGTCGATGGTAAAGGTCCTAAAAAGTCGCAATGGTAACATTCAAGGGGTGCATCACCTTTTGGAATGGGGTGAAGGTATCCTTCTTGTTTTCCAGATTTTCGCGAGGACAAAATGCAAGGAATACAGTTCGAAATAATTTCTTGAACTAATTTCTTAAGTTGGGGAATGAAAAATTCACGAGAAACAATTAATTCGGTTTTTTGTGAAGCAAAATGACCTTGTGAATGGGCGTTTAGCACTATTTCTTTCTGCATCATTTGTGGTACTACTAAAAGTTCGGCATCCTGATGAAGTTTATAAAGAATTCCGTTTTTAACAAAAAATTCATCAGAAGGTGTAGATTCAAGCATAGATTTAATTTGAGATATAAATTCATCCTGGTCTTGGGCATTTTTCACCTTTTGAGTGATATCATTTGAGGTAATTACAAGAATGGGGTTACGACTTAAAGCATCAACATGTTTCATCTGTCTACCGGGTCGATGACAAACTTCATAATCAAAGTCTTCTAACAGCAATGCCCATCGAGCAATTTTAGCTGGTAGGTCTTTTTTGTGCATCGTTTTTTGGAAAGCATCACAATCGGTGATAATTTTAAATTTTGTTCCCAACAAGTAGTTTCGAAATTTTTTTAGCGCTTCAATAACGGCAAGAACTTCCAGTTCATAACTATGATATTTTTCTTGTTGAACTGTAGTTTTACGGCTAAAATAATGAATAGGATGAAACTGTCCATCATCGGATTGTTGCAAGAGCACAGCGCCAAAACCTAAGGAGCTGGCATCAGTGTGGAGTTCTAATGGGTATCCCTGTTGAAAAACACGAAGAACTGGATTTTGTGAAAGAATGTTTTTCTGTTGTTGAAAAGCTGCTATTTGTTCAGGGGGTTTGGGAGCTTCAATAACTTGAAATTTTGGTTCAACCTTTTCACTTTTGACGGATTCATTCTCAAGGGCATCATCATCGGCATCAAATATTTTTGGTTCAAGAGTTGCTTTGATAGTTCCAATATCAAAAGCATTATCATCATCGTTATCATGAAGCAAATCTAAATCACTGGCATCAGCATCATCTAAATATTTTCCATCATCATTATCATGAAACAAATCTAAATCATTGGCATCATCATCATCATCATCACGTTCAAAATCAATTGGATTATCCATTTTCTCTACCCTAGAAATCTTATCTTGAGTAGATGTTAGAGGTTTTTCAGACATGCATATTTGGCCCTGATCTTGAATTTGTTTTTCTACAATTTTCTGTTCCGCAAAAGGGAGTCGTCGAGAACGTTGATTTACGGGGATTTCATCTTGTAATAAAATAGTCCTTTTAATTTCAGTGTCTTGAACTTTATGGGGTTTGTAGGAAGTAACGATATTTTGAACTTCCTCACGAATTTCAGAATTCAAAATGTGTGAAAGATCAAATGGGAAAGCTTCGTCATCAGGAATATTAGCAATATTAACGAAGATGTTATTATCAAGAGTAAAACGAATACCGTCTTCATCAAATGTAAATTGGGTTTGCTGCAAAAAGTCGATTCCGATAATCACATCAAAAGGAATCAAGTCATCCTCTAGAACATGTATTTTAGCAGGTAAAGTAATGGTTTGAATTTCGATGGAATCCTGAAAGAATCCGATGCTGTGAACTTGGTTTTTGCCAATTCCTGAAAAGGGAATGTTGGTGGGCTGCAATGGTGGCGAACCAATTCTTCGATAGGTTTTCTCATTGATGAGGGTTGCCTGTGACCCAGTGTCACAGAGTGCTGTCAATTGAATTCCTGCAAGTTGAATGTCAACATGCATGGGATTTTTCGATGAAGTTTCAGGAGAAAGTGCATTTACAGTTTTATCAGAAATAGATTTTTGAGAATCAGGTTTTGGTTTAGAATTTCGATAACTTTTAGGGCAATTAGCATGAACATGACCAAAACTTTTACATCCGTAGCATTGTTTACCATGTCACTTATTCAAACATTGGTTGCTTTTGTGACCTCTCAAGCCACAGGAAAAACATACTGGCTGTGTATTTGGGCTACGTGTATTATCGACTTTCACATTGAGGTAGGAAGCATCAATTTTTTTCTGATTATTTTGTCTGAAATTTTGTGATCTGTTAAAGATTTGTTCATAAATTTTCAACTTTTCCTTAAATTCAGGGACGGATTTACAACCGTAAAGAATAACTTTATTGTTTGTTGAATCAGGAATTCCGTTTATGACATACTCAAACAGAGAGGAGTCATCGAGAGAACCTTTGTGTGCCAAATCTCTCATAGCTAAGAAATATTCTTGTAGGGTTTCAAACGGTTTCATACGTCGAGATTCCATTAATTTATGTAACTGAATACCGTTAATTTTGTCCGAAAATTCGTCTAATAAATGGTGCTTCAATTGTTCCCAATTTGTAATTCCACGAATAGACCTAATTAAAGTTTGAGAGGGACCAGTTAAACATTTTCTAACAAAAGTAATTTGGTGAATTGGATTGTTTATCTGATATAAACAAAAAAGTTCTTCAACGTCAGATATAAAATTCTCAACACTGTAATTATCACGAGACGAGAAAGGTTTTATTAAATCAACAACGTCTTTCAGACTAAACAACTGGAAAGAGAGATTCGCAGTTTCAACTGAAGGCAATGAATTTTGATCTGATTCACCAACGGAAATGTGTGTATTTTGCTTATTCGAAGATTCTTTTGCGTCAATGGTGGGGGAAAAGGGAGATCTATTTTCCTCTATAACGCTGTTAGTTTGGGATGAACGTGCATCCGGAAGTGAGTCATCATTCACTTCGCATTCCGAAAGATCAGAAAATTCTGCTTTTAATAACGATAAATCACTAAGACTCATAAGAATGGTATTGGCACATTTGTCTGGGTCAGTTGAAAATTCTAAATGAAGTAGATTACAAATAGAAATCAAGTCTTTAAGTGAAAACTCTTTAAGTACTTTCTGTTTCGTTGCTTCCAACACGAATGGCTGCTTAAAACCTGTAAATTTACGTAATCTGGTACGATTTTGTCTGTCGCAAAAATTAAACGATGTAGAACCTTTATTTGATTCGTACCACCAAATTTTAATGATTTTGCAATATTGGGGTAATCGTTGAGAGTAGCCATAACTATATACTAGGTTCAAACAATTATAGTACACAAATATACAAATATTCAAAACCAAAATCACTAATTATAATACGTAGTTACTCAAATTCAAAAGTAGAAAATAATATTTCAAATCGAAATTTTTTCAAATACCAATTCAATAATAAAATATTGATTCTCAAAATATGCATCAAAATAAGTAATCTTTAAAACAGGTTTTGTTCAAGAAAACAAAATTATGAACTAAAATAAGCATCAAATATCAAATAATAAGTTCTTCAAAATAATTTCTCTGGTTGAAGAAAACAGATGACGTAAATTTAGATATGTATCAAGTTAGATATTACTTCAGCAAAATATTCATCAAATTAATCTTCAAAATAAATCACTGTTGAAGAAAATAGAGGATGTAAATGCAGCATCAAAATAATAGTTAAAGTTCTAATGTTAAAAGCATCAAAATTGGGAAATCGAAAGTATCAAAATTGTGAAATCGAAAGCATCAAAACATTCTGCAAAATAAAAAATATTCTCGCAAGAAAACAGCAGAATTAAGTTCAACATCAAAGCGCATCAAATAAGCAAAGTTGTCATCAAATAAACATTCGCTTCGTCAAAATTATGCATCAAAATAATAATATAATAATCTTCAAAAGTATTCAATTCGCGATCTTTCAAAATATATATTATGTTGTGGTTTGTTCAAGGAAACAAGATTCTTCAAGTTAAATGTCGAAATTTTCATCAAATCATCAAATAATTTCATCGAAATAGAATTCTCTTCAAGAAAACAGAAGTGATAAATTCAACGTCAAAGACCATCAAAAGTGAATTTAGCATCAATTAAATTCCTGCATCAAAAGAACGTTGAAATATCTTTCAGTTTTCTTAAATCATCAATAAGTTGAGAATTCCCTTAATCATCAAAATTTTCTTGAACAAGCGTCAACGTATGCATCAAATAATTTTAATATGATCCAAGTTACTTACAATTCTGGTTTTGGTTCTCATCATCCCATCAGAGTATCATCAGAGTCCGTGGCACATCACTTTGGCTTTCGCTTTCGATATCCAAATCCAAAATGACAGACAACAGTAATCCAGTCGAAATCAAGTCGAAATCAAGTCGAAATCAAGTCGTATCATCGAAAGAAAATAAAGGTTTTTTTTTAAGTTCAGCATGCTAGGGGTATTTTTCGAGTCCGAGGGTCGAGCACCCATGTAGGAAGGAGTTAGTACTCCTTCCTTTAGAAGTGAATCATTAGACTTAATTATTTTGAACATTTAATTAAACTAGACGATGTTTACAAGACAGGACTAACACTTAGTATGGAATTAAAAAATAAACACAGGAGCATCAAAAGAGCTAAACATCGGGAGCTTGCAGAACAACACATCCGCTTAAAGTCCTTCGTGCCGCAGTAGTAGGAGTCGAAGTTGTAGTAATAGTTCAGTTGTGTTGCCAAACTCATTCTCACATATATATATATATATCCTGCGCTTAACTTTTAACGCAAAATAAAAAAAAAAATTATATACTATACAGTAAAACTTCTCTATGGCAGCCACTAATGGTTCCGAAAAAAGGTGGCCGCTTTGAGGGACGGTCGTCGAAAAGAGGTTTTTTTCCCTATCACTGACCATAGAAGTATTAAATCCGCTCTGGAGAAAATGTGGTCATTTAGAGGAGTAGCCGGCTAGAGAAGTTTCATTATATATATATATATGACATGTTTCGTTAGTAATTAAAGGCAATCGTGGACGAATGATGAGATGAGATGACAGAGATCACTTAAATTCGATTATTTTCATTATTAAATTACCAGAGCTCCAACATAATTATGCAAACCACTCCATCCAGGATCTCTCCCAAGACATACGTCCTCTCTCCATCAGATCTCTGTGAAGACTACCTAGTTTCTTTGTTATTATCCCGCTCAAACTTCCTGCTGAGTCAGATCTAAAGTTCTCTAACTTTCTGTGTTATATAACGGTAACCCCTTCATCTGAATAATCTCCCGTTAAAAACCCGACCGTCAGGTGGCGACCTCTATTGGTAACTTTTGCTATTAAAAACCTCTTTTCCGTTTTCCGACGATATTTCGCGAATTAATAATATTTAATTGCCAATTCCTATTTTTCTAAACGAAAACCATTCGTTTAAGGTTCCCCAAAGTTAAGACATTACATATATATATATATATATATATATATATATATATATATATATATAGTGAAACTTCTCTATGGCAGCCAAAAAGTGGCCGTTTTGAGGGGTGGTCGTCGAAAGGAGGTTTATTTCCCTATCACTGACTATAGAAATATTAAATTCGCTCTGGAGAAAATGTGGTCATTTAGAGGGGTAGCCGGCTAGAGAAGTTTCACTATATATATATACTAGTTGAAAACCCGCACTTCGCTACGGAGTACATTCAAATTAAATACAACGGTCAATGTATGCAATTAATGCCAAAAAAATAAATATATATATAAATTTATAATAAATACGACGATCAATGTATACAATTGATGTAAAAAAAACAAAAAAATATATTTATAAAAAAATCGGAACAGATATTTTTATATGCAAAATAATGTAGAAGAAAATATTCAAATTAAATCTAATAGAGTACTAAAGAATATAGTACAGTTAATATAGTACAGTTTGAGGAACATAATATCTTTTACTGTATTTTAATTTGTCCAATCGTCTGCCGCATTAGCAAGAAAAAAAAATATTTTTTTGTCTATTTAGTTGTTATGCACGTGACGATAAATTTATTTAAAGTACCAGAAAAAGAAATCACGTGATCAGCATTTAATAAATTAAATTCTAAAAATTAATCTTTAAAAATTCACCAAAAATTAGAAAATGGTGGTAAAGATTCGAAAAAGATCTCATTTTAAAGGAATTTTTAGGATCTTTCTCGTGATATAAATTTTATAACCCTCAAATTATTATTTTAAATGCAAACTTAAAAAAAGTTACAAAAACAGCTTAAAAATTTAATTTTAAAAAATCTAAGAAGAATTTTGGAAAAATCTTTCTTAGTGCACCCCTACACTATTAGAAGAATCGCCATGCAAAATTTCAGCCCTTTAGGTCCAGCGGTTTGGTCTATGCGTTGTATGTCAGTCAGTGAATGAATGAATCAGTCAGTTACGGAACTGTTTTATATATAGATATTTGAGATATATATATATATATATATATATAGAGAGAGAGAGAGAGAGAGAGATAATACCTGTACGTAGGGTGAGTGTCCCAAATATCGACTCTGTGCCTAATATCGCCTACTTGTGTTTCTAAAGTATGATTCGCGCTATGTATGAGAAAATGCAGTAAATTCTTAGTTCTGGGTTTGTACTAACAGCGGCGATAGCGACAACGCTCTTATCACTGACAACAGAAACTATATGGCGCCTGAAGTTGTTTTGGCTGTTGTCTTCGTAAACTTTAGCTCCAAAGAATCAGAATCCAGTGAATGACCAGGTAGGTGCATCCACATTCTAATTTTGCTTATACCATTTGAAAGTGCATTAAACAGAGACTTTGCTAGCAACGCCTTTTAACCAGTGCTCCTAATTTCGCATGGTAGGCGGTAAGAGGAACAGAGGTAGGTGATATTAGAAACCGCTCTGGAGTTTACTGGAAATTTCAGTTTTTCCAATTTAGCTACATAATTTAAACTTGCACTGGTTTTGGAGCTGGTTGATCTCAGGATACCAAAGGAAATAGTTCTTAGGCATGTTCTTTGAGTTTCAAGCCAAATCAGAGACTAAAAAGTGGATGAAATGTCGAAAAAAAGTTAGAGTAGGCGATATTTGGGACACCTACCTTATACATACACACAGACATATGACCATACATATACATACAGGCATACTTCATAATACATACATACATGGATGCATATATTAAAAATTTTCTTTTGGCTGAATATTCATATCCACTAAACACGTGAAACTGAGAAAACTAAAGTTACTAAAAATAAAAAGTGTAGGTGTTTGAACTCTAACTTTTGAAAATCTTTAAGTACCCCTCATAAACTAGACGTTAAAAATGTACATTTTGTTGGAATAACTACAATGGGTAAAATGCAGAATTGTGTTCATTTTTCATCTATTTTGAGAGACAAAGTTATCCATTATTAAATAATGGATGTAATAGATTTTTATATTAAAAAACTAACCCACTATGACATCCTCGTATAAGCAATATTTATCATATGCTTTCCAGTGGTAAGCTCGTAGCTTTTAAGATAAATTATATTATTTTTAATAATAGGAATATAGTATCCATTATAATTTCGGAGTTTCTAATCGGCTCTGAGTTGACGACTTTTTGGAGGATGGAAGTCATATTGTTCTGTAGTGGATCCCTATCCACTGCGGTATCTATGGTAATGGCCAAGCGGACAAACTAGCTAAGGCTGGTTCAAACTTACAGAAACCTTGTTCAACCTTGGACTATTAGACTGTTAAAAGGCTTGTTAAGTCAAAGACTGGCTTCTTCCGAAAAATATTTTACAGGGAATTTACGAAGGAAAAATCCTGGGCTTCTTTGCTAAGGAAGCCTATCCCGTTCTCCCTCCATAGAGCTGTGGGAGTGGCTAACTTCCGGCTCAAGACTGGCCACGACTTTTTACAGAAACATCTACATTGTTTCGGCTTGTCGGATTCTCCAACTTGACCACTGTGTGGCCTTGGAGACATGACTGGTGACTACCTCCATACTTGCCCTCGGCTTATTGATGTCGCAGATAGAAATTCTGCGGAGGATGACTTTGCGGGTTATTTATTTCACAAATACCGGTCATTTGACCACTAGGCCATTTGACCACGGGCTCTCCAATACTTCAAAACAAGAGACTTGAAATTCAGAAGTGCAGGGCACAAACCAAGATGCAAAACGTCCGAATGGCACAAGACGCAGTCGGGCGAATCAGCCAGACCAATCCGGTAAAGATGTGCTGGAGACCAATCGTTGTCGGTCAAAAGTCTAAAACTTGCGACCGCAGCAAAACCTGGGGAGTCAGGAACAAAAGAAGAATGTTTACATAGAGTAGCTCAGGATTTTCTCAATAATTATAGATTATTTAATATTAAATTTTGATGTGAAATAATCTACAATATGAGCTGCATTTCTTTAATTCATGTTTACGGAGTTTAACAGCCACTTGTCAGGACTAAGCCTGGTCTCCAAACTTCGAGTCATGTTTTCTACCCACTGAAATATCCCAGAGATGGGAGGAAGCGTTTTCAGATACTTTCCTCTCAAATTCCACTCTATCATCTTATCTTTCAGGCCAACGGTACTATAAACGGATGTGTCCCGTTGGTCATAAACCCCCCCGCCCATTGTCCCTTCGTGCTTATCCCCACCTCCCACGTCATTTTTTATAGAATTTTTCGTCCCCCTCCCCTATTTATATGAAAGATTTCACTGATACTTGCATTTGTTATTGGTTCATAGTAACAATAACAGCCTGACGATGGTCTATTATATTGGGACCTATGTATGCATCCATCCTTTATATTTGATTGTGGTTATTAAGAAGCCCTCTATATTCATTCCAACGGTACCGTATTTTTGCCCATACATATTTATTTATTTATTATTTTCAATCATTTCCAAGCACCATACAAGGCTCCGCCTAGCAATTAAGTATTTCCGAGACTGGATCCCTACCGATGAATAGGCTGCCACCACAATTTTGACCGAGTACCCCCAATAGCGACATCTGATGGACTCGTACATTCTCCTATCTTCTCTGATCTCCCTTTCCGGTCTACAGATTTTACGTGCCCAAATCCGTCCTAGACATGAAGGTATTTACTGGCGTCATCGGGATTCGAACCGACCAACCGCAGTCCGAGGCCCAACGCGCTACCACTAGGATACCTCAGCCCCTATTTTTTAATAATTTGGTGATGCATATCTTTTCTTCAAACAGCAAATATTTATCATTGGTACATCAAGGAACCTCTATAACTACCAGGGCTCGGATTCGACTCGCCTTTATACCTCGTGACCAGAATTCTACCAAATGGTCACTTTTATTCAGCTTCTTGAACAATATAAGACATATTCAGAAACAGGAACTAAGCACATGCGGTTACAGAAGACTCAAAAACGGGACCACAAAAATATAAATCAGTATTTCTTCTGCGACGTCTCAGTGTGCCATAAAGAAACGACAGGAACATCCGTTAGAAACATTCGGTATGATAAATTATTTTCGTAATCCTCCCCTCCCTCCTCCAAGGGAAAATATAAATTACTAGAGTAGAAGCGGAAAAAAAAAACTAGTACTTTAATTTTATTTTTTCCCGACTCGGAAACCGTACCAGCCGCTTCATGGCCATTGTAAGTTCTCTACTTTATTACTTAATTGAGGAAAGTACGTTTTTCTATTACCGGAAAATAAAAGATATTTCGGAATAGGGAGAAAAAAAGCATATTTGAGGTGATTTATCGTTAGAGATATGCCTCTGGAATGCTTTTGAGATATCCCAGTTCTGTATATGTTGTTATGGGCAGAGATTTCACATTCCAAGTTGATGATCCTCAAACGTAATTACTCATTAGGCAACAGTAAGCCCTAGAGTATGAGTAGGACAGGTTTTGGGTTGTTCTATAGGTTGCACTAATAGGTTCTTCGCATGCATGAAGGTTTTTATTACTTATTAGAAAAATATAGTAGGAACAAACGTGGATAAAGTAATAGAACAAAATCAGTTTTAATACCTTATGGTTTTTAAAATAGGATGAAATTGTTTTTTTACGTGTTTCTAAAAAAACTATTCTTACACAAGCAATGTGCTTGGTATTTCGGAAACATAAAATTTGAAAAGAAAAGTCCGTTGCGAGCTGTTATTTTATTATTATCTGTTGCTAACTAGTTTTCAGCTAAATTCTACTTTTCTCTTGGTTTCATTAAATCTTTGAGCTTATTGGAATGTGGTTTTAAGAAGATAACAACCGTATGCAAAATTGGAACTCTGATGTAGAGCAAGTTATTTATGGGAGTAAGTGGTGAGATAGGCAAAGTGAGAGTTCCTTTTGAACACGAAAGCAGTTGTTGGTCGCTTGACTACAAACGCTGTGGTGACCTTTTGAGACTGATAATTTGACGAGTACCTACAGCTTGTAGCTGATTCAAAATGGTTAAAATATCCCCCGGATAAAGAGGGGATCAAGGTAGATTTACGAAGTTTTATTATTATAGCATCCACGTTATAAATGCTAGTCAAGCCAGCGAGCGATGTAGAAGCCACTTCAGAGCAATGTGTGGACGTTAGAGGAAGTCAGTACAAGTGTCTGAAATTCAGGTTCGAGTGTTTAGTGGTGTGTGATCCGATTAGGAGCATATTTTGTAGGCAAGGAGTATTTTTTTAAATCTTGATCTTCAGTTCCCATGTTTATATTAACTTTCTTTCTTGTTTGTGTGTGTGTTTGTCCAGTACAAATCTTGCAATCGATTTTTAACTAACTTTCCGACTGGCTAGACATTTGAAACTTTTAGAATAGCTCAGAACACGATGACAATGCCTTTTTTAAATACTTTTAGCCATCTTTAAGCAGATTTTTAGCATGTTTTTATTATTTTCAGTTAATTTTGTTTTGTAGATTGGTGCAGCCATCTGTCGCCCGGGACGGGAACGAAAAGTTAAACGCAATTTCAACTTCCAATTAACTTCATTTTCTTTCAAGCTGATGGGATAATTCATAAATTTTTTTTAAAGTATTTATTAATACGTAGAATTGTCAAGTTTATATGATTCAAAAGAAAATTTAAAAACATGGTATATAAAAAGTTCTTTTTATCCTGTAATTATTTTTGGCTGTGTATTCAAATCCAAAAGTATTTAATTTTGGTTTGTTATTTTGAATTATTGTTCTAGTTAATCGTTAACAGGCCTTGACAACTAAAAAGTTAGACTCAAAGGGCTTAACATATCATTTTAATGGTTTAACCAAAACCGTTGAGTATGAATAATATATTTACTTTGCGTCTCGGGGGGGAAGACGGAATTCCAAAATCAGGGCAGACAACACTGTATAATTGCGTGTGACGTGAAAACAAACAAACAAAAGCAGCTTTTCATCCTCATTAGCGGAAATTACTCTGACTGAAGTTTCCACAACGCTATTTTTTCCTCTAATAATTCACATAATATGGTACAGCATTAACACTAGAACTACCAACCACAAAGATATACGTATTTCTATCAATGTTAAACCCAGTAAATTTTATTAGTTATGTAGGTCTAATGTTAAAAATATTATATCTATATTGAAAAGTGAAATTCAAAATTAATTTTTGCAACAAAATTAAAATTAAAAATTATGAATTCATTAATTATTAGGTCGTTGAATATATACCAATAAAAATTTCCTCATACCTTTTTGATTCAACACTATTATATGAGTTTATTTTTTTAAGGGAACTCACGACCCTTAAGTCTAAGAAATAAGGCATATTTTCATACTTTTTGACTCTTTGTAACTATTTCAATTTACTCCCAATTTTTCCAAATTTTATATATATGATAAATTGATATATTTATTTTAATAAACAAATTTTCAACTCTCAAAATAATTTTAAATATTTTTTTTTTAAACTGCTTTATATATAACTTGTTTTTTAAGTATTTTTATTGTATACTGGCTTGCGCGCAGAACTATAAAATTAATTTTACACTTAAAATGTATAAGTCCTGTTTTATATTTAAAATGAATAATTCAAAATACAATTGAACATAAAACATTCAACATTAAAATATTTTTTTCAATTTTTTAAAACTGCTCAAAATATACTTAAAATTTCTTAAATTTTTGCATTAATTTACCCCTGAAAAAATAACAAAATGTGCAGTGATTGTAATAATTCTAGTTCAGACGCAATAAAATAACATGATTTTGCAGAGATAAAAATTTCATGGAATTATGTTTGATAGTTTTTGAGATATCAGTTGCGGAATGATGCAAAATTACAATTTGAGAAAAATGAGTTTAAAATTTTTCTTACCATAAACTTCATCAGTAATTAAATATTTAGAAATATCAATATCTTCGGAACTAAGCGGAATATTTTCATGCGGTTTGCTTTATTTTGTTCAGAAATGATCAGGCGTTAACATATATTTTTTTTTAAATCGAATGTTTTAAATATTTAAGGGTAGTGAGTCCCCTTAAATAAATTTTTAAAAGGCGATATCGATTTTAGGCCTGTAAGAAATATATTTACTGCATAATTAATTTTTCATAATGATGAATTTTCTAAATCGTTTCTTATCGTCATTTGTTATGCGAGTACGTCAAAGTGAAACTCGAACGAATATCATTTTTTTTTTAAATCATCAATAACATAGCCTGAGGGTTTTTTCCCCTAATTCAGCTATGTCGGCAAAAGCAGTCAGTGACTTGACGCTCAAGAGGATGCCTCTATAATAAACTGAAACTCCCGTTGTACTCAGGTCCCTTGTGATGCTTACGGTGTACAGATTTACGCAAAGGCAAGAGACTCGGGACAGTCAAGGATAGGGCTCTATCATACTTCGGCTAGCAATTAATAACAATATTCCGGAGATGGATGAAACGTCAGCTGCATTAGCCAAGGAACCGGGGGTTGGAGGGGTGGAGAGGAACACGCGTGGACTCTGCAATTCGTCCCAAGAGGACGTTCGTGCTCATGTAAAGTGCATAGGGGGAAATGGAATCTGAATACGGGCAAAACAGTTTCCAACTGTATTAAGGAAATGGAAAGATTCAGGGGTGAAAAGGAACCTACCTACGTCTGCCCAAACTCAGTGGGTCGGTTCTTGTGCATTTCCAAATACACGTTCTCCATCTAATGGTACATTTTTGTCTCGAGCATCAAGTCATTGCTTTTACCTACGTCGTTGATTTAAAAAAAAACTCAACTTTATTATTAATAATCTTTTTTTTATGATGTCTATTCCCATTGAACTTTGGTGTAATAGCATATTTAAAAACAGATTTCTCTTTTTAAGCTTACGATTAAAAGAAAGCATAAAACCTTATCTTATAGATGTTGCTAATACATTTTGCTGATTATTTTCATAACTTACACTCTTTATAGATAAGTTACTGTAGCCTTTCTTATCTATCTATATTTATAAAACAGTTCCGTAACTGACTCACTGACATACAACGCACAGACCAAACCGCTGGACCTAAAGGGTTGAAATTTTGCATGGCGATTCTTCTTATGGTGTAGGGGTGCACTAAGAAATATTTTTGAAAAATTCTTCTTAGATTTTTTTAAAATTAAATTTTTAAGCTGTTTTTGAAACTTTTTTTAAGTTTGCATTTAAAATAATAATTTGAGGGTTATAAAATTTATATCACGAAAAAGATCATAAAAATTCCTTTAAAATGAAATTTTTTCGAACCTTTACCTCAATTTTCTGATTTTTGGTAAATTTTTAAAGATTTATTTTTGGAATTTAATTTATTAAATGCCGATCACGTGATTTCTTTTTCTGGTACTTTAAATAAATTTATCGTCACGTGCATAACAACTAAATAGACAAAAAAATATTTTTTTTTCTTTCCAATGCAGCAGACGATTGGATATTATCGAAAAAAATATCCCTTACGATTTTTTTCTAAATATATATATATATACGTATATTTCTTTTACATCTATTGTATAGATTGATCGTCGCATTTATTATAAATATATATATTTATTTTTTTGGCATTAATTGCATACATTGACCGTTGTATTTAATTTGAATGTACTTCGTAGCGAAGCGCGGGTTTTCAGCTAGTCTATATATATAAAACAGTTCCGTAACTGACTCATTCATTCATTCACTGACTGACTGACATACAACGCACAGACCAAACCGCTGGACCTAATGGGCTGAAATTTTGCATGGCGATTCTTCTAATAGTGTAGGGGTGCACTAAGAAAGATTTTTCAAAAATTCTTCTTAGATTTTTTTAAATTAAATTTTTAAGCTGTATTTTAAACTTTTTTTACGTTTGCATTTAAAATAATACATTGAGGGTTATAAAATTTATATCACGAGAAAGATCATAAAAATTCCTTCAAAATGAAATTTTTTTCGAATTTTTACCTCCATTTCCTGATTTTTGGTGAATTTTTAGAATTTAATTTATTAAATGCTGATCACGTGATTTCTTTTTCTGGTACTTTCAATAAATTTATCGTAACGTGCATAACAACTAAATAGACAAAAAAAATATTTTTTTCTCTTTCTAATGCAGCAGACGATTGGATATTATCCAAAAAAATGCATATCCCTTACGATTTTTTAATAAATATCTATATATGGATAGATATATATATATTTTACATCAATTGTATACATTGATCATCTCATTTATTATAAATATATTTATTTTTTGGCATAAATTGCATACGTTGACCGTTGTATTTAATTTGAATGTACTCCGTAGCGAAGCGAGGGGTTTTCAGCTAGTATATATATATGACAGTTCCGTAACTGACTGACTGGCTGACTGACTGACTGACATAGAACGCATAGACCAAACCGCTAGACCTAAAGGGGTGAAATTTTGCATGGCGATTCTTCTTATAGTGTAGGGGTGCACTATAAGAAGAATCAGCAAAATTTTGAAAAATTCTTCTTAGATTTTTTTAAATTAAATTTTTATGCTGTTTTAGTAACTTTTTTTAAGTTTGCAATTAAAATAATAATTTGAGGGTTATAAAATTTATATCACGAGTAAGATCATAAAAATTCTTTTAAAATGAAATCTTTTTCGAATCTTTAACTCTATTTTCTGATTTTTGGTGCATTTTTAAAGATTAATTTTTAGAATTTAATTTATTAAATGCTGATCACGTGATTTCTTTTTCTGGTACTTTAAATAAATTTATCGTCACGTGCATAACATCTAAATAGACAAAAAAATATTTTTTTTCTTGCTAATGCGGCAGACGATTGGACATTATTTTGTCTATAAAAATATCCCTTACGATTTTTTTATAAATGTATATATATTTTTCTACATCAGTTGTATATATTGATCGTCGTATTTATTATAAATAAATATATATATATATATATATATATATATATATATATATATTTATTTATTTATTTTTTGGCATTAATTGCATACATTGACCGTTGTATTTAATTTGAATGTACTCCGTAGCGAAGTGCGGGTTTTCAGCTAGTTATATATAAATATAATAGAAATACAATAGGAATGGATTTTTAAAAATATCACATTATCTAGTAAAGAAGTACTTAATGTAAATTATTCCATGGTAAGATATATACTGCAATCCTCTCCTATGGAAGAAGAAAAAATATGTGCTGTTTTCTTTCTTATTCCCTGAAAATAGTTCTGACAAATATTCCAAATTCTGGCACAGTACACGTGTAGAACACATTTGGAATAACAGGCATTTCGGGGGTAGTTATTACTTTAAGGGGATCCGGTGCACATGTATAAAAAAATTTTATCTATTAAGTTAAAATTTTGATTTTTTTTTCTTGTGATGGTTAACCATATAATTTGTAAACAAAATCACAACATAAAACTTCTCATAAAATTTTTCAAAAAAATTTCAATCTCAATTTTTTTTTAAAAGTGGGGTAATTTAAAATCGTTATAACTCGAAACATTATTTGTCGAATTTCAAAATTTAATTAAACAGAAATATGTAAGTTTTAATTTTGATTCAGCGTTTTTAAAAATATTATTTTTTTAATTAAAAATATTTTGAGAAAAAATTTTTAAAAAAAATTTATGTAACTTATTTTTTAAAAATCATATTTTCAAAAGTAAATATTTTTTCAAATTTGCTGAATCAAAATTAAAGTAAAAT
This sequence comes from Dolomedes plantarius, assembly GCA_907164885.2. Classification (NCBI taxonomy): domain Eukaryota; kingdom Metazoa; phylum Arthropoda; class Arachnida; order Araneae; family Dolomedidae; genus Dolomedes; species Dolomedes plantarius. The sequence goes on from OU015502.1 coordinate 31,403,379, forward strand.
AATTGAAAAAAACATGTACTAAGTTTGAACAATTTATCTTTAACGGTCCTTGACTTTTTAAAGACGAGAAATGGTGGAAAAACTCATCATGCAGAAAAACGCATTTACATGTTTAAACAAAGATTGACTGCTATTATAATGTTGCAAAAAAAATTAATATCTCCTGTTCTAATTAAGATATAAACATGATTTAAACGTCAATTTAAGCGGAAAAGAACACAGAATTTTTTAATGCAATAAATTTCTTTTTCGAAAATTTGAAAAATTTTGTGTCCTGGAGCCCCATAAAAAAATAACCCTTTTTCGACCTCATTTTAAAGCGTGAAATATTCACATTTCTGGTTTAATTAAAATAAAACTGACAGAAGTATATTCTTTTATATTTATAATAGTACATATCAATTCTTTTGATTTTCAGAAAAGAAGAAGTTGAACAAAATCCTAAATATAAGTGCCTATTATCGAAATTTTTTTTCTACTGCGAAGGCACTTTGTCGTGAGCTTTCGTTATTCATCGAGATTTACTGGCTACTTTATTATGGGAGCACCATATAGGTGAGCAACCATTGCTCCCTATGAGGGGGGGGGGGCGACACGGAAATGACCAAGCCTTATTCGGGATTTGAACCCAAGCCCATTCCGTGGCAGCTCAGAACACTATACCAAGTGGGCGGCGATATTCGAAATTAAACATTTCATAATGAGCTAAAGGGTGCACACTGCCGCAATAAAATCATTACATACTGTAATAACTATTATATTTTTGCATGCCCGAAAATTTGCAGTGATTTACAAGACAAGAATATCGGATTATGACTGCACTAGAGAAAAATGAAGAAGGAAAACGTGAATTGGTAAGATGAGCAAAAGGCAGTAAATACAAAATGAAAATGAAAAATAGAAATCTTTTACTTAACTAGGTTAAATGAAACTAATAATTTTTGTGGTGCTTATAAATTTTATTCGATTTCCTTAATCAAATAGATTTCACCAGAAAACTATTACAGGGGAATAGTTTGCGCAAAATATGTAAATTATTAAAGTTTTTCCATTAGAAGAAGTGATTTAACGTTACATTTTATATCTTGTCCAAATGGTTTAAAAAAGATCATTAATAAAATAAGATAAACTATTCTGAACTGAAACTTAGATAAACTAAATTGAACTGGAATATATGAAATGGCGTTCAGAATGACAACGAAAAACACCGCAAGTCAGCATCGGAACGGAAAAACCATAGTATATCGAAATTCACGATTAGGACACTGTAACGGGATTTTCCGACTAATTCGGTTGCACCATGAAAATGATAAAATATAGCCTTTCCTATATTCAAGTGAGAGCCAGCATTTAGTTCAACCTATCATTTATCTACTGGGAGATGAATTCGTGGTAGCCACTCATCATTCCCATCACCTTTTCTTATTCTTCCTCTATTCTTCATTCAAGAAAGAGCCTAGACACTATCTCGCCCCGATACTAATAATACGCTAGTCTTACATTTTATCGTAATGGAAATCAAAAGAAGATATCTTGTCCACGACGCCAATTAGGAAAATACCTATTTCTTGTTAATCTTTTTTTCTTCTTTTTTTTCATCATGGGGCCAACCCTAGTGCAGGAGACATTCACCCATACACACCGCGGTTTTTGTTCGCATTTTATGGACAAATTATAACATCGTGATAAAATAACAGCCCAAACTATCATCGTGATAAAGTAATAGCACAGGCACATGCTTAAGCTGGAATTCGAAATCGTTCTCACGTTGCGAAAGATTTCGACGCTAATCCTCATACCATGTGAACGGCTATCTCAATACATAAATGGCATAATACTGAACTTCTGGTCTATCAAGTAGGGCATTAAAAAGTCTCTGTATACCTCACAGCTTCAAAATCCTTCAAAATTTGACCAATTAATTGAAAACCTTCCCGTTTCGCAACATTAATATTTTCTAATTTTGGAATTTGCTACCGAACAATTAGACTTTGGCTGGTGTTTTGTATCCTAACATAGAGATTCTCTAATAATAGTCTTTGTGTGGCAAAAGGTGACCGAAATGCTCTTAGAAATCAAGCAAGTGACTAAATTGAAAATGTAACCATCTTTAGAAATTCTGCTGATGTTTCAAGACATGATGTTACCCTTAAGCTTTCCATTGTATGACCATCCATTATTTACTATTCAAGATAACTTTGAATACAGTCCATTTTTATCTGTTTTGATTATATCCATGCCATGTGCGTTCATCTTTATGTAAGTTTAGCTCTTCCTTGCTCTGCTGTTTTCTTCCATCACCATGAGACGTCCAATAGCTTTTACGATAATCGTTTATCACGAGAGAACTGGTCCATTCTCAAAGTTAGAACCCTGTTGGATTCAATCTTCATTTTTGTCTTTTTCCATCTTTTGGCTAGACAAAATGCCCTTTTTTTTACGAGATTACCCTATCTACACTACTGGCCATTAAAATTGCAACACTATGAATGAGGGGTGATACAGACGTCAAATTCGCATGAAAGGAAGAAGATGCTGGTATATCAAAATGATTTGTATTTAAGCGCAATCGAACGACGCAGGAGGAAGAAACGACTTCTCAAATTCTGTATAAAAGAAAGTTACACCGCGGGTTTTTTTTCTCGGAAATCGTATTTGAATGTCGGTTGTTTGTGAGAAGATCATGTTACGCCTCGTAAAAGAAGGAGAAACGGCTACCAGCACGTGTCGGAATTCGATAGCGGCAGGATCGTGGCTTATTGAGAGTGCGGTTTATCGTTCCGCCATATTGCTACTCGCATTGGTAGAATCCAACGACTGTCATGCGAATATGGAATCGATGGGTTCAGGGGGGTCATACTGAATGCCATGCAAGATCTCAACGGCTTCCCACCACTAACACTCGAGAGGACAGACATGTTGTCATGTCGGCCTTGCAGGATCATACAGCCCCATCACGGATCTTGAGTCAGGAAATGGGCTTGATTGCAGCACGACAAGTATCCGCACGGACAGTGCGACGACGTCTGAAGCAGCACGAACTGTCTGCAGAGCGCCCATTATTGCGGCTTCCCTTGACACTGCAGCATAGAGACGCGCGACGACAGTGGTGCACCGAAAGACAAAACTGGATACAGGAGTGGCACCACGTCGTCTTTTCAGACAAGTCCAGGTTCTGTGTGCAGCATCATGATGGACGTTTCCGTGTCTGGAGGCACCGAGGGGAGCACACTTGGCTCACTTGCATTCGATATCGTCATACGGACCCCACAGTTTGTGTGATGGTATGGGCAGCCATTGGGTACACGACACGAACACCTCTTGTTCGAGTCATAGGTAATCTAAACAGCAAGCGTCACATTTCTCAGATCTTAAGGCCGGTGGCCGTGCCTTATCTTCAGGGCCTCGGAAACGTCATCTTTCAACAAGATAACGTAAGTCCGCATTTTGACTGTCTTGTCCTGACCTACCTCGACATAGAGGGTGTTTGACTGTTTCCATGGCCAGCACATTCTCCAGATCTCTCACCCATTGAAAACATCTGGTTTTGGGTTGCTGAGAGACTGGGCCACCACCAAACTCCAGCCACTACGGTTGATGAAGTGCGGCATAGACTTGAAGCAGCGTGGAATGACTTGCCCGTATCTGTCATCCAAGCCCAATTCGACTCGATGCCTAACCGGGTAAGAGCCGTTTTAGCTTCCAGAGGCGGCAGCTGTGTGTACTTATTTCGCACCCTGTATACCCCCGAATTGCCTACAAATTTAATCATGTTTTTTTCCTACTATACTGCATGCGCACGTTAAGTAAAGGTTTGTTATTTGCTTTCCTTCCTGGGGTTGCAATTTTAATGGCCAGAAGTGTATATTCAAATATTAGAACTAACCACAAAAGTGATTTTTCAGAAGGAAGAAACACTTTTTGAAAAAATGCTCTCCAAAATCTCTCTCTCATGAGATATAGTGTCTACAGTGTTGTTGCTTTTTCGCATAAGAACTTCAGAAAATACCTCAGTTAGACAACATGTTTAAAATGTAGTGGGATAAAATGAAAGGGTTTTCTTCAACAGATGCCTGCATATGGAATAGTTCAGCTTATTCTTAGCACATACCGGGAAAACTACGAAAAGTTCAGTATATTGCGTTGGAGTCGAATACGCTGCATTATTTCATAACAACAGAAAATGAATATTCAGTTCAATGATGTTCATTCCATAGCATTCATTTTAAACTAAGTTTAAGGAATGAATGCTACGTATTCGATAAACTTGAGATCCAAACTTTGAAATTCGTTGAACATTTAAAAAGTTAAGTAAAGTTAGTAATAAAGCTGTGGCCACTCACACTGGTTGGCTGATAGCATCACATGCTTACCCTGTGTGGGGTCAGTTTCGAAACCCGTCAAAGATATGAATATCCCAGTGTTGTCCCTATTTAGCGAGCAATGTGTGTTTAATTATAGGAGCTGCTGTTATAAAGTAGCGAACGAAACAAGTGGTTTGCATGTCCTCAAGACCAGTCCCTGCCGCAAAAAAAAAGTTTTAATGCATGTTAATGCATAAAGCAAAATGCATCTCTTTTTTGTATCTATATTAATTAAGAGAAATACTAAGACAATTAAGAATATACCTGTTATAGGAATAAATTTTATAATCGATTGCAAGCGTCGATGCAAGACCTCATTCCTTGACCACCTTGAATTTCATATGTTCAATTGCGATGACTCCTGAATAACAGATTTTAAACACAATCCGTAGAAATGACCAGCAAAATATTTAATACTTTTTGAGACAATATGTTAGGAAGTATTTATATTATATGCTAAAACTTAGAATTTTGAACAGACTTTATTTGAATTAGTGATAATTTGACTTTTTTTTTTTTTTTTTTTGGGGGGGGGGGGGGGGAGACTTATATTCTATGTGCATGTCTAAGATTATTTTTGCTGGTTGACTGACACTTTTTAATAACACAAAAGCTAAACAGACTGGCGACTACGATCTGGTATACTGTGTTTTAAACGCTAACAAAATTTTTTGGGGGGACGAAAGTTATAAAATTAATCTTGCCACAAGGTGCGGAAAAGTTCAGGATATCTAAAAATACAATTTTTATTGGATTATCAGCATTTATGTAGATGTCAATTGTAGACACGTTTTCATCATAGTTTAACATTGAGGTGAGCGAATTCAATAGGGTTAGTATAGTACAGTAGCCTTAAGTAATCAATGTATTACAGCAATAAAAAATCTAAATTTTTCTATAATTGACAAAATTTACAAATTTCTAAATAACACAGGTCTGCGGCAAAAAAAATTGTCTCAAATTTAATCAGTGATTTTTATAGTATTTTTGGTGCTGATTATGGGAAAAGTATTGAAAAAATTCCATCACGTACAGTTTTGTTACAATTAGATGGCTAGTTTTGTCGAAATTGTGTATTTTTTAGAGTAAGGTAGCACTATGAGTTGAGACAAAACTTCAAATATTTCCAAAGAAACTGTTATATTTTGCTTACAAACACTTTCAAAAAGTAATGTGAGAAAGTTTAAAGGCGTTTGCAGTGAAATAGACATTCTTATATATACAGGACAGTCGTACTAAAACTAGTGTAGCAATACGGTTAAAACTGCATCACTTTCCTATTAGTGCCTGTCTGTTGACCTTCTCTCTCATCCATTACTATCTCCCTCCACTGATATCTTTCATGTCGGTGCCTGTCTGTCCCCGCCATCCTCCTTCCCACCACCTTCCACTGTACCACATCCAAAAGAATGTTTTGAAAATCTTGAGCTGGTCTTAAACAAGATTTGTTATTCAGATCGTAAATGAAAGATTTGTGACGATTTAAAAGTGATTTCAATGTTGCTTGGTCAACAGAGTGGCTACACAAAGTTCCCTTGCTTTCTCTGCGAATGGGACAGTCGTTGCAGGAAGCAACACTCTATAAAGAAAGAATGGCCGCTGAGAAAACCCTTGCAGGTTGGAGTTAAAAATGTTGAGAGGGAGAGTCTTGTAGATCCCAAAATAGGTATTACTTCCACCACTACACATTGAATTGGGTTTGATGAAACAATTTGTCAAGGCATTGCCAAAAGAAGGAGAATGTTTTAGATACCTTTGTGAGCAGTTTCCTGGGTTATCCGAGGCAAAGATAAAAGAGGGAGTGTTTGTCGGACCTGACATCAGAAAACTAATGAGGGATGCCAGCTTTGAGGAAAAATATGGAAACAAAAGAAAAAAACAGCATCGGTATCTTTTAAACTAGTTGTACCCAGTTTTCTGGGAAACGTAAAGGACCCAAACTGCAAGTCAATCGCCGCTGACATTCTAGACAACTTCTTGAAGCTGGGTTGCAATGTGAGCATACAATTTAATTTTCTCCACCTTGACTTCTTCCCTGCAAATCTTGGTGATGTCAGTGAATAGCGAGTAGGGCGAAAGGTTCCATCAAGACATCAAGGAAATGGGAAAAAGGTACCAAAGAAAATGTAACGTTAACAGGATAGCACATTACTATTGGATATTAAAAAGGGACGATCCTCAAGCTGTCCACAGCAAGAAGAACACTAAAAGCAGTTTTGATGAGAAACGAAAGCGCTTCTACAAGGACTTTTGACCCAATAGTTATGCACTTTTTGCAATATTCTGTTGTGTAAATGTAAACCATGGCATGTTTTATTTGTTTATTAAAATTTAGAACATTTAGAAAAATGTACAAAATTGCGTTAAATTGAGTTTTTCACCCAAAGTACACACCCTTTTTGTGAGATAACCTTACGTTATATAAGAAAATGGATCTCCTTTTTGAAATCAGCACTGAAAAATACATAGAAATCAGTTATCAAACTACAAACAACTTTTTTTTTTTGCAGACCTGTTTCATTTATAAATCCTTGTAGATTTTCTTAGGTACGATCGGAAATTTTCGAATCATCGCTGTAAAACTGAAAGAAGCCCCTCAGTGCACGATGCATATCCATAAGCCTCTCAGTCAGTCAGTTAAATACGGACTTTATTTACTCCCAGTACTTTTCCGAATGATAAAAGCTGAAACTACGCGCATCATCGCTTTTAAGATGACATAAAGTGTGCCCTCCATTAAGCAGCATTAAAAGGAAGGGGACTGGAAATCCTCGGTCCCTTGGGGTAGGTCCTCCCGCATTCCCGTATGACGCTTCTCAGCCCTTGGTGAAACTCTTAATGATATCATTTTGGAAAGCCAAAGAATGGATTGCCGGGTCTTTGACAAATGTTTGGGTAAATGAGTAAAAACGTGGGTAATGTTTTGATTAGGATACTCTTTTTAGGATGTTCAAATATTTGACAGGAACTTAGAATGAATCACGGAACGGGCGGGCTTTTTAAAGACATGGAAATATTTCTGAAAGTATGACATGCCCTATCGCTTAGGGACAACGCTCAAATTCGTCATCCTCAAATCATAAAGTATATTATTAAAGGGGAAATGAGCTGTGCAAACAAAGAAAATTTCCAAACAGGGAAGAACTAGCATTGATGAAAATCTTTCCGTTAGTGCTTCTATTTTACTCGCTACTATTGATGAGCACTATGTGATTTATGATGTACAGTAAAATATTTTTTTCCGTTTAGATTTATTATCAGTATTCAGTTTGTGAAATACTACCAAATTTCAGGGTTGTTGATCATTTTAATTTTTGATTCTTTTAATGTCATTTATTCTTGCAAAGTCCCTTGCCATTACCTTATCGGACTTTCACCAAGGCTCTAAAAAAAGGGATATGAGATAATTAGTATTGTTTACTAATGCTTAGGACGTTGACTTCCGATAAAAAAAAAACAGTTGATCACTAAAAAAGTCCAGCAAATCTGGAAGTTCTGAAATTTCTGCTGCATCTATCAGTGGAGCAAATTTCTAGCGAACCGAATTTGCTCAGAACAATGCCTTCGATGACAATTGAAACACAGACTTTAAAAGATCCAGGACAGAACATACGTAATCAATTGGTTAAGGAAGAGGTGGGGAAATTTGAAGATAAGATATGGAGCTAAAATGTCCCTTTGCAGTGTATCCACTTTGATTACATTATTTATGGGGGGGGGTTGTATCTTTGGTAATATAATGCAATTTTTTTTTCTTCAATTGTAAACATAATTCCAATTTTCTCATCTGGAGTCTTTAACAATTTTTATTTATTTATTTATTTATTTATTTATTTATTTATTTATTTTTTTTTTTTTTTGGGGGGGGGGGGTCTGACTGGAACCCCTGCTATTGGAAATTAGATAACACAAGCCCAAAAAAGTGTTTCTTACTTTACTTAACAGGTTTTACAAACAAATAAAATTGACGTATATACTGCCTTTTCCTCAACTTTGTATGTAGTACATAGATGTGTATCTTTTTGCATTTGAATGTTTCTGCGCTTTTTTAAAACAAATATCATGAAATAAACTACTAGACTAACAGGGTTGAATCTTTATTGAACCTTCTAATTCTAATTCTTCGGCCCTACATCACAATATAATGCCTTCACACTGAAATTTAAATAGTCAACTCCTGCGTTAAGAAAGGATCCTTCACAAAGTAATAAAATGAATGACAACTCATCTCCCCATTTTCGCTTAGCAACCAAATTCGCCGTCAAAGGAATAGTCAACTCTTGCATTAACCCCTTCCTTCTCGCTCCCGTCAAAATTACGAGGTGGATTTTCACCTTCTATTTCTCGTGCCCATGATATCTCCTGGCTGGAGTGTTTAGAAGTAACGCACCAAAAAGATTAAAACAACCCATTTCATTTACCCTGAAAATTTTGTATTTCTTATTTTACATACCAGATGGCAGCACCAGATTATTTATAATGTAATTGGGGATGGTTTTTTTAAAACTAGATGTGGCAGATCAAGAAATAAATGGAATCATCGGGAAAAAATAGGCAGTTTTATTACCGTTTTCTTGAAAATTATGCGATCGTTAAGGAGTTAAGAAAGGATCATTTACAAAGTAATAAAATGTGTAACAACTCATCTCCCCATTTTCTCTTAGCAACCAAATTTGCCGTCAATGGAATAGTCAAGTCCCTACGTTAAGAAGGACTCCTACACAAAGTAATAAAATGTGTGACAACTCACTCCCCATTTTCGCTTAGCAACCAAATTTGCCCTCAAAGGAGAGAAATAAAGAGTTTAAGGAGTCATACCACTCTTAAATCTACAAAAAAAAACTCTTATTTGGGAGCGAGTTATTCGAAAAGGATGTATTAAACTCATTCATCAGTGATTTATTTTTAAAAAGTCTGGGAAAAATTTATATAGCTACTCGAGTTGATTTAAAATAAGCTAGCAAAAATTACTCTTTGCATTGAAAAAGCATTCAATGTACTCTTCCTTGAACAATATGTTTTGTCCCCCTTTTGGCATTTGATTTATAGGTATCACACTGGTATCACATTGAATCTGTCAATCCTAGTGTATATTCTTTCAATGTGATCTTTTACTTTGTGTGAGATATGTATGCTACAACAGCTGGGTGGCATTAAAAAACGTATAATTTGTACTATGTTAGACTTTTGTCGAGGACTAATGTTAGACTTCAGATTATGATAATGTACCTACCCCTTTATAATATTATTTTTACGATATTTTTGGTTCATAAAATCTAGAAAATCTTAAGAAAATTATTTTATCGATGACCCACAAAACGTACAATTCACATATAACTCAGCCTTCTCTTATTTCATTTCCTGGATCAAAAGGCATGCCCACTTATCGTACAAAATTATCATTCAAACATTATAAAATAAAGCAACTTTTGTCAACCGCAGTGTAGCAAAAGCTCGTGAATTTTTTTTTTTTTTGTGTGTGTGGCAATTAAAGCTGCTAAACAGTAATAACAGAAAACACGTACAAGTGTTAATAAATACTGCACCTTCTATCCAGCTGAAAGTTTGAGATGATATTACTTGGAGAAGGTTTTATTATGATAGATTATACATGTACTGCATCTTGCTCACAAATTAAATTTGTTTTAAATTTCATAAAGTAAAAGAAGGGGCATTTTCTTTAAATGTACCTTTATAAAACTGAATTACTTGTACTGTCTAGAAACACGTTTTCACGATTTAACCAACGGAGCTAAACTCGGGGAATAATTTCGTTCCTGATCACCAGGGCTTACCAGGCAATTCCCTCGATCATTTGAAATGTAATGGCTGGCATTATCCCAATTGACGTTAAAGCCACGTAGGATTCCAGAATTCATCCCACCTCTTTCTCGAATCAACACCCTTCTTTCGATTAATCTCTTTATTAATACTGATAGACTGTTTTGACCGTAAGAATTCTTTTCTCCGTTGAGGTATCCGTCCCAACCCATTTGGCCAGAGATTTTTTCTTATAATTATATTTACTGTTTTGAAGTGTCTAGATTTATTGGAAGATTCGAAATTTTTTTCTCATAATAGTAAATTGTTTCCGTCTAGCAACAGTGCCATATATAATGAGTCTGGTTAAAGTGTAGGCAATTTTTTAAGCGTTCAATCACTCAAATAAGGATTTATAAGAAAGCAATTCTGGGCGAGAAGGGTTTGTGAAGTACCTTTGTATTTTTTACGTCTGTAATATTTGAGGTGTATTTTTAGGGTTGTTTGCATTGCTTATTTTCAATGTAGGTCTTTCTTTCATTCGTTTTTCAAAAACTGAAAATTAGTTAAATTACCAAAATGTTTATACAATTTATATGCTTTCATTACATATTCTCAATCAGATATATGTTAAATAAAGTATCATGAGAAAATTAGGAGAAATTTTGCCTTAAACTTCTTGAGAAAATCATATAAACATTCAAAATATTATTTAATGAAAATTAACAATTTTTCTTTCCCTACTTATAAGAAAATTTTCGTGTTAAACAATGTAGCATAAGAAATTGGGGAAATTTTTAACTTGCACAGATCGAAAATAATACTGCAGATATTGAAAAAAACACTTTTGTTAATTAGTTATTTTTCTCCCATTGCTAACAAAAAAATTTCCATATAAAAGAAAAAAACTTAAAAGATAAGTGGAACTTATACCGTATTCATCTCAATGGAGTCATACATACATTGAAAAAAATTTTTTGGGAGTTATCAGTGTACTTTTCACTTATACCTCTTCTCTTTAAGCCCGTCTGCACACGAAGCAACTCAAAAGAAACTGATAACTGACTCAAATCACAAACCAGTCCGTGATGAGTCGCAACCTATGTAATTGAATGGAGCCACGCACACGACGCAACTGGTTACAAAACCCGTCCGACGGGTTTTGTAAGTTGCTCCGTGTGCAGACGGCCTTAATCTCTGAACCGTAATCCTTTGATATATCTCAATTTCTATCCTGAAAATGTAGCGTTTTTTTGTTCCTAAAACAGAAATAGACAACGTGGCTATCAAACAGTGGCGTAGCGAGCATAACTGGCTCCCGGGGCACGATACCTTTTTGGTGCCCCCCCCCCCATGGTCTTGAGGACCAAATGGCGCTCCTGCGAGTGGCGCCCGGGGCATGATAGACCCCCCTCCCCCCCCCCCCTCGCTACGCTCTGTTCTGACGCTAGCGGTTCGAACCTAGCCGTTCTCCGGCACGCCTTTTTCTTTTAAAAAATTTATTTTAATTATTAACTAACATAAAATTAATTTAAGGTATTATTTAGGTTATTATTAAGGTAAAAAAAGATTTACAATTTATTGGCTATCAACTGGAAATTTATTGGTATAATATTTTGTTCAACCGGGACAAAGTTGGGACGGGCCGCTAGTATATATATATATATATATATATGAGAGAGAATGTAATGAGTTTTGACTCGGAGTAAAATAACAGATCCTTGTGATGTCCTTACAATGCTTTAATTAAAATTCCCCGCATGTGGACGGACTTAACCAAAAGAATGATTTTCAGTCATGGTCACAGCTTAGAAAGGAGCGAGTCACGGCCACAGTTAGAGAAAAGCAAAGCTGTTGCAGCGCGTGTTTACAAGACAACAATATCGAGCGAAAAGAAGAAAGAGGCCGATGTCTTCCCTTCAAACATATATGGATATTTACTTTTCTGATCACGAGGGGTTAGAAATTCTTAATTGGTTAAACCTCATCACAGTAGGTGTTTCCCGGAATGTTATTGGATTAGAATTGTCGGGTAATAGCTACGGATTCTGATGCCCTCAGGACTCTGTACCAACATGATTCTATGTGTTTATTAAACATTAATTTATTATGAACAAGGATGGCGGTTTTCATGACTATATTTGATAATCTAAATTTAAAACTAGTATATTGCGGGGATTTTCAGTGTTCAGGAAGGGTGTCGACACGAGGCTAAAGGGTTGATATAGTTTTTTTAAAAAGTTATTCATATATGCGTTAAAAGAACATGGTTGTTCTTTATTAGAAAAGTTAACTTTGGAATAAGTGTTAAGAGCAATTTGGGAGAAAGCATTTTTTTGCGACAAATATATACATAAACACACAGGCACACGCACACATATACACATATTTTTGAACAGAAATAGCTTCTGAGGGGTTCCACCTGCGGTAGGCCAGAAATATATCTGCCCAGCCTTTGTGTAACCTACATCTACACCTTTGATATTGTACTTACCTCTTCTTTTGTATTATTTTAATGATGCATACAGTACAAGTTTGGTGTTATTATTTTGGGAATAACCTAGCACTTACCGTTTTCCGGGGTGCTCAGCTTAAAATCTGCCGAAATAAATCGAGCACAAGGCTGATATCTCAGGCATTTAATATTTTCTTCTCCTTTTTCGCCTCCTCTTCACCCTAGGAAACTGACTATAAACTGTATATAAAAATCTATTTTTTTCCCCCTACATCAGACGGGGGTGAGAAAGACGAGTCGTCATCGGCTCATTTGCGATAGACCTTATCGTTTTTACTTGCAGCCAGGGTAAGGAAGGTGGCGTTTGAGTGAGGGGGGGGGGCGGCCCCATTATCCCTTCGCTGTCGCTCTCCATTAGCCGCCCCTCCCCCAGGGGTAGATAGGAAACCCCTCGTTCATCATCGTAATGGTCCGGGCAGGACGATCAGTCGCTTGTGGAAACAAATTCGGGAGAGGGGGTGGGGGATTTCCGGATTCGGGAGAAATATTCGGCTCCGGGATGTGGTGTTCGGATTTCGTTGCGCGTGTCATTAACGAGAGGGATATTCCGGGGGTCCGTTGTCGATAACTAGCTGAGCATTGGGGGCGGTCATTGCACTTTTTGAGGAAAGTAACTTAAAGGGAAACAAACGATCTTGTTACCTCACAATTGTGAAGAGTGTAGATTTAATAAATTCTCGGAAACAATTGTTTGGGACAAAGATATTAATATACTGAACTAGATTATCTCCAACCTTGTTTCGGGGCATTATCGAGATCAATATGAATTTCTTCATAACCTAAGAATAATGAGTGGCAGTTAACTGGATAATAAAACAGCTAACACTATTCCGATATCCTAGATAAACTAGAACTATAATTAATATCTATCTATCTATCTATCTATATATATATATATATATATATATATAATTAAATAAGAATAAGATGAAAGAGAAAACCAGTAATAGCTCTAAAGCTACTTGAAGCCAGGAACATCCAACATGTAAAGAAAAGTATGAATAAGGTTTTTGACAGCATTTCTTCATCAGCGGTGTCAATACTGTCTAAAAACCAATGGATTGTTTCTGATGAGTATGATCTATTAAATAAACACACTCAGACACCGTACAATCCATTATTAACAGAAGAATTGAATAATAAATGAATTGAGTTTGAATAAAAGTACTTATATTCAAAGATACTCTTATACCAAAGAACACCAAGCCTATATATATATATATATATATATATATATATATATATATATATATATATATATATATATATATATATATATATATATATATATATATATTGATTCACTTATCTTTTCATGTTTTTGGTTCTTGGCTGTAGTAGTTTTTCACTTACAACTTTGTCTAATATATATATATATATATATATATATAACAGTTCCGTGACTGACTGACTGATAACGCACAGTCCAAACCGACGGACCTAAGGGTCTAAAATTTTACTAGACTAATTGAGATGGAAGTTTTTTTAAGAATTTAATTCAAATTAGTATGTAGTAGAAGGTAGGAGCCCTCCAGATGTCAACCCTGGGGAAGTTCGGCAAAAATGGAGGTGGCCCCAGAGGGTGGTGTTCGTTCACTTATACGGTGCCCCGATTGAAAGCAACCAATGATTCTCATGGATAATGGGCGAATGTCATGATGGATATTACATTAAACCTATAAATAAAATGTTTCACCATGACAATAAATAAGTCTCAAAGCCAAACTTTAGAATACGATGGAGTAGATTTAAGAGAATATTGCTTCTCCCACGGTCAGTTTTACGTAGCTTGCTCACGCGTAAGATCGCGTACGAGCCTGGTAATATTAGTTCCGCCCAATGAAGAAACAAAAAATGTTGTTTATGAGGAAATCCTCTAAATAGCGATTTCATTGTTTTTTCATTGTAATTATCCTAAAATGTACTCCGTAGCGAAGCATGGGTATTCAGCTAATATATATATATATATATATATATATAATATATATATATATATATAAATACACATATATATATATATATATATATTATACATATATATATATATATATATATATATATATATATATATATATATATATATATATATATCAAGAGAGAGAGAGAGAGAGAGAGAGAACATAGATTGCTGTTGGTAGGTTCCACCCGTAGTAGGATAGAAAAAAATTGCTCAGATTCTGTATAACCTACATCTGCACTTTTGGTATTGTACCTCCCATTGTGTGTCCATTGTTCTTTTATATTATTTGAATAAAGAGATGATTTGTGTCAATCGATTTAAGAAATGGTTGAGACCTGATAAATAAGTTCAAGCCATAGTACTTTAAAGGAAAGAAATATTAAAACACCCCAGTGAATGTAGACTACGTTTTTCTTTTCAGTTTTTCTAAATTTAAATACCGTAAATTGTGTGCATAAAAGAGGTCCTCTTATACTGGAGCTTACCTTTCGGGACCATAAAATTTCTAAATGTTATATTTACTAATATCAGCAACAAAAACAAATTGTGGATTTAAACACCCTCACACACACTAACATACACACACATAGATTGGTTACCAAGTATATAGGTAACCTAGTGGTAGCACGTTGGGCTGGGAACTGAAGAAGCTCAGTTTGAATCCCAATGAATGCATTAAATAAATTATGCTTAGCCGGATATGGGAATGTTAAATCTGTAGACCGGAAAGTCTTTCTATGAGGTCAAAGAGGGTGGTAAAAGGTAGGAGCCCTCCAGATGTCAACCCTGGGGAAGTTCAGCAAAAATGGAGGTGGCCCCAGAGGGTGGTGTTCGTTCACTTATACGGTGCCCCGATTGAAAGCAACCAATGATTCTCATGGATAATGAGCGAATGTCATGATTGATAAGTACCCCACATTTGCAAACAAACTTATTATGTGTATGGTATTATTTTTAAAAAAATTAGTGAATTTTTCAAAAAGAAACAACACGTCTCTGAAATGTACCAAAGAAACATAGAGGTAAGAAGTGATATTGAATATCTCTTGTAATTTATTCTGTAATTCCGATTATAAAGTAAAAATTCTTTTGATGGGAAAAAAAAACCATACTAAGGAAATAAATACTAAAAATGTCAAAATTTAAACAAATGCCTTTGTGATATTTTCCCCTTGACAATTTATGGGATAAAAATTGGCATAACCTTCTAGGGGAAAGAAAATGTACGTAAAACAGGAAATAATATGTGTTGCGTATGCTAATGAAACACGAAGGCATGTTGAGAAAACGTTTAGCTGTCCTGATTTCTATCCTCAAACACTCGAATATAGATTCTACACTTTCAAAACATGTCTGAGAGAAAAGAAATCCAATATATTTTCGAAAAACTTACGGTTTTCCATTCTTGTTAATACAAGAAATGTTGCCCAGTTGGAAGAAATATTGAAATTCTGCCACAAAATGTATTAAAAAAAAAAAAAGACAGAATTTACTTTCTGTGTTGCAAGCTTTAAACATCTTCTACTGCTCGCACCATCTGATCTAACGAAGATAAGCTTTGCAATAGCCGTTTGACCGAACACCGAGCAGTTTTTGACTACATTTTGCAATTCCCCGACGATTTCGAAAAGCTAAATTAAAGTTTGTTTCCCAGCGTTAATACTTTTGCAGCAGAAGAAATACTTTTACAGGTTAAAATGGACGCATGCTAATAGATGGGTACATCCCGGGATCACGACGTTAAGGAACAATCCAAGAAGTTATTTAACGGGATGGGGTTGATTTGAAAATGTGTTTAAGAAAGCATCATAAGCAGAAATTAAGAATAACGCAGAATCGAGTCAAACGCCAAAATGAAGCGAGTTAAATTCTGGCAATATCGGGCTAAGTCGTGTTTTATAATGTCAATTATATTCATCACCTAATGGCAAAAGAGAGGGAACTCTTAGTTCATCTGTAGAACCGACAAGATGCAACAATAATAATATAACATGTATGCCAAAGAAATGTGCTCTTTATCTATATGTTTTTGATTTGACTGTCCAAAACATAATCATGGAATCAAAATACGCTTAATATTTCTCTTGAAGTCCTATTATCTCGAAAGTCTATATTTTCTACTTTCTTCACTTTGCCTTTGACCCACCCATATGACAGCGTCACTGTCGGGAGGATAACACATCATATGAGAGTTTCTTTATTTTCAATTCTTAAATTGTGATAGTCGCAACTCCTTCCTTTCGATGATATCTTCTGATACACCTTATTAAAAACGAAAATACAGTTACAACGACTCAAATTTTTCCGCACTTTCTCCTACGAATTTTTTTCCTCGATAAATTGAAACTTTCTAGCCGAGGAATCTTTATCTTACTTATACTTTAGATCGTTTAATTTTAAATTCGCGAAACAAGTTGTTCTTTTATATTTAGGAAATAAGTTCTGTTAGTTAGGATGTTTATGAATCCTGCTCTGGTGTTCTCTAACAACCTTTTTTTTATCTCACTCGTTGAGTATCCCATCCTACGTTGAAATTTTATCTGTTTAAAACAAGTTATAATAACTACACAGCCATTATTTCTAGCATTTATAAATGTCTCATTAAGTTAAAATGCTCCTAGTTAGGATGAAAACAGAAGAATAATTTTCCCTCTACCGGACAGTTGCACCATAATGGGCTATCTGTGTTATTATGAAACGTAAGGGTATTTTTAAACAACCCCTACATTGTCCCCTAACTGAGAAAGACTTGGAAACCCCTAACTTCTGGTTTGTAATCACTTAATTTGGACCTTTCTAAAGGGACTAAATTCAAATCCTTCTACAACGCATGTATTTAAGTATATTTAAAGAATATCTTTTCACTGCCTTAAATTCCCCCCCCCCCCCATTTAAACTACAACCAGCTATCCCGAAATTAAATCCTAAACCTTCTGCTTTCCAGTAAAATGCGTTATTATCACTCTTTTATGCAATGTCTGATTTTGCTGAAAGAGCCGTTTTAAATCCCTAGCAATCTAAAAATACTAGAATCGTTAGGAACTATATAAATTAATTTGAATCGGCTACATCTCTGGGAACCTTCTTACACTATTGTTTTTATCCCCTATATTATTTAGTCTAATTTTGCTAAAATGACCGCTTTAGACTCACAGCAATCTAAAAATTTCAGTTTGTCTCTCCCTTTCATTTGTAAGCTCTCCGTTTTCTTTCCTCATAAAAGTTTGATTTTTCGTAAGGTTTAGCAATGAAGTAACTTAGCAATCAGATAAAGTTCAAAACTGAGTCCTGCTTACTTGAAATAATTCTTTTAGATCCTTAGCTATCTAAAAGTACAAGTTTGGAGATACCATTATATCTATCATCCCTCAGATTAATTACACTGGAAAATCTTAACTTTTCGAAATAAAGGGAAAAAAGTGATAGAATACCATAGGAAATGACTCTTCTTCAAAACTGGGGTTGTTCCGTTGGTATATAACGGCTTCAAGATTTGGAGAACTGAGTTTGATCCACACCTCCTGGCACGTGGTCATTTCACCCTTCATTATTGATCATAGACATCGATTATTTCTAATAGAGAGATATATTATTCAGAAGATCCGTTCTTCCTTTTAACGTATTGGATCTTTACAGAGCGATAACCTTTTATTTAGTCATACTAATTTGAAATGCGACAAAAAGCATCCATTAGCAGGGATCGAAGATATTTTCTGAATATACTGAACATCAAAGCTTAGAGTTTAGCTCCATTTATTCATGTTCACTGCTTCAACTAACCTGAGGACAATGGTCCAGCAAATCTATATATTTAAAACGCGTAGGTATGCAGCACAAAAATCGACGATATTTCTACACTCCGAATGGCAACGGCTGCAACTACTAGATGTAAGCATTACCGGCCGTCCGCAATTTGCAACCGCGTGTCAACATGGATTTACGCACTGAAATCAGGAATGCTCGAAAGCGAGCTGCAAACGATCAAGTGAAATTTGGGAACAGTCTCAAGAAAGAAAGCGAAGAAGAAATAATTCATTAAGAGAGAGGCATGAAAGAGAACATAAATGATAGCGTAGTTAGGCTTAACCGTCGCCGGCATAGCAACTGAGAACCAGTAATAGTTAATTTTCTACACTTTTTTCAGTGCGTGATGAAATTTTACTCCATTTTTATAAGTGAAGAAATTTTCCCAACAATTTATTATTTGATATAATTAAGTGGAGACATCTGAATTGTGAACAACAGTACATACAGAGAGTAATGTAATCCTCACTATATTTTAGTACTTGCGGAATTTTTCTCCATTTTTTATGTGAAAAAAATTTTTCCCAACAATTTCTTATTTGATTTAATGATAAAGTGTAGATATCTTAATTTTAAAAAATTGTACATACAGAGAGGGATGTAAATTTTCAAATCATTGTTGTTGAGTTTCTCATTCTTATCTTTAACTCTGTTCTGAAGTAATGGAAATTCACATTTTTCAATCCCGATGTTTTAGAATCAGCCTTATAGAGAATACCCCTTAACAACGTATATTTATGATGAAAGGTAATGGTAACATTCCTTATATTTGTTACTTTCAATTGAGTTTTTAAGGTTTACATAAGATTCGATTCACAATAATCGAACGTTTAAGTGAATAAATTAAAGAAGCCGCTTAAGATATGCTAATTGCGGCATACGCGGTTGGTATAAATACCAAGCAGCTAGATTAAAGAAGTTCGAAGGGTCGAAAAGAACCGAAGTGAAGGAAGTGTAGAGGAAGTGAAAGGAGGAGTAGAACTGACGAAACGAAGTAACGTGCTGGAGCTAGGCTTAGATTCTGGTTTAATAATAGTTGAGTTTTGCGAGCAGCCGCTCGAGGCATAAATAGGTTGCTTCAAACCAAGGCGAGTTCTTGTTAGGCCCAAAGTTTACGTGGCAGCACTGCTGGTTGACTTTCAAAGCATCTGTGAGTATTGCAAAGTGTATTTTTCTTGAATGAGTAGTTATACGAGGGAATATATTGAATTGTATTTCCTTTGCATGAATGCTATATATATCTCGTACTAATAGTACGTATGCTTTATGTTGAAAGCAAACTGACATATGCAAGATATTTAAATTAACATTGCTGGTATGTAATAACTGTGTCTGAATGAAATTATTTAGAGTGCCACTTCAGATATACATACCCAAGGTAGGAAGAAGTGTTATTCTCTAAGCTGTTTGCAAAAGAAAATATAAAACTAAAGCGACCATGCTGGTCGCGCAGCGGCTAGTTTTTTTTTATACTTCTAAAACCATGATATATACTCTCTTCGCATTTCAATATTTGAGGTTAAGGCGTTAATCGGAGTTTACCACCGATTAACTTGGAAACTCCGGGAGAGTGATCGATGACAAGGAACTTAAAAAAAGGTGACAGAACTGAGCATCGTTATTGCAAGAAACAGGGGAAGGAACTACATGTTCTGGATTCCCCCGGCTGTGGGATAGGAGAGCCCTTCACATCGTCCATCATCGTAATGACCAGAGGACGAAATAAGTTCGCCCTCACTACATCAGTCACCCGAAGTCATTTTCGGAATTTTCCAAGGAAAGAATCTATTTTTGTGAAAGTCGGTGGTGGGGGGGGGGGGGGTACATAGTCCGTCCAGAGACACAGATCTTGGTCCGAGGCGATGGACGGGGAAAGGAAGATTCAATAACTTTTCGGATCAAGGTAAATCGTTCGTTCGGATACGAAATGTACTTTTTTAGGATGAGGCGAGATTTATTCAATCAAAGAGTGTCGAATGAATTTAAAATGTTCGAAGGTTGACTAAATTTAGCGAAAGGAACGAATCGTGGAGTGATATTGTCCATGCCATTTTGTCGGAGAATTTAAAAAAAAACAACAACGATGAAGGAAATGGGATGTATATTTGTGCATAGTAACAATTTACTTTATATTAAAACATTACTTTATGCACTAGAAATTCTGGAAGGGTGGAGTTACAAGATAACGACATGATAAAAAGAACTAACACATTTAAAAATTTTAGCTTTGATTCTTCATAATCAATATTTCTCCTCTAATTAAACTTTAGTGGTCCAAATTTCGAATGGATGAATCATAAAGTAGAGTGGGATAAAGCTTATTATTTTAGCATTTAACTTGAAATATTTCTAATAAACTTTACTTCTGAATTTAATTTTCGTGAGAATGCCGTCCAACATTTTGTTATGAAAATACCAAGAGCGCTATAAGGAAACAGTAACAACAAGGCGATTAGGTAGATATCTTACAAATTATTCGTATTATTAGAATAATTTCTGCCCTTTTGCTTTTGTGGACAAATTCTAGAAGGACGGGGCATCAAAGATAAAAATTCCACCCCGCACTAACAAATACATTTAAAAAATTTAACTTTCCTTTCCATAATAATATCCTCCATATAGTAACTTTAGAAGTCCAAATCTCAGAATGATGAAACCGTATAAAGAGGACAGATTTAAGAAGCAAAATCTTATTACAATTTTTAGATTTAATTTCAAGTATTTCTAATAAACTTTGCTTCTAAATTTATTTTCATGACAATGTCCTCTGACATTTTGTTACATAAATGCTAGAAAACGCTGCTAATGAAACAAAACTAAGTTACTCTTAGTATAGATTGCAATTTATTTCGTCCTCTTAAATTTACTTTTCTCGTTTTTGCTCATGTTGATAAAATTCTAGAAGGATAGGTGTTAAATAAAACAATATACACTCGGCGCAATTGTTACATTTAGAAAAATTTAATTTTTCCCTCTTGATAATTAATTTCATCCTTACATAATCTAAACCGGGAGTACAAAACGGAAGAAATTTCAAACAAGGGTACAAGACATATTACATCTTTATGATTTAATGCAATAATGCTCATAAACTTTGCCTCTAAACTTAAGTTTCGTAGTAAAAAATGTGCTTAACATGTCCTGAAAATCTCCAAAACCGCAACTTAGGAAACATGAATTGATGGAGCTTATTTCCAAATTATTAGTGATTCTAAAAATTTCTTTTGTCCTTCTAATTACCTTTGTGCCCAATATTCTAGAAAGAAAAAACATTAAAAGGTTTCATAAAGAGCACGTGAAACTTATACTTTTAAACATTTAATTTTCATTCGTTGAAACTAATGTTTATTTTGATAGTTACTTTAGTATTCCAAATCTCAGATGACAGAAAATTTAGGGATAAGGATGCAAAAGCTTATTACATCCATATTATTTAACTTGTACACTTTCTAATTAACTTTTTCTCTAAAATTTCAGAAACCGAACTCGATAAATCACGAAGCAAAGAACTTTAAAGCTTTATACATTCTAATAATTTAATTTTTTTGCTTTAGGATGATTACATTTTATTCTAAAATTACCAGAAAAACGGGTGACATGGTAAAATGAGTAATATATTAGTATCAATTTAAAAATGATTTTCATGCTTTTATTAGCTTTGTTTCATGCTTTATTTTCATGCTTTTTTCATGCTTTGATTTTCATGCTTTAATCGCTACAATAATTTTTGTACCAAATATGAGAGGGGGAAAAAAACAAAGTGTGAGATAAAAGACACAACATATTTATTACATTTTTACCATTTGCCTTGCACCCCTTATGGTTACTTGTAACCTTAAAAATTCCTGAAGTTTTTTTTTCTTTTAATGCGGCAAGCACTTGTCCTCCGGCGGTAGATACTTCTTCACCTTGTCACGTGACAATCGAAATGGTTTGCGGCTACTTTATTATGGAAGCACCTTATTTTATGTTGAGCGCAGCATTGCTCCCTGTTGAAGGGCGTTCCCTCTCTCTCGACAGGGCCTAACCGCCACTGGGTCCGTTGCTTTTCGTTGTAGGAATGGATTACACGGTTGGCAAATCCAGACACGATCTTTAATCCAAAATTATCATTATACACATATTTCTACTCGGATACACCACATATTACTATCTATACTTATATATAACAAATTTTCATTGAACAAATTTTCATTGAACGTGTTCCTCCCCCCCCCCCCTCCCCTCGCTCGACCACTCCTAAGAAAGCAGTTCCGGTCAGTTTGTCATCGGAGAGAATAGGGGAGAATAGGAAGTCCCATTCCTGACACTGCCTATGGGAGGTCGACACGGAACGACCAAGTCTTCTTCAGGATTTGAACCCAAGCCCACTGCCTGGCATCTCAGAACTATAACCACTATGCAAAAAAAAATTCCTGAAGTTTGAAACATCTACTAAAAAGATGTGGCATCTTAAAATATCTTTAAGCATTAACTGTTCACAATTTTGAACTCAAAATTTTAGACTGTCAAAGGCAACAAAACCCGAGATAAAATTCCATTAGTTTATTTTACACTTATACTCTAATTTGCAATCTTAATAAATAATTTCTGCTTAACATTTGACTCAAATTTCCAGAAAGATGAAGCCAAGAAATGTTAAAATAAAGGATGTGATTTTTAAGTGTAGCCTTATAACTTATTTTGTATCATGTATAATTACTTTTGTACCGAAAATTCCAATAGGTAAATAAATAATTATGATGTGAAGGACACGATAGTTCTTGGCATACTTATAATTTAATTTCCACTTTTTATAATTATTTTGTCCTCATAATTTCTGTTTTCTTAAAAGCTTCGATAAAGGCAAAATATAGGGTAACTACAAGGACTTTTGAAACCGTCTTTATAATTTACAACACTCTATTTATAATTACATGCATATAAGAAAATTCCAGAACGGTGAAACATAAGGAAGTGTGAGATTATTACATTCTTATAATTTTATTTCCACTCTCTATAATTATTTTGATCTCTCTTTTGGCCCCAAACGTCCAGAAAAAATAAGCGAGGAAAATACCAGGAAGTTTGAACACTCATATATACTTACTTCGCACGATTACAGTATCGAAAATTCGTTTAAGTCAAAATACAAGGAAACATGGAAGGAAGGATACAATAGATTATGGACACAGCATAGTTGTTTCAGCACTGAAGTTTTATTGAATATATGGGGACTCTTTTTTCAGGTAGTTCTAATATACAGAGTATATCGCTCACTAGACAGTAATATATTTTCTTATACAAAGCGAGCCTCATATTCCATGCGTAACTTCAGTGGGACAGTTCTCCATTACTGCATATAACAAGAACATTTTCAACTAACTTATTTCTTCATTGTCTTGTTTCACAATCGTAAGATATTTCCTTTTGTGTATATATTGTCCATAGTATGTACGTATTTATACTAATATATTCCTTTTCTTTTCCATGCACAAATATTAACCTGCCATTTTGCTTTCTGCTCTGCTATTTACGCTTTCAACTTGTTTGTTTCTGTATCAATCCAAGTTTAAAGTATTCCTGGTAGATGGCGCTTTTCGTTCCGTGAGCAGACGGACTTGGAAGATTGTAGCTTCCTAATACGTTAGAGCAGTTGTTCCCGACTCCCAAGGGGTCGCCCTTTCTATTAAAATAAAATAAGTTTTAAGGGAATAACTTTTTACCTCGGAAAAGTTTGTCGATATTTATTATCATGTTTTTATTACCATGTTTTCATTAACTCGATTTCTTGTTTGTTTGTTTGTGTGTGTGTTTGTCCGGTACAAATCTTGCAATCGAGTTTTAACTAACTTCCCGACTAGCTAGACATTTGAAACTTTTAGAGTAGCTCAGAACACGATGACAATGCATTATTTTAATACTTTTAGCCATCTTTAAAAAAATTAACGGAAAAAATAAGACTAAGA
This sequence comes from Dolomedes plantarius, assembly GCA_907164885.2. Taxonomy (NCBI): domain Eukaryota; kingdom Metazoa; phylum Arthropoda; class Arachnida; order Araneae; family Dolomedidae; genus Dolomedes; species Dolomedes plantarius. Next base: position 31,427,730 of record OU015502.1, read on the forward strand.
TCATGTTGGACCCCCTTTTTTTTTTTTGGTAACGGTTAAATACCGCCCATCATTTAACCCAAGAATGGGAAAATAATTACCGATGTGTCTTTAGATACCACATTTTTTTGGTGTGTGTGCGTTTTCCCAGAGTCCTTTACCAATTTCCTTTGTTCCATGCCACCAATAATTACCATGTTTTTATTAACTCGCTTTCTTGTTTGTATGTGTGTTTGTCCAGTACAAATCTTGCAATCGATTTTTAACTAACTTCCCGACTAGCTAGACATTTGAAACTTTTAGAATAGCTCAGAACACGATGACAATGCATTATTTTAATACTTTTAGCCATCTTTAAGCAGCATTGGATTCAATTTAAGTTAATTTTGTTTTGTAGACTGGTGCAGCCATCTATCGACCGGGACGGGAACGAAAAGTTAAACGCAAGTTAACTTCCAATCAACTTCATTTTCTTTGAAGTTGATGGGATAATTCACCAAAAAAAATTTTTTAAAGTATCTATTAATACATAGAATTGTCAAGTTTATATGATTCAACAGAAAATTTAAAAACATGGCATATAAAAAGTTTTTTTTATCTTGTAGTTATTTAACCATGAAACTGTAGGGCAGTGATATTTTATGAAGGAAAAAATCTCGTTCAAGTGCAAACTCAGTTTGTTAGAAATATTTCACCTTTAATGGGTGGTAAATGGAAATTGCGGTTACATACTATGTACATTACACAAATTCTAAACGCCAGTTTGTCTTTCACCAGTCTGTGCTATCATTTTTGGCCTCACTGTGATAGTTTCCCTAACGGAATAAAGCAGTTTTTTTTTTTTTTTATCTCGGTAAGAGATTTTTCTCGTTTTATTGTTATACGAGCTGAATACCCGTGCTTCACTACGGAGTACATTTTAGATAAATTACAATGAAAAAATAATGAAATTGATTTTTAGAGGATTTCCTTATAAACAATATTTTTTGTTTCTTCATTGGGTGGAACTAATATTACTAGGCTCGTCCGCGAACTTACGCGTGAGCAAGCTACGTAAATCTGACCGTGGGAGAAACAATTTTGTCTTAAATCTACGCCAGCATATTTTAAAGCTTGGCCTTCAGACTTATTTATCGTCATGGGGAAGCATTTTATATATAGGTTTCATCTAATATCCATAAAACATACTAATTTGAATTAAATTCTTAAAAAAACTTCCAACTCAATTAGTGTAGTGGTTAAATTTTATCTTTTACTGTATTTTAATATTTTTGTTCAGTTTAATTCGTTGTTATGCACGTGATGCAAAGCTAATTTAAAGTATCACAGAAAGAAAAGAAATCTCGTGATCAACATTTAACAAATTAAATTCTAAAAATTAATCTTTAAAAATTCCCTAAAAATCAGAAAATGAAGGTAAAGATTTGAAAAAGATTTCATTTTAAAGGAACTTTTATGATCTTTCTGGTGATGTAAATTTTATAACCCTGAGATTATTATTTTTAATGCAGACTTAAAAAAAGTTGCAAAAACAGCTTAAAAATTTAATTTTAAAAAATCTAAGAAGAAATTTTCAAAAATCTTCCTTAGTGCACCCCTACACTATAAGAAAAATCGCCATGCAAAATTTCAGCCCTTTAGGTCCAGCGGTTTGGTCTGTGCGTTATCTGTCAGTCAGTCACGGAACTGTTTTATATATATAGATAATTCTGAATCAATAAGGTAGGTGCATTATATTTTTAAGGATCTGTTCTGTTCTTGTTTTTACACACTTTTCACCGATAGATGAATGTTTCTTAAAGTTCTCTATTTCTTACAAATTTCATTTTCGTTAAATTAAATATTAAGTTGAATTAAATTATAGAAATTGCATTTTAGTGTTTTTCCTTCATTTCTTAAAAGATCTTTTAAATGAAAATGTGTAGTGTGTGGGGGGAGCTTTGAAACCACTGAAGGGGCTCGCTACTCGAAAAAGGTTGGGAAACCCTACGTTAGAGGAAAGAATGTCTGTTGAAAATATATGCGTCTCGGTATTAGAAATTAATAATAAAGCTTAAAACGACCGCTTACGAAGGAAGTGGGGTTTGCGTTCATACTATAGGTATTTTAATTATAATCTCAAATGCCGATAGAGTTTTAATACAGTTAACATAAACAGGTCAAAACGTAGAGACGTGATAACATTCAACAGACATAAAAACAGAGGTAACCAATGTCAGTAACCAATGTATAACCAACACCTCCTTATATGCCAACAGTAAAAGTGCAAAATTAGCTAACGAGACGAAAACAATAAACAGTTAACTTGCAGTTAAAAGTTTAAATTATATAACATCCAGTCAAGATGAAGGCAGATGAATGACGCAGTCCTTAAGCAAAAACAAGTATACCGATTCGCCATTCATAGAATCTACCAAAATTACTTATCGTGTGGTCTGCTGCCACCACAGGGTGTCTCCAAACCTCGAGGCTTACTACCACGGATTTGAGGAAGCATTATTTCTAATGACTTTCCCTTGAATATCTCTATTGTTTTAATTATGTAATACGGAAAGTTAAAATTTCACCACCACAGGGTGTCTCCAAACCTCGAGGCTTACTACCACGGCTTTGAGGAAGCATTATTTCTAATGACTTTCCCTTGAATATCTCTATTGCTTTTAATTATGTAATACGGAAAGTTAAAATTTCACCACCACAGTGTGTCTCCAAACCTCGAGGCTTACTACCACGGCTTTGAGGAAGTATTATTTCTAATGACTTTCCCTTGAATATCTCTATTGCTTTCAATTATGTAATACGGAAAGTTAAAATTTCACCACCACAGGGTGTCTCCAAACCTCGAGGCTTACTACCACGGCTTTGAGGAAGCATTATTCTAATGACTTTCCCTTGAATATCTCTATTGCTTTCAATTATGTAATACGGAAAGTTAAAATTTCACCACCACAGGGTGTCTCCAAACCTCGAGGCTTACTACCACGGCTTTGAGGAAGCATTATTTCTAATGACTTTCCCTTGAATATCTCTATTGCTTTTAATTATGTAATACGGAAAGTTAAAATTTCACCACCACAGGGTGTCTCCAAACCTCGAGGCTTACTACCACGGCTTTGAGGAAGCATTATTTCTAATGACTTTCCCTTGAATATCTCTATTGCTTTTAATTATGTAATACGGAAAGTTAAAATTTCACCACCACAGTGTGTCTCCAAACCTCGAGGCTTACTACCACGGCTTTGAGGAAGCATTATTTCTAATGACTTTCCCTTGAATATCTCTATTGCTTTCAATTATGTAATACGGAAAGTTAAAATTTCACCACCACAGGGTGTCTCCAAACCTCGAGGCTTACTACCACGGCTTTGAGGAAGCATTATTTCTAATGACTTTCCCTTGAATATCTCTATTGCTTTTAATTATGTAATACGGAAAGTTAAAATTTCACCACCACAGGGTGTCTCCAAACCTCGAGGCTTACTACCACGGCTTTGAGGAAGCATTATTTCTAATGACTTTCCCTTGAATATCTCTATTGCTTTTAATTATGTAATACGGAAAGTTAAAATTTCACCACCACAGTGTGTCTCCAAACCTCGAGGCTTACTACCACGGCTTTGAGGAAGTATTATTTCTAATGACTTTCCCTTGAATATCTCTATTGCTTTCAATTATGTAATACGGAAAGTTAAAATTTCACCACCACAGGGTGTCTCCAAACCTCGAGGCTTACTACCACGGCTTTGAGGAAGCATTATTTCTAATGACTTCCTCAAAGCCGGGTCCCTTGAATATCTCTATTGCTTTTAATTATGTAATACGGAAAGTTAAAATTTCACCACCACAGTGTGTCTCCAAACCTCGAGGCTTACTACCACGGCTTTGAGGAAGCATTATTTCTAATGACTTTCCCTTGAATATCTCTATTGCTTTTAATTATGTAATACGGAAAGTTAAAATTTCACCACCACAGGGTGTCTCCAAACCTCGAGGCTTACTACCAGGGATTTGAGGAAGCATTATTTCTAATGACTTTCCCTTGAATATCTCTATTGCTTTTAATTATGTAATACGGAAAGTTAAAATTTCACAAGCTCATTAAATGGGGTGAAGGGGTTGGGGGGAGGGGACAAGGGGTAGAGAAAAGGACAAACCCACACTTGTAGTTATGACTTATGGTTAGCTGACTAGGATATCTCTGGGTCTTACACTATTATTTCAGAAAAACTAGACAAAGTTTTGACGGATTGAAAAGTTTCTAAATTTATAAAAGTTACTAATAAATCTAATTTTTGTGAAAGTAAGAGGAGAGCTTACATGGGAACGGTAGAGACAAGCTGGTTCTTTTGCACTGCTGGCCATTAAAATTGCAACATCACGAAGGAGGGATGTTACAAACGTCAAATTCACATGAAAGAAAGAAGATGCTGGGACATGCAAATGATTAGCATTTAAGTGCAATCGAACGACACAGGAGGGAGAAACGGCATCTCAAACTCTGTATATAAGTAAAGTTACGCAGCGGGTTTTTCAATCAGGAACCACTTTTGAATGTTTGTTGTTTGTGAGAAGATCGTGTCATGCCTCGTATAAGAAGGAAAAACGACTACCAGCACGTGTCGAAATTTGATAGCGGCAGGATCGTGGCCTATCGAGAGCGCGGTTTATCGTTCCGTGATATTGCTACTCGCATTGTTTGGTATCCAACGTCTATCATGCGAATATGGAATCGATGGGTTCAGGAGGGTCATACTGAACGCCATGCAGGATCTCAAAGGCCTCCCGCCATTAATACTCGAGAAGACAGGTATATTGTCAGTTCGGCCTTGCAGGATCGTACAGCCACATCACGAACCTTGAGTCAGGAAATGGGCTTGTTTGCAGTACGACAAGTATCCGCACGGACAGTGCAACGACGTCTGGAGCAGCACGGACTGTCTGCACGGCGACCATTATTGAGGCTTGACACTGCAGCATACAGACGCGCGGCGACGGTGATGCACCCAACGATAAAATTGGATACAGGAGTGACACCACGTCATCTTTTCAGACGAGTCCCGGTTCTCTGTGCAGCATCATGATGGACGTATCCGTGTCTGAAGGCACTGAGGAGAACGCACGTGTTTTACTTGCATTCGATATCGTCATAAGCGCCCTGCACCTGGTGTGTGATGGTATGAGCAGACGTGGTCCAGTCAATACGATTAATGAAATGTGGCATAGACTTGAAGCAGCATGGAATGACTTGCCCGTATCTGTCGTCCAAGTCCAGTTCGACTCGATGCCTAACCGGGTTAGAGCCGTTTTAGCTGCCAGAGGCGGCAGGTGTGTGTACTAATTTCGGTCCCGGTATATCCCCAAGTTGCGTACAAATTTTAACATGTTTTCTTCCTACTATGCTGTATACGTACAATAAGTAAAGTTTGGTTTTTGCTTTCCTTCGTGGTGTTGCAGTTTTAATGGCCAGTAGTGTAGATTGCTCGGGATCTAAGAAGGGAGTTTGGGGACAATCAGACTAAGAAGTATGGGTAAGAAGGAGTTTGGTAATAAGACTGACAGTGGAAGAACCGACTAAAATAGCCTATTTAGTTGTTTCTATAGAATATAGAATTTTTAGACTGCTCGGGATCTAAATTGGTTAACGCAGCAAAATTAGATAAAGTAATGTCGGGAAGAAACAATTTCGTAACAAGATTCAGAGAAGTATAGCCAATTCAAATTAGTCTATTTAATTTCTAGAGAAACTAATACGTGTATTTCCTTAGAAGAGAAAGAAGAAAGACCACTGAATGTTATAACGTTTGTTAAACTTCCTCGTTTCTGCTGTTATGTGGGGAAGTAATGAAACTGATTGCCTCATTTACATTAATAATAACAAAATTGTTTGCTGACTTAGATTGCATGGGATCTAAAGCGTCTATTTCGGCAAAATTAGACAAAGTAATATTAGGAAGAAATAATATGGTAAGAAGATTCGCAGAGGTACGGCCGATTCAAATTAGTCTATTTCCATTCCCTAAAGAGAGTAAGACGGAAAGAAAGCATAAGACTAAAGAGCACTGAATTTTGTCACGTTTGCGAGACTTCCCCGTTTCTGACGTCACGCGGGGAAGTAATAAAACAGCTCGGTGAGCCCGCGCATATATCTTTCTCGGCCTCAGGTGGGGCGAATAATAATAACAGAAAAATTCAGCTGGCGAATATGCAAATCCGGACGCCTGCGTCCGTGGCGATAAGGGACAGCCCCAGGCTCCGGCTCGGCACGTGATCCATCACATGACTGCGAGTTCCGAGGGCCGTTACGGAGTGGATCCCGATAAACCAGGTAAACGGATAGTCGAACACGTAACCCACTGTTCATATTGTGGTATGGGGGGTGATCATCCAACGCAATTGCACACACTCCGACAAAGGCTCTGCGCAATAACATCTGATCTCTGTGCAACTGTGAGGAAGTTCGAAGTTAAACCATTGCTGCGTAGAACATAACAGACACAAACTAAGTCCATCCAAAGCATGAAAATATCTACTCAATTAGTTAATACAGCATACATAGGGGTGCGTAAATTTCGTGTAAAAAATAATCGAAATTTCGCAAACAGAAATTTACATTATATAAAATTTCGCATTTATTCGCAAAAAAATAGATATAAATTTTAAAATTTCGCATTTATTTTTTAAAAAATCACAATTTCACTTACTTGGTTAGGTAAGTATCAAAATTCTTAGTTAAAGGCTAACATTGTAGTAGTCTCCAAATTCTCTTCCTTAATTCTTTAGCAATAAGTCATGAGCATATTTCGAGAGTGAGATCTCTCAGTTAAAGACAGTGGATGGTCTTAGATAAGCAATTATGTTCATAACTATTACTATTATTACCTAATTTCGCTCAAAAAGCCGTTTATTACCGAGTTTTTGCCGAAAAGTAGTAAAAAAGTATTTTTTGCATTTATTCGCTCATATCGGCAAATTTTGCATTTATTCGCATCTATTTCGTAAATACGAAAATTGCGTATCCCTAAGCATACATTTAACCAGTGAACAAAAGAAACGGATAAATATTTCAGGTAATAGATACATATTTTTTCTGGCCATCTTTAAGGATACATTGAAGAAGGAAACTAAGCCCGTCTGCACACGGAGCGACTCAAAAGAAACTGATAACTGACTCAAATCACAAACCATCCGTGATGAGTCGCAACCTATGTAATTGAATGGAGCCACGCACACGGCGCAACTGGTTACAAACCCGTCGGACGGGTTTGTAACCAGTTGCGCCGTGTGCGTGGCTCCATTCAATTACATAGGTTGCGACTCATCACGGATGGTTTGTGATTTGAGTCAGTTATCAGTTTCTTTTGAGTTGCTCCGTGTGCAGACGGCCTTAATTGTGTCGGTAAGTTAAAACTTACGAGAAACTTGTGAAAAACGCATAACAGGAACTCATAACTTTTTCATATCTACTAGAAATAAAATAAAAGGGTGGCAACTAGTTTCGTACTAATCTCGCGGTTTCCAACCTGGGAGGCACGGACTACTGCCAGGGGAGGCGCCAAAACTTTTTAATAAAAAATCAATGTTCATGCTATAATATCTATAAATAGACGAATTTGAGTTGACAACCATCGAAAAAGTAAAATTGATAGAATTGTCGTGCGATAGCTCACTAAAACAAAAGTTTCAAAGTGCAATCATAATTCAATTTTGGATGAATATTAGTGGAGAGTATGAATCGTTGTATCTAGGGGAGTGTATGAATCTTTGTTCATACACCCCATTAGATACAAAGATTCTAGTGGTGTGTAGTGGAGTGTTTGTCTTAGTGGAGAGTATGAACCTTTGTATAATCACTTGCTAAGCAATGCAAGTGCTTCTACCGTTTGTAACGTCTTATTTATGCGAAACGGAATTTTCGGCACTGGCTGCAGTGAAAACCAAATATCGAACCAGGTTAATAGTCGAAACAGAGTGACGAGCGGCACTCTCCACATTGCCCCCCCAAGATTTGAGAAACTTTGTGCCAATTAAACAACAACAACCCTCGCATTAAATTTTGACGCGTTAGATGTAGTTTAATTAGTAATTTAATATAAAAATACATATGCATGTTCGTATTGTTATAGCAAAATCTTGCTATTATTCTGTTAATTGCAGTTTTCATGTTTTTACCATGTTTTTATTAACTCGCTTTCTTGTTTGTTTGTGTGTTTGTTCCGTACAAATCTTGCAATCGATTTTTAACTAACTTCCCGACTAGCTAGACATTTAAAACTTTTAGAATAGCTCAGAACACGATGACAATGCATTATCTTAATACTTTTAGCTATTTTTAAGCAGAATTAAATTCATTATCAGTTAATTTTGTTTTGTAGACTGGTGCAGTCATCTATCGGCCGGTACGGGAACGAAAAGTTAAACGCAAGTTAACTTCCAATTAACTTCATTTTCTTTCAAGTTGATGCGATAATTCATCACAAAAAATTTTAAAAAACTATTTATTAATACATAGAATTGTCAAGTTTATATGATTCAACAGAAAATTTAAAAACATGGTATATAAAAAGTTCCTTTTATCTTGTAATTATTTTGTAATAAAGTTATTATTATTTAAAAAGTGTCTATATTATTATATCTATTATAAGATAGGGAGGCGTAGAAAAAAAAATTTTGTAAGGGATGCACGGAAAAAAATTTTTTTAGGGAGCCGTACTAGCATAAAGGTTGGAAACCGCTGCACTAATCAATAGTTCTTCATCAGGCCGAGGAGCATTGGCTATGATTGTCTCTATATACTGCCTCTACTGACATTTGAAAATTGTCCATTTAGACAATTACACCTCTTGGGCCTAAAGAAGATTTATTAATAAGTTCGAAATGAGTTACCACCCTTTTATTTTTCCCTGTGTATTTCAAGAAGCTGTGAGCTCCTGTTCTATATTGTAAAAGTCTCGAATTTTATCCAGTATTAGAACGCGGACCACGACTGGATAGAAATCTGTCACATTTTGAAGCCCATGGGATGTTTGGTTACAGTTTGCAGTCGGATCCTCCGGTTTATTTACGGCAGCTAACTTTTATTCCACGCCAGAGCGGGCAGCTGTCACAGCCAGTTTGACAAATGGAGACGGTCTCTTTTTTTTGTTCTTTCTCGTTTCGCGCATTCTTTCCATCCGCAAAAGAAATGTCACCGAAAACAAAGAGGCGAAGTGTAAATGTTCCTCGTCCCGAGTCCGGTGCAGGCAGCCGAGACGCTGCGAGTCGCTTTGACGGTATCTACATCAAAATTGGATTGCTTCTCGCGGGTTGAAGTAATAACGGGTCTTCTTTTTTTTTTCTTCTGCGTTCAAGTTCTGAAATGAGCTGTAACCGCGTTACTGAGGAGTTGACGCCGGACGGTGCTGATGATGCTGTGCGACGAACCTGATTACGCATGCCCAAGTGTAATTCACAATCATGGAAGGTAGCAATCGTATAAAGACTCCCGTGTTCTATGACAGGGATGCGCAGAGTACAGCCTAATAACAAAAAACAAACCGTATATTTAAACATTTTATATAGACCCCACCTCGTTTGTGAAGACTTGGGGAAACGAAGACCTGCGATGTCAAATGATGCACAGCCTTAGAACGGGTAATAAGTCCTAGTAGGCCCGAAGCAGCCCATTGGCTAGCTAGTGGCACGTCGGGATTCGACACTGTGGGTGCTCGGTTCGAATCCCGAAAAGCGCTAGTGTCACTTTTATAACTTAATCATGTTCTTCCTTTTCATTATTTTTTAATTTTATTAAGGGGAGAAATTTGAATTTAAGATAAGATTGTTCTTTGGGGTATACTTATAAACGGGAAGATGCAACGAATAATGGAATTCCCTTTTGTGGAACTTTATAATTGAAATATTTCTGAAGAAAGGCAGCGGGGGCCAAGTTGGCAAAGGCAGCGAACCAGTGACCTAAACGTGTTTGATTCGATACTGGCCGCTGACAAATCCACCGCCATGTACGTTAATGGCGGCTGGTGTACGTAAAATCTGTCATGGCTGCAAAGTCCTCCAAGTTCTCAAACTTACCTCTGGGGTTGCTAGGTCAAGTGTATCGGTCTCGGCACTTGCCTCGGTTCTAAATTACGGGGCCGGCCTATAGGGGGTAATGCTGGCCGCCTTTACGGTTGCTTCAATGAATTCCCAGCAGTATCGCGGTGGGCATTAGGGCGTCCGTCCGCATTCGATGTTGACCACAACCAGTCTGGTGTCTGCGAGACGTTGTAAGTCCGGTAATTCATATTAAGGGCGAATGTTTAATCTACAATAGCCTCCACATTAACAACAATATATTTCTGAAGAATTCATTCTAGGTAAAATTACATTTTTAAAACGGAACAGATAAAGGCTGTGGCAGCAAACAATAAAATACTTTGGTGCCCGCCGGAAAACTTTAGCTACACTAGGACTCAACAGAACAGAACATACAGTTTTTCCCCAACGAGGCAGGCACGTATCTTTCGACATTCACCAAATCATCACCTCGAAAGTTCTCTTTTATTTATTTTTAATAGGAGCATCGTATAGATGAACCAACATTGCCTCCTCGTACCACCTCAACTTTGACCGAACAACTCCTGGGGTGACATCTGAGGTGCTCATACCCTTTTCCCACCCCAACCGCCACACGGAGAGACTTTTCAGCCAACAAATTTAACGTGCCGATGCCCAGCGGGGACACGAGGGCATTCAATAGCGCTTGTCGGAATTTGACCTGAGAACCCTCAGTACCGAATCCCGAAGGGTGAACCACTAGGACGCCCTAGGCAGAGAACTGAACCTATAGTTTAAAGCTGAATCTGATGAAGCTACAAATAACCTCCCTCACAGCACGGAACTCAAATCTACTAACTCAGGTTTTAGAAAAATTAAAAAGAAAACTGGCAGGCTGATGCTCAGGCTATTAAGAAACTTTCTTTATTTTCCAAATTGAACTCAATACTTAAAGCTTGGTCTCTTCTGTAAGTTATGAAAAAAACCAGGTTACGTCCCCCTGTATCTAATTATAAATAAACTTTGTTAATATGATTATAAATAAACTTTGTTATTATAATTATAAATAGCACCCCCCACACACACACACACACCTACTGCAGGACTTGAATCTGCTGACCCTGAGAGCTAAAAACAGCGCTGAAGCATATCGGCAACTGTCTGGATCAGGTTTCTTTTAAGAAACTTCTACTTTATAGCTAAAATCATGCACAACAATTGCATCTATATTTCCTGTATAAGATATAGAATAAGACAATTTAAATCCCTGTACCCCTATGAAAGACCTAACACCATCTAACGATGAAAAATGCCTTAACTGTACTCGAGAAGGATTGTGAAGGGAATTTGTTACTGAAAATTGCAAAATTCATAACGGAATATCGGAAAATCAAGCATTGAACATTTCTCCATCTAAATTTTTTCTAAAAGCCTGAAATACATACGTTTAAGAACAGAAGCCCTAAATGATTTTTTCCTGTATTATGGTTTGGTTGAAAGCGCTACGGTAATTTTTTCCTACACGTGGGTTAATTAGACCGGGACCTACTGCTTTCTTTAGTGTGAAGTACATACAAACTGGAAAAAGGACTTTTAAAATCAGGTTTTGAGAAATGTGAGAAGAGGGACTCAAAATTTGGATTCCACTTTAGTCCTTAGGATTTTATCAGTCTCTAAATCAAACGAATGACCATCAATAAGCCATACGTACAATTCACGTGAATATAAATATTGGAGACAGATAAATAGAATCGTCCAATTAATATCCGGGAAAAAAATTATTGAATCAAATTGTTTTAATGTCATTTATCGCATCATATTTCCGCCGCTTACATCGTGTAGTGTTTAGCATCTCGGGCTGCCACGGTGTGGGCTCGGGTTCGAATCTCAGTTAAGTCATGGATGTTCCAGTGCGGTCTCCTCGAGGGAGAAGTGTTGGCTCACCTATATGGTGCTCCCATAATAAAATAGCCGACGAATTCGCGGTGTGGATAGGTCAATAACCTCAAAGTAATGGACAAAGTAACTGTACCGTTGGTAAAGAAAAATATTTCTATCATGTTTTTAAAAAACATACCTAATGTACAAACACACGCGTTCTTTCTCTCCCTCCCCCAAATTTCCTAAGTTCTGAGTAATGTGACCCGTGAAAGTGAGAATTTTTTTTCTCTTTTTGCATGAAATTTCTTTACCTGCCTTCTATGGAGAAAATACTCTTAAGAGAAATCATATTTACTGAAGGATTTCAATTTATATTAGCCGGACAATGGCCGAATTGCTAGGGCACTGGCATTCAGTACCAAAGTCCGTGGGTTCGAATCCCACTCTTGGCTTGGACATTTGTTGCCGTTCGGAATCGGCTTTAAGCAGTAGGTCCCGGTCTAATTATCCCCCGTGTAGCAAAAGTTAACCGTAGTGCTCCAAACCAAACCAAACCAAACTTCAATTTATATTCAAATGCCTCAATCATTTCCGAAAAATCTCCTTCGTAATGGACAATATAAAGATATAAAATTTCTCACCGTAATAGATATAAATGGATAACTGAGGGCATCTCTAGTGTACCATGTAGACTTCGACCTGGGTTTCGCTCTTCTTATGGGCTCCTCGGCGAGGCATAAACAAGGTGTATGCTAGTGGATTGACTCAATCACTTCTGAAAAGTCCCTCTCGTGATGGCTATATTTAGGAATCAAATTCCCAAAAGCAATAGAAATTAATGGATGACTGACGACGTAAATATACTTCTCCAACGTAAAAAGTACTCTTGAACCTACGTTTCACTCCTTGAATGGGATCCTCAGAGGGGCATAACCGAAGAGTAAGGCCGTCTGCACACGGGGCAACTCAAAAGAAACTGATAACTGACTCGAATCACAAACCAGTCCGTGTTGAGTCGTAACCTATGTAATTGAATGGAGCCACGCACACGGCGCAACTGGTTACAAACCCGTCAACCGGGTGGCTCCATTCAGTTACATAGGTTTCGGCTATTGATTATATTTTATCGAGGATTATTATTATATTATAAAATGAAATACTTTAAATTTAATTAACGAATGACTCTGAAATTTATCTCCTATAAGTTATCTAAATATTTTTATTTATCGTCTAATAGTGCTTTGAATTTTTTAAATAAATAATAATTCTTCATTATCTAGTGTCAAACGGAATTTTTGCCAACTGGCTTCTAAATGAAAATTTTCACTCATAATAAGTCATTTTCAAAAGTTTGTAGAAAGCAAAAATATTTCAAAAGCATCAAGTAAAATCAAAAGTAGGTAAAAATTTAATTTTTTTGTTCATTTTTTCATAGCGAAAGCATTTTTATGCTCAAAAGACTAAAAATTTAAAATCAAATTCAAGGGTTTTTAGGAGATGTAACACAGTTAACTGCATTTTCTTTATCACCCGCAGATACAATTTGTGATTTAAATACTTTCTAAAAGTTTGATCCCAATATTCCTGCAAAAATATTATTCATATGTAATTAAAACTTGATTTATTTACAACAATTTAAAATTTTAAATGAACAAAATACTGTTTAACGTGATTAAAATTCGTTTTAGGAGGTAAGGAATTTGTACAGAGGGATTGGTTAGTAGTTCGCAATTACCTCTGTGATCTCTCAAGGACTACTGCTTTTCTTTCAAACAGTTAACTGGATTTATACAAAAAAAAATTATAGATTTTTTAAACGAAAAATATTTTTTTTTCTTTAAACACCCCACCTAAAATTTCGATAAAGAGGAGCGGCAGAATAAACTTCTAAAGCATACTTCTTTCTTGGTATGTTATAATTTTACAACAATATCTATCTTAAAAAAATCACAATATCAAAAATAAGATCGGCTCTCTCTTTTCTCTACTTTATATGTGTTATGAACCTATAAAATATCAAGCCTATTTATTAAAAGCAACTTAATGAAAATATTTATTGTTTTTAAACAATTTGGAATTTTCCATGCAGGTTATTTGATATTATTTTGGTTTTGCTTTAAAATTGCCTTCCTCCCGTAGAACTAAACAATTTCAAAAATAAAGAAAATGTAAGGCATCCCAATATCTCTCTCTTTTTACAGAATTGGGGATAATTGGATTTTTTATGGACTGCAAATAAAAAGCGTATGTTCTATACATAGTTTCGGAAATATTTTAAGGATATATGAGAGACTAGCTTAATACCCATGCTTCGCTACGGAATACATTCTAATTAAATACAGCAGTCAATGTATGCAATTAATGCAAAAATATATATATATATATATTTTTATAAAAAAATTGTAACGGATATTTTTATAGACAAAATAATGTAGAAGAAAATATTCAAATTAAATCTAATAGAACATACTAAAGAATATAGTACAACTAATATAGTACAGTTTGAGGAACATTTCTTTTACTGTATTTTAATTTTTTTTGGGGGGTATAATGTACAATCGTCTGCCGAATTAGAAAGAAAAAGATATATATATTTTGTCAATTTATTTCGTCGTTATGCACGTGACGCAAAATTAGTTTAAAGTATCACAAAAAGAAAAAAACCGTGATCAGCATTTAATAAATTAAATTCTAAAAATTAATTTTTAAAATTCACAAAAAATCAGAAAATGGAGGTAAAGATTCGAAAAAATTTCATTTTAAGGGAATTTTCATGATCTTTCTCGTAACATAAATTTTATAAACCTCAGATTATTATTTTAAATGCAAACATAAAAGAATGTTACAAAAACAGCCTAAAAATTTAATTTAAAAAATCTAAGAATTTTTCAAAAATCTTTCTTATTGCACCCCTACACTATCAGAAGAATCGCCATTTCAACCCTTTAGGTCCAGCGTTTTGGTCTCTGCGTTATCTGTCAGTCAGTTAGTCAGTCAGTCAGTTACGGAACTGTTTTTTATATATAGATTGTGAAATGCTCAAAAAAATAAAACAAACGTCCCCTGAGACAAAATTTTCACTTCTATAAATAGTCTCAGAAATATTTTAAGAGTACATAATGGATTATGAAATGCTTAAAAAATAAAATAAATGTCCCTTAAGACATTCCTGCCTATAGCTGCATAAGTTGGGATTGTGTTGATAGCTTTAAAACTACCCCAGAATTATTGATATACACAACAGTCTTGTTTCCTAATCAAATCCACACATATCATAATTAACTAAACTCCTGATTATCTCTGAAAGGATTTTACTTTTTGAAAAACACTTGAAAATCACTGAGTTAAAAATAGCGTACAAATTGACTAAAAGATTGCTAACATGACAATCAAACAAAGACGGGTAACAGATGATTACCAGACAAAAATATCAATATTTATAAGTGGTGACTTATATATATAAAACAGTTCCGTAACTGACTGACTGACAGACAACGCACAGACCAAACCGCTGGACCTAAAGGGCTGAAATGTTGCATGGCGATTCTTCTTATAGTGTAGGGGTGCACTAAGAAAGATTTTTGAAAAATTCTTCTTAGATTTTTTAAAATTAAATTTTTAAGCCGTTTTAGTAACATTTTAAAATTTGCATTTAAAATAATAATTTGAAGGTTACAAAATTTATATCGCGAGAAAGATCATAAAAGTTCCTTTCAAATGAAATCTTTTTCGAATCGTTACCTCCATTTTCTGATTTTTGGTGAATGTTTAAAGATTAATTTTTATAATTTAATTTATGAAATGCTGATCACGTTTCTTTTCTTTTTGTGATACTTAAAACTAATTTTGCGTCACGTGCATAGCAACGTAATAGATAAAAAAAATATTTTTTTCTTTCTAATGCAGCAGACAATTGGGCATTATCCAAAAAAATATTAAAATACAGTAAAAGAAATGTTCCTCAAACTGTACTAAATTAACTGTACTATATCCTTCAGTATGTTCTATTACATTTAATTTGAATATTTCCTTCTACATTATTTTGTCTATAAAAATATCCCTTACGATTTTTTTATAAGTATATTTTTTTGATTTTTTTACATCAATTGCATACATTGATCGTTGTATTTACTATAAATATATTTATACATATTTTTGGCATTAATTGCATACATTGACCGTTGTATTTAATTTGAATGCACTCCGTAGCGAAGTGCGGGTTTTCAGCTAGTAAGTATATAAAGTTCATCTTGGAAGTCAAATCTGTCGCTGAGTGACAGAGGCACTGAGTAGAATACAACAGCCACAAGATAGGCTACTGTTTAAGTATTCGACCCTGACTACTATTTTGGTAAAAAACTATCACCCTAGATTCACTTCACCAGAAGCTCCAGGCCATATGGAGAGTTTCAAGGAGATTGCAAGAGTGGAAAAGAGATAAGATCTTTAACCTTTTAGGCTCAAGATGTAACTGCCGATATCTGGCCATACAGAAAGTATAGGTCGCTCACCCGCTCTCAAGAGGTACAAGAAGCAAAACAAGAAGCTATATCATTCACAAGACAATCTGTACGTTAACTGATTAGAGAGGTTTATCGGTTTAGAATCCTGAACAAATTCACTTTGAGTAAATGGGGATGTCCTCTCAAGATAAATGAAATATTTGATATAACAAGGCATAAGAGAGCCCATATTACATTACAGCAAACATATAAATTCATGTACGCAGGGGAAAAAAATGTTGGTTTACAAAATAAAATACAAAAAATAACTAAAACAAACACAAAACAGGGGGGGGGACTGCAGTGTCGTGGGAAGAAATGCATTGAAAAGTATTAGTTTTGGAGGAATAATGTATAAGAGTGCTGATATCTCATAACGCTAAATACACCGCTTGACAATTGCTAAGGAACAGTCACATTTTTCGGAATATTTCATAATATACATTGATTGAAGAAATTAAATTTCTTACATATTTAGTAGAGATACTGTGCATTATTTATTATGCAAAATGGTGCAGATTACGCCAAATGGAAAAAGAAGAAAACGAAAAAAAAAGATGCTCTTTGGAGCCTTTCCAAACAGCCACGAAAAATGGGTCTTCCTGCCAGAATGAAACAGTTATGAGTACCTTAGTAAGGTGTATGACCTCCTCGGGCACTAGTGCACATTTTGCATCTATTTTTCATGTTGTCTACTAAAGTATTGAGGAGCCTTTGGGGGATATTGTCCCACTCCTCTCTCAAGGTGATTTTCAGTTCTTGCATGGTTCGGGGAGGGCAAGTTCTTTGAAAAACAAGTCTGCCAAGAGCATCCCAGGTATGCTCTGTAAGATTTAGGTCAGGAGAGTAAGCAGGCCATGTCATATGTTCAATATTTTCACTTTCTAGTGTGTCCGATACTTCAGCGGTCCTGTGTGGGCACACATTGTCGTGCATAAACAGAACATCTGGACCTACCGCACCCCTAAAAAGACGATCATGATCCAGAATAACCTCTCTGCAATACCGCTGCGATGTAACGGTACCTCGCTCAAAGATGTGAAGCGGTGTTTTACCATTGTGCATAATGCCTGCCCACACCATCACGCCTTGACCATTCAGATGACGTTCCCGAACATTCTGTGGTGCATAACGTGCTCCCCTCTCTTTCCAAACTAACTGGTGGACAGAATCACTTGTCACAGTGAAACGGGATTCGTCAGAGAACATCACTCTGGACCACTCCTGCTGACCCCAACCAATATGTTCCTTACACCAACGTAATCTTTCTCGGCGATGGCGTGGTTGAAGTGGGATGCATTGAACAGGCTTCCGTGCATATAAACCAACCTGATTTAATCGCCTAGAAATGGTTCTGGCTGAAACATTTGTACCGGTTGCAAGGTCTGCAGCTATCTGACTAGGAGTGAGATGGTTGTTCCTTTTCACCACTAGGGATACATATCGATCCTCTTGAGATGTGGTGTTCCCTCCACGACCACCGGCATGCTTTCTCATAGCATTTTCACCTTCAGCAGCCTTTTTAAATCGCGGTATGACACTTTTTTCCACTCCCATTACTCTGGCCACAGTAGTGACATTTTGTCCTGCTTCGAGCCGTCCAACTGCTCATCCACCATCGTACGCACTCAAATGTTGTCTTGCAGACATTTTTCACTTAATTATAGCCACACCACACTGATTTTCACAGAAATAACTTCCAACAACCTACGGCATTATTTTCGTCAAACACCTAACTGCATGAACTTTCGAATGAATAAAGATCCACTGCTATTTTGGTACAGACTGAAGTGCCTTGACCTTGATGGTTTTAACTTCAGTATCACGATAAAAAGTCTTCAAGATGATATGCTCGGTAGAGGGAGTTACAAGAACTCCAGTGACATTTTCATAACATTAAGTTTCAGTGAAGCTCGAGAATCGAGTTATAGTCAGTGCTCTTGAAAATAAGTTCAAAACTACAATACGTTAATGCAAAATAAAAGTAAGGAAAAAAGAAAAGAAATTTTTTTTTTTACTTTTTATTTTATTTTATTTTTAATTTAATTTTATTTTTTTAAGTATTTTTAAAGATTTTATAAGTTTTTATTAATTTTTTATTTTATTTTAAATTTTATTTTTAATTTGGACTTCAACATCAGAAGCCAAAGAAAAAACAAAAGGAAAAAATTAAGCAGAAGCATGAATAAAGAGTTTTCGTGCACTGCCTTTTATACAGATAACAGGTCCTGCCCTATTACGCCCTCTGCATTTCATTTTACTGTGATTAGTCTGCTATCGGGAACTCTAGTTTGAAAAAACCAGTTGTTCCTTAGCAATTGTCAAGCAGTGTAATTGCATTCACGTGCGCAGGGGAAAAGTTTGATGGTTCGCTGAGTCAATGGCGCACAAACTTTTTTCGACCGGGACCCATTTTCTTTCAATGAAAAATCACGCAACCCGGATGAAAATTTATTGGTAACAGCAATTTTTTAAAATTTTCAAAATTGCTAACAAAAGTATAGAAAAACGAAATAAGAAGATTTTGAAAAACTATGTAAAAAAAATCAATGAACTGTAATTTTGGGGTACATGTTTATTTGCATTATAACAGTTTTTCAAAAATGTCTTCCTTACCCTCTGCACTTGCTATTTGCGAAATCTCAGGTGACTAAAACTCGATATTTAAATTTTAATATGTATTTATATTTCATTTAGGTTCACATAAACAAAAATTAATGTTAAAAAAGAGCATGATTTTAAAATTATAAGCTTCATAATAAAACATTAAAAATTATAAACTTCATTTATCTATATAAAGCTAAACTAATCATGAGGAGGGTAAACCTAGACCTCTTATAGTATTTGTTCAATATTTGGTGAAATATTTGAGAATGCTACTCTCCTATCACTGCTGTTAGGTTTTTATAGCTAGTCAATTTAAAAACCCAGTCTCGCACATATAGGTTAAAAGTGAATGGAAGCAGTGCAGCTTTTAAGACTGTTTGACACCATATTTAACAATATCATATATTTTTAACATATAAAGAATACAAATTGAAGTATTGAAGATATGTAATTATTGAAAGTTTAAAGAATTCTTTTAATTAGCCTTTTCCTTACGGGGTGGGATAGCATCCCAAGAATAAGAATATATGCATACATGCATATATATATATGCATATATATATATATATATATATATATATATATATATATATATATATATATATATATATATATATATATATATATGTATGTATGTATATATGCATATATATATATATATATATATATATATGTATGTATGTATGTATATATGCATATATATATATATATATATATATATATATATATATTTATATATATCCATATATATATAGCACCCTTAATAGCCATTCTTAGAAAGGGGGTATGGAATTTCTTGTTCTAAAGAGGGAATCAGAAAAATGGGTTCCATAATCTAAAGGTTAAATAATTCAGTATTATATAAATTTCTTCAGACTATCAGCGACCCCTTCAATTTTTTTCACGACCCCTTTGTGTATAGCGACCCACAGTTTGCGCACAACTGCACTAAGTTACCAAAATGAAAATCTTGAGAAACTACAGTTTTCTCGATGTCTCTTGGACAAACCTCGTGGACTTCTTTAGTAATAATTACATTGAGATTTTTTTGCTAAAACATGAAGACGATTCATATACGAATACTCTGTACTCGTACTATAAACGAATACAGAGGAAATATTACGGCGGAAAGTCTTAGATGATTATAAAAAGTATTTAATGGATAATTTTCAAATAAACTGCTTAACGAAGTATTTTCTTTAAGTTCACTGGTATACACGAACTACAAAATCAACAGCAATGGATGGGCTCATGGAAGAAAAAAAATTTTGTTTCAAATCTAGAAATGTGTAAACTTTACCCCGACTCCTAACTCAATAATTTCCATTTTCATTTCTTTTATATTCTAATGAAACTAAAAATAATAATAAATATATAGCATTCGTAAGCAAAAAATAGTTATCTAGATAATTAGTTATGCTACGAAGTGAATGAAGGTCCAAATCAAATACGCTTGGTGGAAGAAATTAGATTAATACTTACTCTCGATATTCAAAATACAGAACTCATTTGCCATGAGTTTGAGTTCAATTGATTAGTTCAGTTGATTTATAAGAAAAATAAACTTTCAATATTGATACACGTTTCAGAAACTTACACGTTGAAGAAAAGTCTGTCTATATAAATCTAAAGACGCAAAATTCTGGAATATATTTAAAAGCAAAAAATCCGTAATGTAATCTTCTTCAACTTGCTTCGAAAACTATTTTTTATACTTAAGACAAACAGCCTTAAACCCTTATTTCACTTAGAAAACGCATTAGAGGATTTTTAAAGGTTAAAGGGCTCTTATATGAATTAGATTGTAAAATTGATCACGGCCGTTGTGGCTACCAAGGAATTTCTATGTTTTATATAAGGTTTTTTTTTAGGAGAATCCCGGAATTAAATCAAATAATAACAGGATTGTAGGAAATTATGAAACGAACCACTAAAATGGTTATTTACCTCTATATTGAAGCGCGGTGACTGTTTTCCCTGTGAACGTGTAGAAAAGAAATAAAAAGATAGTCCGCTAAAAAAATGTTACAACATGGCGTTAACAATACCGCCACGGGAGCTGATATATTGGTATTGGTGTATATTTTTAAGGGTATCTGCCTTAAATCATATTATATAATATAATATGATATTATATATATTATAAATACATAAGTTGAGTCACAGCTATTTTCTATTACAGAATATTAAATACAAAATTTAATCTCTTGCAGAAACATGACATTTTCATACAAAAATAATTATTTTACGCTACTTACTTTTAAAAACATTTCCCCTATTAAAAAATTATATTTTTCATGAATGAGTACTTTTTTCATCTTTTATCAAATACACTTAAGTATAACAGACATTAAACTAATTGACATTGGTAAATTTTTAAGCCCTCAGAGTATTTAAGTATATTTAATAATCATGCTACAAGCTTTATTTAAAACAGTCAATATTTTTGTTTTTCCGATTTTTGAGTATTTATTTTACTGATTGATATTTGCAATTATTTGTCACATTTCAAAAAATTTTAGCCTTCTGTTAAATTTCTTTTGGTAAGCAGCTTGTTTAAGTTTAACTTCCTTATCCTCTGCAATTTTACTCCGTGTTTTTTTTCCCACTTGAGCGTTTCTTTTAACTGCGGTTTTTACCTCTGAAGTAGACCAATTGAAGGTTACACATTTACGTTGCATTTTGCTGTTGTCTCTGAAGAACGCTCTCCAAGCGTTTGGAGAGGGCCAGGATGTGCTTAAATGGTAACCTATGTCTTTTAGAGACAATTCCTCGGTTATCAATAACGTAGGCTCTATCGAAAACGGCAGCTCTTCTAACAGAACTATACGTTTAATCGTTTTTCTTCGTCCGATTTTCTTTCGAGCTTTGGGTATAATCTATGTACAGTTATTAGGACCAAAATGATCGCGTCCCAATGTGGTTCGATTAACCGGAATCGACTGTATATAAAACAGTTCCGTGACTGACTGACTGAATGACTGACTGACATATAACGCACAGACCAAACTGCTGGACCTAAAGGACTGGCATTTTGCATGGTGATTCTTCTTAAAGTGTAGGGGTGCATTAAGAAAGATTTTTGAAAAAATTTTCTTAGATTTTTTAAATTAAACTTTTAAGCTGTTTTTGTAACATTTTTTAAGTTTGCATTTAAAATAATAATCTGATGGTTATAAAATTTATATCACGAGAAAGATCATAAAAATTTCTTTAAAATGAAATCTTTTTCGAATCTTTACCTTCATTTTCTGATTTTTGGAGAATTTTTAAAGATTAATTTTTAGAATTTAATGTATTAAATGTTGATCACGTGGTTTCTTTTCTTTTTGTGATACTTTAAATAAATTTTGCGTCACGTGCACAATAACGAAATAAATTGAAAAAAAAAATTAAAAAACGGTAAAGGGTAAAATTAAACCACTAGACAAATTGAGATGGAAGTTTTTAAAGAATTTAATTCAAATTAGTATGTTTATGGATTTTCAACATATAAATTAACTGCATACATTGACCGTTGTATTTAATTTGAATATTTTTTCTACATTTTGTTTATAAAAATATCCGTTACGATTTTTTTATAAATGTATTTTTTGTTTTTTTGGCATTAACTGCATACATTGACCGTTCTATTTAATTTGAATGTACTCCGTGACGAAGCATGGGTATTCAGCTAGTATTAATTTACGTACCAAATTTAAACTAAGTGTTATAGAACACTGGAGTTCCTTTCATATTACTTTGATTTAAATCAATTTAAACCTAAATCGTCCCCTGTGTGTTGGAGAGGGTGCCGAGAGGTCTGAGTTAGATGGTATTACGTTTTCCTTTACCCACATTTAAATGTTTTAATATAAATATCATTGTACACATAACAAAATACTCGAACAGATTTGGAATTGCGTTTCAAAATTTAAAATTTAAATTTTAAAGCACGTTAAGTTTTCGATATACTTGACGAACCAGATATTGGTTTCAGTAGCTGAGTTTTCCCAATTTATTAACTTTTGAACGCAGAAAAGATGCGAGTGTGTGTGTGTGTGAGTGTGTTTGTGTATTTATGTTAACTTTTGCTTTACAGTAAATAGTCATATATTTTACCTTTTGGCATAAAATAGTTTATAAATAATTTACAATTTGGTAGGTTTCTAAAATTTACCTTTTTTTACAAAATTTTTAATCATTAAAAAAAAGACTTAAAATCTTTTTTTTTTCCAATTTTTTTTTACGTGAATATTTTCAGAATTTATACTCTGATTTAAGAATTTTGAAGATATAATAATGAAAGAGGAACAAAGGTATGCTGCACAAAATTTTACTGAGACACCTTCTGAGAAACTTTAGATATATCCTTTTGAAGATGGCAGCAAATCGTGAAAAACGCCATTCTGGGGGAGAGGGGGGGGGGAGTAAAAAGACTCGAGCACACAGATTTTGTGCAGGGTTAGCACAAACAGAAGAGCATAAAATTTCTGCAACTACCCGTGTAATCGTCGCAGAAGCATGCGGCTGGCGATATTGGAGTCTAAAAGATTCATAGTATTTTTAAGCATTTGTAAGTTATTTTAAAATATAAATGTGCTTTTTAGTGGTGGGAAAACCCCCAAACACACAGATTTACTGCAGGGTTAACACGTACATTACGGTATAAAAATGCTGTAATTGTCCGTATAATCGCTACAGGTACATGCTGTGTGCGACATTCGAGTCTAAAAGATCTATAAAATGTTTTGCGCCAAGGAAAAAAAAAAATGCGCTTAGGGGGAAATGTTGTGTCCCGTACCCACCTTAAAGTCCGATGTCCTTAAAGTGTGGGTTAAAAAAGAGTGACTTTTCACTCACCTGCTTTTCCGGGATCCATGTCGAGGTCCGCGGACACCAGCCTGGGGTGCTTCCCTCGGACGGCAGCCTCCGGGAAGGAGGAGTGTCCCTGGGCCGTCCCGTCCCGTCCCGCGACTGCTGCGACGACGATCACCACGGCCAGCGGGACAGAGCCGTGCGCTAGCCGCCAGACCCACATCGAGTCACCTGCGGAGAACGGAAACAAAAGGGAAGAAATGAAGAAAAAGCACTCGTGGAGGAAGAGAGGAAGAGTGTTTCGCTCCCTCCCAGACGACGGAAGAAAGAAGAAATTCTAGCCGCCCCCACACGCCGAGCCGGAGAGCGTTTTTGCCTCCTCTCACCCCCCCCCCCCCTTTCCCTGCCCTCCGATATCGCTCTCGCCGCTCGTTTTTCCAGAAGGTTAGTAGGGTGACCGGTGTCGGAGAGCGTTGCGTCACTCTGTTGCGGATCGGCCCAGAGGGATGTCTCACCGTTACGGTTGCCGTGGAAAAAACGCGGTGCACTCAGCTGAGAGATGACTTTTAAATGTAATACACTGAAGGTTTCGCCGTGACACGAGAAAATAAGTATATAATGTTAAATAAGTTTTCTGCCACTCTGTTCGAGAAGTAGTCACTCATTACACAGCTGACAAGAAAGACGATTATTATGTACTAATAAAGTTCAAGTGCACCATTAATTCCCGCGTAATCAACATCATGCTCTGAACAATTGCCACCATGAACAATTCACACTTAATGCTCCTCGGGTTGACAAAGAACTATTAAATAGCTCGAAAGTAGCCGTCCTTTTTAAATTTATTCTGGAATAAAATAAGTTCTAGAATAAAAGAAATTCTGGAATAAAAGAATCCACAAATTTCATTAAGTCATGTATAATTCATTATTTTGGTGCTGTAAAATCGCTGTGGTAAAAATAAAATTTCGTTATAGTTAATTTAGCTGCACAATAAGATTAATAAAAACGCTATATACACCGATTTCGAATGTGTTTGGAATTTGATTATATATATACATATGTGTGTGTGTGGGGGGGGGAGGGGTTGCCCTCAAGTAAAAAAAGTTGAAAATGTGACTTACACCACTTTGTCTCGCATTGCCTCACATATAAAGTTTATACTGAAATGCCGCTACGACTAGTATCTAATAAAAGCTACCCTGCTTAATTTTCTTGAGACACTATCCGCCAACTTTTAAGGTTTACAAATTTCGTAACTTTAGTTTGAAAAAAAAGAAAAAAAAAGCTTTGCAGTTCGTTTTATTCGAAATCAATAACAATTTGTTTCGTAAAATTTGTTAATGCTCGTATACAGATAAATATTTTTGTCCACAATTGGCTGTAGTATGTTTATATATTTTTTATATTTAGAGCAATACGGTCAACTTTTGCTACACAAGGGGCAAGGGCTGTAGTATAAAAATTCTAATATACACAGGCCTAATTACTGCATTCACACAAAACAGATTTTTCACCGAGTTACTAATAGTCCGTACTTAACCTTTGACCGCAGCTTTGGCCCTACCTTTTCGCTGCCCCCTATCTACGTTTGTAAACGTTGGGTAATATCTTCCTACTTTTATCGCAACGACCATTTCAGTTACGTTCCTTAGATGGTCCTTACGTTCCTTAGATTGGCTCGCACGTTCTTTGTACTCCAATTTATTCCAGTGATGGTCAGTAGAATTAAGCTCTGTACTTGTTGAACTAGCACCCCTCTCCTAACACCCCTTCATAATATTCCAAGCTGTCTATGGATAGCCCCATATAGTCGTTTTGCTGCATAAATTATGGTTTTCCTTCAAGTAGTGTCACAATGTTGGTAACAGGTAAATGTCCAGGATGTTCCAGTAATCTACAGCTTATTGTTTTGTCAGTAGTAACCAGAGCCTGACTAAGGCAGGGGCATATGGGGCAGTTGCCCCTGGCCCCCACATCAGAGGGGGCCCCTAAATCGAATAGAAAGTTTATTTTACGTTTCCTTCTTTAATGAACTTTTTTGAGATTTTGAATTATTGAGAATGAAAAATCGCGGAATTATAACGAATAAATTTAAATAGCATTTTTGTCAAATTTTGGCTCTTCAGATGTGCTATATGCCTTTTAACGATGGACATAGAATTGTCAGAAAATCAATAAAATGGACAGAACGATATTTCGTCTGACCATTGGAGGTGGGGGGGACTTTATAGCTATTTTAGGTTCTAGTCAATTTTCTTGTTATATATCTATAATGAGGTGAAAAATTTAAATACCTCCATAAAGTCTGGTTCTTCATTACTGAAGTAGTGAAGCATAGGGGGCCCCCCTAAAGAAGTTTTTGCCCCGGGCCCCAATTAGGCTAAGTCGGGCCCTGGTAGTAACTGTTGAGCCCAAAACAATCAATGAGAATCAGCCCCGTACCATGACAATGCTTTCACTGAATTACATTCCTGAGACGATGCAGTCTCGATGGAACTGTTTCTATCCATCTGGCTGGTAAAGTGTGTTCTTCAGTTCATATATACAAAGGACTGTTCCGACTGATCTAGAGTCCAGAATGTCAACTCCATAAACTATATACTGCGTTTATCATTATCATAGTAATCAGCGAATACTTCGGTAGGATTTCTTGATCGGTTATCATGGTATAACCCACAGCGTAAGTTTCTTAACGAGTTAGCAATTGCCGAAGTGCTCTCAATCAAGGTTTATGCGACTTGTGACTGTAGTCAAATACAGTTTAAGGTAAAATTAGGAAAATCTACTGACCCCTGAAGCCATAGAGGTTTCGTCTCTTTATAAGCTTCTCATTATAAGCATAGCCGACAAGTGTGCAAGGAACGGGCTTTGTCTAAATTTTTGTGAATGGTATTTTGATGTCAATCCAGCCCACAACGAAAAGACAGAATCGTCGTCTATGATTTCGGATTTAAATTCAAATGAGAGAACCCAGAATTAGAATGAAACCTAATATGCGCATACCTCTCATGGGTGTGCAGGAGTAGCAAGATTTTTACTACTGTAAGACGGGGTTTACTTTGCGACGGATTTTAAGATTTTTCCTGTGCCAGCCTATCAGTATTAAAAGCAGCGCAAAACGCACAATTGCAAAACATTGGTACATCCTTTCCTTACGTAGTAATGTAATGCGCTAACCCGGATCTTTAATAACCATTGAGAAATTAAAGTTAAAATGTGTCACAAAGTTGCCTCGCCGAGTGGGGCTACTTTGTGACATGTGTTTTCGCCTTGAAATCTAAGAGGAAAAGTTACTTGACACGAGGTTAGACAGTAAAACGCTTATCAAAGGCTTGATACACAATTATATATACCTATTACAAATATTGGATAGCTTTATCTATATCTTTGACATCAAAGAGACCTCGGGTGCTCAGGGCAACCATCAGTTCTTTGAGAAGATAAGGAAATTAGTCCCTCGGCATATTCTGCTCCTTCGGGTAGTTTTTTTCCATATAGTCAATACTTCTTTCCCTCCAGTGGTATATTAGACGACGGAAAAGTGCAACATCGAGCGGCTGGAGGAGGTGGTTCGACTTTGTGGGTTACTTTGTGACAGTGTCAATGTGTCACAAAGTAACCCCGTCCCCGTTCGATATTAGGTTGTGTTCTCATATGTCTCGGAAATATCACTAGACAAAAGTTATATTGCTCCCCAATGTAACTAACATATTGACAATAAAAAATAATTACCTGTGGTAGTTAGTTGTATAAGATGTTAGCCTTCAGCACAGAGTTTCCGAAGTTTGAGTCTATAGCTTGACAAAAGGTTTGAATAATACATTGGCCAGCAAAGACAAATGGCACGCAGGAGCTTCGGACACTGGCCACTAGATGTCTCTGTATATGGGACAAGCTATTGACGCTGTTTTTTTTCTACCCGGTATCACGGGCGCGACGCAAGATCCGAAATACGAAAAAATTAACTTTCCTACAAAGTGTGTTCTATGCAGTTTTTCTTCAAATTACGAGTTTATTTTTTTCTGTCTTTGCTTTAAAACTGTAATTTCTCCTTCTTGTGGTGTGTTTTCCTAAACGAGTTGCGGCGGCTTCCCTCCCCCCCCCCCCCCCCATTGCTCTTCTATTTTCTTGAATGACTTCTCAAACAATTTACTTACAAATTTTCCACTTTGACCGAGATGTTTGAAATACCCTTGCTATTGTGGCATCCCCATATCTCCCTTAATTGAAAGTCAGTTAAGGGAGCTTACTAAAAATTGAAGACTTGTAGAATTTTTTTATTAATAATGAGGTATCTTTTGATATTGCCAGAAATATAAAAAGGACAAAATGAATAGATGCTATGAAAAGAAAGCTGTTATTTTTCAATGTTACAAATTTAAAAAAAAATACTCTTATTATAATACTTTTTTTAATACTTTATAACACTATAACACTTTATAATACTTTGAGAAAGTCAAAATAACGAGCAATAACTTAAAATACACTCTCAGCCTCATGATGTATTCGGGACAAATATTTTACCAGTGTTGATAACCCCAGGTTTTCACAGGTCATTATAAAAGATCCATTTTATATATTTACTTTAATTTCCAACCCATTCGTTGTAAAATCTTGTCGTGATTACATGAATCTGTGGGAGAGAAGACAATCAGGTCCTTTTTCAAATCCTTTATTTTTAGAAAGAGAAAACAGAGTTCATAGCCCCACTGAAGAAAAAGATAATTGACTTCATTTAATATAACATCAGACTAACCATGAAATAGGGAAACGCGTTAATACAGTTTTAACACTCTGAGAGGAATCGAAGAATCGAATTCTTTCGATATTTATTACTTCACTATGGTAGACGGGTTGAAATACCGAGATATGTATTTTAAAGTAAATTAAGCCTGAATATCAGAATGAAGTAGCGTTTCTTTTGTCGATGCGTGATATGACCTTTATGATCTTTTTTTTCTTTTATCCAGATGAAAAAAGGTTGAAAAGTCAATTTTGCGAATGAGATGACATTGAAAAAATATTCCTGAGTCAAGGTCAAGTCAAGGAATTTGTTTAATCTATGATTCTTTATTGTCTAAGAAATATCCTTTAACATTTTTAGAAGATATTAAATCGTATGTAAGCCATAAATGTTCAATTAAAATTTAATCGAAATAATAAAATTTAACCAAAAAATAAATAGTTTCCATACCAAAGATAAGTTGTTGTATTTAACACACGCACAATCTTTTTAGAGTAAAAGTAAGAGTATAAATTATTTATTTAGAGAAAAAAAATTTTGATCGTTCCCAGACCTTCAGAATTAATTAACTAAACACATGACAAAAATTAAAAAGTAACTCTCGCAAAGTGCCCCATTAAAATAAATGAACGACGGAACTATATCAGAATTCATAAAGTTTTTAAACCGAATATTTTTCGACAATATTTTCTTTTCTAATGCGGAGGCACTTGTCTTTAGATATTCGCCCTTAGGGCCTGTTCACATAGGAGTCCGTTGCGTTGCGTTGCGTTAAGGAAAAGATGACGTTGAGACGAAAATAAACCAATCATAGGCGTTAAAAATTTCATTGCTAATCGTTTGGAGGCATATGATTGGTTTATTTTCGTCTCAACGTCATCTTTTCCTTAACGCAATGCAACGGGCTCCTATGTGAACAGGCCCTTAATCATTCACCGTGAAGTCTTGCTGGCTACTTTATTATGGGAGCACCATTTAGATGAACCAGCATTGTTCCCTATGAGGGGACAACGCGGAAACGACCGAGCCTTATTCGAAGTTTGAACCCAAGCCCACTCCGTGGAAGCTCACGACACTGACCACTACACCACGTGGGCGGATTTTTCGATAATATAGCGCATTTTAAATCTCCGGAGTAAAAATCTTAAAATGTGGAATTTTTTTTCAGAAAATGTTAGTTATAAAATTATGAATTGAACATATAAACCTAAACACATTTTATCATCCAATACTCAATGCCAAACTTACAGTGTGAAGAGTTTGAGGCCAAATTTTAAACGGAATAAATAAAAATATCGTTGTCCTAGTACAGGGATGGCGAACCTTTTTCTAACGCGTGTCAAAAAAAAATGTCTTGAAACCGTAGAAATTAACACCGCGTGTCACTTAAAATTTTTTTTTCGACCTTTGGAAGACCTTCGGATATTCAAAAAATTATACGATATATATTTAAAACAAAAATAAATTTAACTTTTTATTGTGGTTTATTTAAAACTATCAATATCAGGAAGAAAATAAGTACAGAATTATCGAATTTAATGGGACACTTGTTGTTGTCTTTCGGTCGATAATTTATTTATACGGGGTTCGATAGTTTAAACTTTTAATCGTACACACGCAGCGGACAAGTCGATGCCGAGGCGATTTCTATTCTTACTTTTAATAAAATTCATTTTCGAAAACAACTGTTCGCAATGGTTTATGGTCGCTCGAAATCATGGATCCTCTCAGTCCGAAGAATGAAAATCAAAATTTTAAAAGTTAAATTAAACTGATGTTAAAACAATGTAATCGTCTCGATTGTCGTCTAAAATTGCTTCGCGTGTCACTATGTGACCCGCGGGTCACAGGTTTGCCATCCCTGTCCTAGGATATAGTACATAAGACACAGAAACATAAATTTAAAAGCTTATAGAGTTTCTGTTTTTGACTGCTCTTGAAGACTGGGTTTCTAAACCTATCCTATTTTAAACCTATCGTCAGGGTTACTGAGGCCTTGCTTGATACAATGACTGGCTCAGAGTTACTTTCTTTTTAATTATTTCTACGTCTTCATTTACATAACCATTACTGTTGGTGCTTTTCTCTAATAACCTTACAGAATTTATAAATGAACGCTAACTGCACTGGTACTCAACCGCCCATCACCCTGCATGGCAAAAATTATCTAACCTAACTACTGAGGATACACTCTGGCCGTTATCAAAGCTGAACTACATATAACAACAGTACTTTTGTCTTTCTACTTCCTGTAGCCAATCCAGCTTCATGGAAGACGGTGTGATCTTTGACTTCGTCCAAAAAAGGTATAGTTCGTCATATCGACGGAATGACGTCAAAGACACGAAAAGAATTGAAAGAGAGAAATCCACAAAGAAATTTTGTAGGACAGATAATAAAAAACCAAGACCACACAAGCTGTAATACAGGAAAAACTGAAATTAGACAAATTAAAGCCTACATGAAAGGAAAAAAATTGTAAGGAGAGTAGTTTCATATTTTAAAATCAGGAAGATTTCGAGCACGATGGAAGGCTCAGAGGCAATAATGGAGTTGATAGGGTGTTCTGTTGAGTCCTGGGTGGTACAAATAATTATGGTGTTGGGCAGAGAGGCGAGATTCATCTTTTCACATCTTATTATGGTCATCAGTATTGAGGCAGGTGAGTCATTACGTCAACAAGTCTTTCTCTTCAAAAACTACCTTGTATGCTATGTTTGCTTTTCACCTTTTTTTCGTTAAAACGAAAGCCTCTTCAGGCTTTTCCCGGTTAACGATAAACTGGTACATATGTAAGCCTTTCATGAAAGAATTTCGTTTGGTTAGGAGCACAACGGTTTTTGCTACACGAGAGGTAATTAAACACGAGAGGTAATTAGACCTACTGCTTAAAGCCGATTTCGAGTGTCTATAAACGTCCATCCCAAGAGTTGGACTCGAAACCACAGACTCTACCGATTGCCACAGACTGTTACCGCTTGCCAGTGACCTAGTAATTCGGCCATCGTCCGCTCTTTCGTGGAATGGAAAAGGCATAAAACGAACTACTAGAGAGCAAAGAAATGCATGCAGTGTTGCACTGGTACAGGCATTTCTCCCTAAACTCTGCACAGTACGAAGCAGTTTGATTTCTTTTTTTCGGTGCAAGGTTCAAGAGGTACAAGACAGTCGGATAGGTAATTAAAAAAATCAATTTATTTAAAACAAAATGCCTGTTAATAAGATTTATTTATTAATAATTTTAATTTTGAATTCGAATTTTAAACTTTAAAATATTAATAATATTTTGATCATGTTTTAATTATTTTGAATTTTCTTGATTAAGCAAAAAATAATCATTATAAATTAAAAACTAACTTTTGAACTAATTCCGTCAATGCATTTATTCAGGTTTTATTTACATTATATCAGGTTTTCCGTCAATACATTATATCAGGTTTTATACATTTACTAGCTGAGTGGCAACCCGATGTGTTGCATTTTCGATTTAAAATGAAATGGTTTTATTTCTTAAATACTGAAAACTGTTTAATCACTTTTAAAAATACATTAGAATTTTTTAAAAACGAAATAATGATTTAAAATTCCCTTTTTCAAATTTTGGTTTTTGGCTTTTGAAATAATTCTTTCAAATTTCCGTTTTCAAATTTTGCTTTTTAAACAAAAAAAGAAGCTCATTCAATTAGAAAAAAATTCTAAAGGTTTTAACTTCTCCTTTCCTAAAACTAAAATTATTTCTGGTGCTTTAAAATTATTTCTGGATTTCAATTATTAAATGACTCGTTCTCAACTAATAATTTTTCATTTTGGCAACAGGGCAGAATGTAAATAGAAAATCTCATGGACGAAAAAGTGCTTAAAAAAATAGAAAGACAGTTCACAGGAATTCAAAATTGGTGACGGAAGAATCCTCATCAGTTGCTCATTAATTAGAAACAAATTTCACGAACTTGCTGGAATTATTAGTGAGTAAAATAATAAATTCAAAAAATTACGAACTCCCCATTCAGTTACATTAAGATACTATGGCGATCAGCGCGGGAAATTTCAAAAGTGAGTTTGGTAAGTACGCTTTTTTAGAATGATAACATTTTTTTTATTAAATGTATTTGGTATATTTTGGAAGCTGAACATCTAGCAAATGCCGATAAATCGTAAAATTGACATTAATAGGTGCAGAAAACCGAAATATTTGTCCATCAAAATTGTCGATTTCGGGAAATTCTGAAAACTGCTTTGGGGAAAAAGCTTCGTTTGAAATGAAAAACATTTTTAACTTTATAAAAATGTGTATATCCTTAAAGATGAAGAGTTGTAAAACACATGGGAATAAAAAATTTGTCGATTGGTGGGCGAAAAAGTTCAATTTTACATGCATGAAAATAGTGGAAATTTGCGAAACGGAAAAGAGCTGGCCCACCCGGAATGTCATCTGTTTCTGCTGTCCGCTTCTTTTGAGTTCGGCGGTTTTAATTTTATAATTAAAAAAGTTTAAAGTTTTGAAAGTTGAGGATGGCACCAGTGCACGCGTCTCGTCCGTCCGCGTCCATCGGTACCAGTCGCAATAACCTGCTATTCTCGGTTCGCGAGATTAGCCCGTCCCCGTGTCTGCTGACTGACACACTAACATTTGTTTACCTTCAGCTGTTATTATATAGTAGATTCCGTCAATAATTTTATTGAGGTGGAACCCCACCTGAATAAAATCTCAACCAATATGGCTTACCTCTCGAACAGAGCGGTATATATAAGGCATCGTTCAATTACTATAAAATTAATTTGTCAGATTTGATTTTAAGTAACAGACAAACGCTGATTTCCTCGTTTCTGCCTAGGCGTACTGACCACTACACCATCAAGACATGTTATGAATGTAGCTATTGAATCTCATAACATCATTATTAATGTTAAAAACAGAATTATTGACCCTGAAGTTTGATGCATTAAAGTCGTGTCAAGAAAGCATTACATCAGATCGAGAGACTTGTCGAATCACGATAGGTTAATTCTGACTACTTTACTACTTTTCCAACTACACTCATGATCATAAGGATCATAAGGAACATCATATCATTATTAATACTAACATAAGAATTATTTTCCATGAAATTCGATGCGTGAAATTCGGGGCTACAAAAAATGACATACGACTAAGTGATTCGTTAAATCAAAAGAAAATAATTCGCATTTATTTATAACATTTACTGCAACACATTTTACTTTATTAATTATTCTTTATATTACAACTTATAATTAATTTATTGCTTTATTATATTCGTTATATTGTTACTATTCTATTACTTTTAATAACTTTCGTACTTTGCATGAACTATGATACATTGAAGAAAAATTACTCCAAGTCAAGGGATTCATTACATCTCGATAAGTTAATTCTCATTACTTAACTACATTTTCACATTATTTTATTTCATTTATTGCGCTTCCAAGGTATTTATTTTACCACCTATAATATTACACTATTGCTTTACTATAAGGTTAGCCCAAATGAAAGTGAAACTTTTGCAATAGCGGCAGAGTTTAAATACATAGAGCTTTGTGTTGGCGTCGGTAGATGACATTGTATGTCACGTGGCGTAGCTGTTATCGTCAGAAAGTGTCAGTGTGAGGGCGCGGTGGCCCGGTTGGCAAGAGCAGTGGACCAGTTATCTGAACGTCCCTGGTTCGCTGCTCGTCGCTGCTAATCCATCGTTGTGTTCACTAATGGTGCCGGGGCACGTAAAATAGGGCGTGGCTACAATGTCCTCCAAGTTCTCAAATTTGCCTATGGTGGTGTGGGGTCAGGTGTTCCGGTCTCGTCACCTAACTCGGTTCAAAATTACGGGACCGATGTTCTTCGAGGTCATGTCAGACTTCAGCCCTAGTGGTACCGCTCCTTAAAGTGAAGCTGCTTACTACCTTTCGCCAAGGACCTAGGATTTGAGGACCTAGGTCCTTTGGATTTGGTGTAGGCTTTCCTATACCAAGGGGATTGGAAACAACAACAACAACAGTGTCAGTGAGCTCTTTGAACGTGCAGCTATGTACTAAGCCTATTGTATTCGCTCACTTCAATGTTAAACTATGGAGAAAATGTGTCTACTATTGACAGCTACATAAATGCTGATAATACAATGGTGTAAGAAATTAAGAGAATTTGCAGACTTGGTCGATTATCTCTAGAACTACTGTACCGATTTTAATTAAATTTGATATGTACATACATTGATACAATACAAAACAAATAATCATTCAATAATTGTAATACACACGCATGATCGTGCGTAACACTCGTTGGAGTCGGAAGGTATGAAACAGCGGTTGCAGAATAAACAAAAAATGGTTTAATAGATGGGTTAATAGGGGGTATGATCCCCTTTTACAGATATACAGGTCTCGCAGCGTGATTTCCTACTTGAAATAAGGCAGTTTATCATTTCCTGTGGTAATTGGTCCCACTTGTTCAGAAACGCTGTTTTCATTCCCTGGATGGTTCTCGGAGGGGGGTTGCGAGTTACAATTGCCCTCCCCAGAGCGTCCCAGACATGCTCTATAGGGTTAAGGTCTGAAGATCCGGCTGGTCAATCAATCCGGCGAATATCCTCACTCTCTAGAAATTCGTCGACCAGAAGAGCTCTATGTGGCCTCGAGTTACCGTCCATTAAAATGAACTCAGGGGCAACTGTACCCCTGAAAAGGCGAACATAGGGCTCCAAGACCTCATCCCTATACCTCACACCAGTCACAGTGCTTCTTTCAAAGACATGGAGAGGTGTGCGGCCATCCAACATGATGCCTGCCCAGACCATTAAACCTCCTCCGCCATAATGGTCGATTTCGAGGAAAATTGGAGGGTAGGTAGCGTGTCCCTGATTCTCTCCATATGAACGTACGGCGAGAATCGGTGTTTAGGCTGAACCGGGACTCATCAGTGAAGAGAACGGTCGCCCATTGATCCATACTCCAATATCTATGCTCATGATAAACGGGTTCTCCTGTTCGTAAAAGTGAGCAGTACGCAAACAGCGGGTCTTCTTGCAAATAACCCTCTCTCATGAAGTCTTTTGGAAACAGTCACCCTTGATACACGGGTTCCTGTGGCTGCATACAAGTCACGAGAGAGCTGAGAAGCTGTAGCACTCCTGTTACGCCTCGCTATAATCGACAAATGGCGATCTTCTCTGGCCGTCGTGGCTCTTGGACGACCTTGCACAGGCTTTCTCTCGATGGATCCAGTATCCTGGAACTGTTTCCATAAGTAACACACGACGCTGGGCGTTAAATTAAACTCGCTATAAATTTGGACTTGAGATTGGCCTGCTTCTAGCCTCCCCACAATTCGCCACCACATTCCATCATCTAAACGTTGGTGGTTACTCATTTTTACTTTTACAATTTGAAATTAACCGATTGCTGCAAAATAACACCAAGAATTAACCGTTTTTTTTTTGTTTATTCTGCAACCGCTGTTTCCTACCTTCCGACTCCAACGAGTGTTACGCACGATCATGCTTGTGTATTGCAATTATTGAATAGTTATTTGTTTTGTATTGTATCAATGTATGTACATATCAAATTTCATTAAAATCGGTACAGTAGTTCTAGAGATAATCGACCAAGTCTGCAAATTCTCTTAATTTTTTACACCAGTGTACAATAAAAATTGATATTTTCAGATAGCCTGAACTTTTCTGCACCTTGCAACACGATTCAATCTATTAATTTCGTCCAACAAAGGAATTTAGGAGCGTTTAAAACACACTATACCAGATTTTTCCCCCGAATAATTTTAAAATACATATTTGCATTTTTTTTAAACGAAAAATGTTCCAAGGTGTAACATTTCTTTCTCTATTACGGAGTACAATTTTAAAATAAATTTTAAAAAAATCTTTCAATCCAAGTCGGCAATCCTTTGACACATTTTCTCTATAGGTTAACATTAAGGGAAGCAAATCCAATAGGGTTAGTACACAGCTTGTTAAGGTTAGTACACAGCTGCCTTAAGCCAGATGACTACGCACAGTGATGGCATGGTTTTTTCCAAACAGGCCCAGTGAGAAGTTATTCAATTTTCGACGCTAGACGGTGTTAATGACGCCTAAATTTGTCTTCGAAAGAAGGATGTGTATGGACATGATTGTCTGATATGGTATTCAGATTGTACTGTGTTCATATGGTTTTGTGACTTTCGTAAAAGACATGTAAGCACGGGACATATCGAGACCTGTTCAATCACACTTGGTCATCACTATGGAATCGATTGCTGTAAATTTGCGGATAAAATTTGCTACAGCGCTTCAGGTAGGAGATCGTCAACCATCCCCCTAAAGCCCCTCTATCTCCCCACGACTACCACGTCTTCGACCGACTGAAAAAGTCTCTCAAGGGCCTCCAGTTTGCTGACGATGCAGAGGTTTGAGACGCCGATCAAGAGTGGATCCGCAGAAAACAATGGAATTTCTAACGCCTCTGGTTCTACGATCGTCGCTGAAAATCCACTGCCGTGTACGCTAATGGCGGTTGGTGCACGTAAAATATGTCGGGGCTGCAAGGTCCTCCAAGTTCTCAAAATTTACTCCTGGCAGTGCGGCGTCAGTGTACCGGTGTCGTCACTTGACTCGGTTCAACATTACGGGACCGGTGCGTTAGCCAAGTCGGACTCCGACCCTTGTGGTACTAACTTAAAACCGGAGCCGCATCACTTAGCCCAATAGACTATAATGGTGAAAACAGCACATGGACGTCATCGCTCATGATATTCAAAATCTAGTGAAGCGCTGAGCACTTGCTTCATTTTCTTCATTTTAAATACGACTTTTGTTGTTGTTGTTGTTTCTAATGCACCCTGGCAAGAAATTCCAGACTAGGTCCATATAGGCTTTGGGCTGAAGTGTGTCGCTCCAGTTTGATTAGCACCACAATGGTCGGAGTCCATCTTGGCTAGTTGCCACCTCAATTTTTACTTAGCAACACCAGGGGCGATATATGGGGGGATGGTACCCTCTCCCACCTTCTCTGGCGTTCCTAGAGTGACTTTCCGGTCTGCGGAATTAGCGTGCCCATATCCTGCATAGACACGGAGGTATTTTATGACGCGCACCGAGATTCGATCCGAGCACCCTCAACACCGAAAGCCAGCACGTTACCACAAGGCCACCTAGAGCCCCAAATACGACTTCTTATGCTGGGTATCGAATATAGAACCTCCGGTTGATTGATAGATTTAATTTTTGGATCATGGTCCCCACCTTCGCAGGACATATGCGCCGCAGAACATATGAGCCGAACAAGAACAAACGGAGGAGAATAGGGTGCCGAAATAAATAAGTTCAGAGTAGTCAACCCTTCCTTATAAGAACTATAGAACAATTTAAAAAATTCTACAGCCATAAAATATGTACACAGCAAAAAAATACGTATATACTAAGCAGTAATAAAAAACCAAGTGATGAGAGCTGTGAAAAGTGAAAGACAAGATGTAAAGTGAAATATGAAACTACTAGACAGCGTAATAAAATCAAATATAAAATAAATAGCCTATATCATGTAAAAACGGAAAAAGATTAGTCTGTGTGTTTCCTCCAACAAGGTCTGACATACAAATAGTAGTCTAGTAAAAATGCTTAAAGCGATGTCTATTGAATGTCGTACAATCATTTCAGATGTGGGAACCAGAAAAGAAAGCATTTATGCATTCCGCAGAGTTGTACTTTTTATTATAAACAATTACCTTGTCACTAATTAAATACCAGCATTAATTCTGTTTTGGGGCTACAGTTAAATAGACGAATAAACTCGTGACCAGTTAATCTGAAAACAATGAACTAAAAGCCTTAACATTGCATTTGTTTGACTGAGTTTGTTTTGATTGAGTCGTTACAGAAACGGTTTGTCGCACCTAATAGGGTGCATTTTTTCAGCGTATTATTTATTATGTACCACTGAGATGTTTTGACAGTGACTATGCTAAATAGCATGAGGGCATTCACACCTAACTGTTGAGCTTGTATATATATTCGTCTCAAGATAAAAGGGTTAGAGGCATCCGAATACGCCATTTTTCACCCGCTTATTCAGAGGCACGTAAGAACATTTTTCATCCCTTATGCGTGGTCAGAATATATTTATGGCACCACGGCAAGCCCCCTTTGTTTTTTTCCCTAATTTGGTATATTTTTCTGAAGCGAACGCATTAAACAAATTTCTTCGCGAACGAGTCATGTTCATTCACCAGGGGACGTCCATTTCTCGTGAACTTCGAGGAGGAATAAACTCTCGCATTTTTGTGGGTGGACGTTGGCAGTGGTTTTGTGGCGGCTCATGTTTTATTCATGACTAGATGGCAGGTACAAATGAAGAAGTGTCAAAGCGCTTGCCGCATGGAAAAATCTGGAAAGGCTGAAATGACCGTGGGTTCCGAGCAGCAATACACCCTTGTAAATGGTAACTCTACCCTTGAAAGACACTTCGGCGACCGAAATAATTTGCTGCTTTGTCATTATTATATTGAGTTATTATTTGACGTAGTCTTTGCTAATATAACTCCATATGGAAAACACTATATATTAAAATAATTTTTATTGATCCACAGCAGAACTTTTAAATTTTTAAGTGGCACTCTGCACAACTGTTATACACTATCTACCAATAAGTATTTGGACACCCATGCAAATGACGATATCTGCGGTTCTGATATACGTCACGCCCTCCGCCTTTAAATGTCATGTAGGAAACAACGTTGGCATTAGTCGCATGCAAGATGCCACTAAGTGCAGAGTTATCTGATTTCGAGAAAGGTGTAATCGTCGGCTATCACAGAAATGGCCGATTCTTAAGGGACATATATAGCGAGCTGAATTACGCAAAATCTACAGTGGCCTATGTGATTCAGAAGTAGAAGGTGAGCGGTGATTATCGGAATATGTCTCGAGTCGGCAGGCCCGCGAAACTGGAAGATAGTGACCGACGGATGCTGTCCAGAGAAATTCGGAAGAACCGCACCCGACCGATGCCCACATACTCCAGGAGTTTCATCAGGAGTTTTATATATATATATATAATATATATGTATATATATATATATATATATATATATATATATATATATATACCGGGTGGCCATAATTAAACTGACAGTGCTCACAGTGTTCTGTAGCGCTATCTATTTGCGAGAATGACGCCACATT
Organism: Dolomedes plantarius; assembly: GCA_907164885.2. Lineage (NCBI taxonomy): Eukaryota > Metazoa > Arthropoda > Arachnida > Araneae > Dolomedidae > Dolomedes > Dolomedes plantarius. Next base: position 31,467,458 of record OU015502.1, read on the forward strand.
TTGTAGAAAGATTAAACAAGACGGGAGACGAAGGATTCCGCGAAAAAATAAATTAGTTCCAAAAGTCACCACTAGGGGAATATTTGGCGCTACGATGGACCTACGATAAATTCCGCTGTGAACCCACACCAAACAGTTACCTTTGGTGAATGTAAGGGAATTTCTGTGACTGCATGTGGTGATTTGTCTATCCCAAATTCGGCAGTTCTGGGTATTCACAGTTCCATGCAGGTAAAAGTGGGCCTCGTCTCCCCATAAGATTTTCCACGGCCAAGCATCATCCACCTCCATTCTGGCAAGAAAGGTGAGAGCAAAAGTCAATCGCTTATCATGGTCGGGGTACAGTAACTCCTGTACACGGCTGATCTTGTACGGATAGAAGTTGATAATCTTTCGTAAGATTTTCCATACCGTACTGTAAGGCATGTCCATATTCCGAGCTAATCCACGAGCGCTAGAGGTGGCAGCAATATTGTCTGGTCCTCTGTCGACAATCGCCGTGGCAACTGCTTCGATTGTATCCTGTGGTACAGGTTTTCGTCCTCTGCCTGACTGAACCTTTAGAGAACCTGTTTTCTCAAACGTCGCAACCATTGCTTTTAGCCCATTAACTGACACAGGACCGTTACCTTTACGCATTTTTTTGTGCGTTCTAAAAGCACGAAGAGCGGTTGACGCGTTGCACTGGTTGAGGTAAAAGAATTTGACCAGTAACGCACGCTCGACTAAAGAAGGAGACATTGCACATTCGAAACGTAACACATTGCCTTTTAAAACCCAAGCAGCTGGCACTGTGACAGTGGATGTAACGTGAAATTTGAATAAAGAACTTCTTCTTCTGCTCAACGTACGTGATATTGCAGATCACGAGACTTTATCGGTGTTTATGTAGATTTTACGCTTTTTTAAAAGTGTTGCCATATTGCACTTGAACTAAATAAGAAAATGTGCATAATAAAAGGAAATTTTATTCCGTATTAATTTGCATTTGTTAACACTCTATTTTCTATTACACAGCGCCAAATATTCCCCTAGCGGTGACTTTTGGAACTAATTTATTTTTTCGCGGAATCCTTCGTCCCCCGTCTTGTTTAATCTTCCTACAAAATGTGGCGTCATTCTCGAAAATAGATCGCGCTACAGAACACTGTGAGCACTGTCAGTTTAATTATGGCCACCCGGTATATATATATATATATATATATATATATATATATATATATATATATATATATATATATATACATATATATAGTGCCGTAACTAGCCATTCCTGTGCCCTAGGCAAGAATTTGCATAGATATATTACGCAAGAATTTGCAAGAATTTGCATATATAATATATATATATATATACTACACGTCTGAGATTACAGATGGAAAACTCTGAAGTATAACTAAAATAGCATAACAGAGAAGGCATGTGAAGTTTTGCTTGTGACCAAAGGACTTTTCCACAGGAATCCTATCGCTCAGTAAATGCTAAGGATTTGGATGAAATGCAATGCAGAAATCACACAATTGAGTCATTTGTCTCGACAAATTACATGTGTATTTTTTTATATTTCCTACTAGTATCTGAAGAATCAATCTTGAAACAAACGAATATATTCTTTAGTTAAACAAACAAACAAACAAAAATGAGTGTACTGTAACATTTTTCCTCTTGTATGGACCCTGTCTCACAAACGGAATTTTTCTGTCTTATTGACTGCATTCTTGTTTTTACATTGACTTTTTTGCTTTCCTAATTACTCTTATTAGACATTATTAACATAGTAGGCAGTTGATACAAATTTATTAATATTTGATTTTCTATACAGCACATAAAATTAGTGATTTCTTATCATTTTTCGTTTGGACACCATCCAAAATAGAAGAAAAAATCTTTATCCCATAGGACGAAACAAGCATGGGAGCGATCATAAATTGTAAACATTAGTGCCTCCATAAACAGGGAACATAGTGAAAATTTCTAGATCGGTTTGTTTTTACTACGTGTTGGGAAATAAACATTCAGGGCAACAATTCTAGGCTAGCGCGTCCTTGAGATCATTTATTCCTCTTTTTTTTCAATCAAAGAACAAAAGCTTGTAAAGGGAGGCGGGGGAAGGCACGTGACAGACAAATATTCCACTTAAGGCTTTTTTCTTGCCCCAAGCAACAAACAACGACTGCAAGATAAACAAAAGAGCGGAGAGATTTACGCCCTTCCTCGCATACAATGGCCGGCAGTCGAATGTCACTGGGGCCGAATTACATTCCTGTGAAAGCGACCTGCAAAAGGAGTTACATTCCGCATTCGCTACATTGCAGCTAAGCACGAAAATAGACAGGTAAAAATTTATCATATTTTATTTTGCTCTATTTAGGCATTCTCTGTGTGTGGATGCAGCCTTTGCAACTAATAAATTCTAATCAAAGGAAATATCTTATCAAGACCAATTTGATTAAAATAACTTTGTGACGAAACGTGTAGCTTATTTTCAGTTAAACATTTTCCCTGCTGTTTATTTTGATTCTGGTAGATTCCTGATTGGGCTTCTTCTTCACGTAAAATCACAGCCCGTAAAATAAGAATGGGTGATGAACGAAGTCCTGAAAAGGACCAACCAATTCTCAGGTTTAATCTCTCGAAAGAACGCATCGATAAAAAAAATTAAACGGTCAGAAGTTTGATGAAGATTCGGAAAGGAATTCTCCAACTTTGATTAAATGTCAAAATAAAAGATGGGGCTATTGTCGTCAAAACTCAATCATCTGTAGTTGTGTCTAGATATAAATGGATAGGGGATAATGCTGGTCAGCCTATATGGTGCCCCCATAGTAAAATGGCCAGCAAAACTGCGGTGTATTATATGCGAATGTCTTCACGACAAGTGCATCCGCATTGGTGATATATACAATATACAGACATAGACATAGAGAGATTGAGAGATGGTATTCGCACATTTCTTTCAGTATTTGTGTTTGATTATATAGAGAAGGAAACCGGAATAAGATTACGGAATATTCAAGTACAACGTTTTGGCTACCACCTGTGATTCTAAATTTCCACATACCAGCAGTCAACATGTAACCTCTCGCTTCACACTTCAACCTCCCTGCTTCAAATTCATTACGTAGCATTCTTTTCTTGCAGCTTTTGCAACATTTTATAGTATTTTTTGTTTTAAATCAATACTATAGAAAAAAAAGCATTACAAAAGTACCAATTATATTTTGCTGTTTATTCAATAAATTATACTAATGTTCATCTCTCATGTTCAGAATTATTGTGACTGCATCTACTAGTACAATCAACATCTTAGAAAAAAATTCTAAATCAAGTCCTCCGTCTCATGACGGAAGCTGTTAGGACCACTCCCATTCTGACTATGCAATAACTGACTAATCTAACCGCCATGAAACATAAAATTGATTAAAAAAATGCTGGAATTTTGTTGCAGATGCTCTATAGACTTCAAAATCATGATTTTTGGAGAAGCTACAACTTTAAAGGATGTGGAATTGGGAAAACCTAGTGTGGCTTTAACCAGGCCAGCTATCATGTAGTGAAGGACATTGATATTATTCGGGAACCTAAACATCTGGTCGGTCCATGGTGTCCCCTTGACTTCTGTGACATCCATGTACAACTTGACTTAGAGTTGAAAATAGATAAGAAATAAATTAACAGTCTTTACAAAAGTCTTTAATTAAAAGTGCAACAGCCCGTGAAATATCCGAATATAGGTACCCAAATGGGCTGTGTGGGTTCACGTATACACTGGTGGATGTATGCAGGAAAGAAGTTCCGGGGTTGGTGCAGGAATCTACAATGAATAATTTTCGTTTTATGAAGCAGTTGGTAAATACACAACTAGTTTCAATAATAAAATGGAGGCTATTTTTGTAGACTTAGAACAGATACTACCGTAAGCAGAGCTTCAAAAGAGTTGTTATTTTGTCCGATTCTTGAGCCGCTCTACAAGTTATATCTAATAACTAGCAGAAAACCCGCACTTCGCTACGGAGTACATTCAAATTAAATACAACGGTCAATGTATGCAATTAATGTGAAAAATAAATAAATATATATATATATATATATATGATAAATACGACAATCAATGTATGCAATTTATGTAAAATGTATATATATATATATATATATATATATATATATATATATATATATATATTTATAAAAAAATCATAAGGGATATTTTTATAGACAAAATAATGTAGAAGAAAATATTCATATTAAATGTAATAGGACATACTAAAGAATATAGTACAGTTAATATAGCACAGTTTGAGGAACATATCTTTTACTGTATTTTAATATGTTGTGGATAATATCCAATCGTCTGCGCATTAGCAAGAAAAAATATGTATATATTTTATCTATTTAGTTGTTATGCACGTGACGATAAATTTATTTAAAGTACCAGAAAAGAAATCACGTTATCAGCATTTAATAAATTAAATTCTAAAAATTAATCTAAAAATTCACGAAAAATCAGAAAATGGAGGTAAAGATTCGAAAAAGATTTTATTTTAAAGAAATTTTTGTGATCTTTCTCATGATATAAATTTTATAATTCTCAAAGTATTATTTTAAATGCAAACTTAAAAAAAGTTACTAAAACAGCTTAAAAATTTAATTTTGAAAAATCTTAGAAGAATTTTTCAAAAATCTTTCTTAGTGCACCCCTACTCTATAAGAAGAATCGCCATGCAAAATTTCAGCCCTTTAGGTCCAGCTGTTTGGTCTATGCGTTGTATGTCAGTCAGTGATTCAATCAGTTACGGAACTGTTTTATATATATAGATAGATAGAGCATATGACCCGGGACGAATTTATGAATGTAGATAATTACTGAACTCTTTAGCTGATTCCGTAGTGCTGCACTGGATCTCGCCTCACTGTGGTGAGTAAGGGAATGAAAAAGAAGACCACCTAGCGAAGAAAGGTACCACCATCCTACAATTTGGCAATCCATTGATACTCCTAAGTCTGCTTTACAGTCAATCCAATCCTCCGACGCCCCTTTTTCTTTGAATGTTTTGTAATGAGGAAAACTTAATTATTAGAGGAAAAGGAAAAATCAATAATGGTCCAGTGGCTACCGGGACACTACGAAATTCACGGTAATTAGCAGCTAGTGAGGAAAAAGTGTACTGTAGTTACACAGTTTGAGAGAGAGAAAGAGTATATCTTTCCGTACTGCAGATCATATGATTAAAGGAAACACCTGGTGAACACCATTCTGTCTGATTGGTCGCGTACTGAGGCTGTTACCAAGCTCAGGCATGCAATAGGGCAGGATCGTCTAGCACCACACCTGTTCCGTATTGGAATGATATCAAGCCTTATATTTCCCCTTTGAAGTAAACATGAACTTGTGGACTCTTCCCATCTCTTCTGTTGCCGAGCACTTTAAAGAGCTTCTCTGAAGGCCTTTTTTTTAAGGGGCCGGGGGGGGGGGCTGTTCAATAAGGAAACAGACATTTCCTCATTTTTTTCCTCGTTTCTATAGTTTTTTCTACACTTTCATTCATCTGGTACCCAAGCAATTTGAAACTTAAAAAGAAATATCATTTGTCAGTTCAAATTATATCTATGCACTCACATCGTAATATGTGACGTGTGTTTCAAAACAAAAGACACGCTAGTATCCAAATTTTGTGATGATTTAGTTACGGTTTTTGTTCAGAATTATTACGTGACGATTAACATCAAATTTCTTGCGAGATATTTCTTGGCCTAAAATTTGTTTTACTGCATTGTTCCACCACCGTATAAGCCTGAAAATTCAACCACAGTAAACACGTAGCAGACATTCTACAACTTCATGCCACAATCTCGTCCATCATAGGCAAGAAAAATCAAAGACTACTCTCAATTTTTTAGTATCGATGCAACAAAAAAAAACGCTAAAGGAAATTTAAAATTATTCCACTGTCGCAATTATTCGACTCTATTTGTAACCGCAGAATGAACGTGAAGAAGCGATGAAAATGTATAATCGGGAAAAAAAGGGTTAAGAGAGAGAAAAATTAAGTGATTTATGTATGCGCGTCGTTTTCAGAACAATGGGCAAGGCAGAATTGAATGTTAATGGGCAGCACACGCTGCTCGTTTAGCATGCTTCGCTGTCATGTCTATGCGTGGCTGTTTCTTTTCACTAAAAAGCTTTTTGTTTCAGGGCCTAGCTCATTCCTCTTACGCTCATAATAAAATCCACTTTCTGGTTAGTAACTAAAAATTTGCATTGTCTCTCGTGTAAAGGTATAGGCCGTCTGCACACGGAGCAACTCAAAAGAAACTGATAACTGACTCCAATCACAAACCAGTCCGTGATGAGCCGCAACCTATGTAATTGAATGGAGCCACGCACACGGCGTAACTGGTTACAACCCCGTCCGACGGGTTTGTAACCAGTGTGCAGACGGCCATAGTTTTGATAGGTTTCATTTTTAAATCCGAAATAAAACAAGAGAGAAATCTTGCTAAAACTTTTTTTTCTGTCGTCGCACCTTATTTACACGAATCATAAGGAATGCAATAAAAAAACGATTCTAACAAAGTATGAACCTAAAAAATGCACAATTACTGCATCGAAAGTCACCTGTTACATCATATACTATTTATGGGTTATGAAAGTTTCAAGCTAATTTTGATATTTCGACGTGATGTAGGTTTATTTTGAGATAATTTTAAAATTAAGTTTTTCAATTCATTCATTATTATTAATAATTAGGGAATCTGAACTAATTATTCCTCATTATTTTGAGAAAAATTCTTTTATTTTCTGAAACTATTCACATCTTGAATCGCATTTAAAGATATACAGGGTGATTTTTTTTTAAACTGACACTACTCAGAGCCATCTGTAGCACGATGTATCAGCCGGAATTCCACGAAAATTGACAGAGGGACTACGGACGATATGGGAAAGAGTTTCCGTGAAAAAAAAAAAAATTAGTTCCAAAAGTCGTCGATAGGGAAAGATATGGCGCTGTTGTTGTCGGAGCACCTGAGAATTTGCATAAAAGGCAAGTAAAACATCAAAATGCAAATTCATGACTACGTAGTCGACAGCAATGCCAGTATTTTGGGCTATAAAGTGCGGAATCTATTGCGTCTTTGCTTTACAGAAGAAAGGATCATCAGTCACTTTTTTCCCCTTGCATGGCCACCTTGCTCCCCGGACCGAACCCAAGTGACATTTTTCTGTAGGGTTATTTAAAGTCTAAGGTGTATCTTGGAGGAATCTCGAACTTGGCGGCCCTAAAGGGCAACATATCCCGAACTTTAAAGAACATTCCTGGTGACATGTTACGCTTGGCCGTTGAGAACGTAGTGTACAGGATGCAATGTGTCGTCCATCAGGACTGTAGTCACATTGAAGGAGGAAGAAGTGAATTTGCTGCATAAAGTGGTTTTGCGGTGAAATTTCTTTGTTATTCATTTGTCTGCTTAGAACTTTTTCGGTATTCATCCCTTATCTTTATAGCCCGAAATACTGGCGCTGCTGTCGACTACATAGTCAGGAATTTGTATTTTGATGCTTTACTTGTCTTTTATGCAAATTCTCGGGTGCGCCAACAACAACAGCGCCATATCTTCCCCTATCGGCGACTATTGGAACTAATTTTTTTTTCACGGAAACTCTTTCCCATATCTTCCGTAGTCCCTCTGTCAATTTTCGTGGAATTCCGGCTAATACATCGCGCTACAGATGGCTCTGAGTAGTGTCAGTTTTAAAAAAATCACCCTGTACATTAAAATGCAAATATATATTACATGATATACTGACATAATTTATAATCAGTAATATAATTATATAATTTATTTGGTATTATACATTATCATATTTTTAACTTTTAGGACATAACATAAAACATTCAACAATGACTACCATTTTTGTAATCTTTGAAAGCAATTTAACAATTTAATGTCTTTTTTCAGGCCAAAAAAATAAATGCATAATCTTTAATTTTTTTGCAAATATTTTGTTTAAGGTAAAAAACTACTTTATTTAAAACAAACTGCACAATGTTGGTTTATGAAGCTCTGCGCAAGACATAATATAAAATATACAATAGTTCATAGTATGTGCCTGACGCGTTGGGAAAAAGAAAAGAAGTTTATAGAATATAATCTATATATATAAAACAGTTCCGTAACTGACTCATTCATTCATTCACTGACTGACTGACATACAACGCACAGACCAAACCGCTGGACCTAAAGGGCTGAAATTTTGCATTGCGATTCTTCTAATAGTGTAGGGGTGCACTAAGAAAGATTTTTCAAAAATTCTTCTTAGATTTTTTTAAACTAAATTTTTAAGCTGTTTTAATTAAGCTGTTTTAATTTGTCAATTTTAACTTTTTTTACGTTTGCATTTAAAATAATACATTGAGGGTTATAAAATTTATATCACGAGAAAGACCATAAAAATTCCTTCAAAATGAAATTTTTTTCGAATTTTTACCTCCATTTCCTGATTTTTGGTGAATTTTTAAAGATTAATTTTTAGAATTTAATTTATTAAATGCTGATCACGTGATTTCTTTTTCTGGTACTTTCAATAAATTTATCGTCACGTGCGTAACAACTAAATAGACAAAAATAATTTATTTTCTTTCTAATGCAGCAGACGATTGGATATTATCCAAAAAAATAAATATCCCTTACGATTTTTTTTATAAATATATATATTACATCAGTTGCATACACTGATCGTCGCATTTATTATAAATATATATATTTATTTATTTTGTCATTAATTGCATACATTGACCGTTGTATTTAATTTGAATGTACTCCGTAGCGAAGCGCGGGTTTTCAGCTAGTATATTATAAAATAACAACATTTTACATGTCATTTACTAGAAATACCTTATAATTTTAATTTCCTTTTTGTTTCAAAATATTGCCATCAAAATAATGAGGAATAATTGATTGCAATTCAAGAATTACCAGTAGTTAAAATAAGTCAAATTTTTATTAAATAATCCCAATATAAGCTTCCATCTAGGAGCAATATTGATATTAGTTTGAAATTTTTACAACCTACAAATGGTGGGTTGTTCTAAAACTTTCTTAAATAGTATGAATTAATGTATTATTTCGTTTTCCTCTCAGCTCGGTGATAATTTTGAAAGGGAGACAAGTTATTGTTAAAAATAACCTTTTTCGATAATTTATTGTTTATTAATAACCTTTTTAATATTTTAAAAGTTTATTAATAATTTGTTAATAAACTTAACAAAATTTAATTAAAAAGGTTATTAATAATTTATTATATTTATTAAAATAAGAAAAAAAGGGAGTTCTAGTGTGGTCATACCTTAAATTAATTACATTCTCATCGTATAGAGTAACATCGCTGAAAAAAAAGCTAGATATCAGTAACCCAAAAATGTTTCTAAAGCATTTCTCTCCTGCGGCATTTAACCATTTTCTTCGAATCGTAAAGAGGCTATGCCACCAAAATTCTGATAACACATAACCATGAAAAGCGTCACGGACAGCCCACTTCACTTTCAACCAATTTGGGGAAAATTTTAAAACTTGCGTGGAAATATCTATCAAACATCTTCGAAGTTCGAGCGAGAACTTCGTTTATGTTCCAAGAAGCGAAGTCGAAACTTTATGACACCTCGATCAATGGCGGGGCCAAAATTTCAATGAACGCGCCGAGTTGCTGCTCTCTCTTGGACAGGTTTGAGTATATCGAACTAAAATTTCCTTTTAGCATCACGAGAATGAAACACGCCTTTTGTTTATGTAAGCATATTTGTTGCCTACTTGTTAACAGTTTTGACAAAGATCTTTTTTGTACGGGTTGTTAGATTTTGCATCGTGAACAACAAAAAATCGGATTATCCGTCAGCCTAATTGTCATTAATTAACCCAGAAAAACATGGATCAAATTATTGGTGTCAAGATAATATGTTTGCAGCGTCATAGATGGCTTATCTATTTCAGTAACCATACTTACAAAACCTTGCAAATAATTTCTTAGAGGAAATTGATTAGTAAAGTTCTTTTAATCTTGTTTTTCTTTGTGAAGGCCAAAGCTTTCAGCGGATGTATATATTAATTTATTTTGCATTTATATAAACTCCAGTACAGTTTCTCACTTTTGCCCAACAGATGACCAGCGGAAGGGGGGGGGGGGTCCCGATTCCAGGGTTAGTACTCATTTTCAGAGATAAAAAGTGCTTAAAGACTTTTATATACCCGTGGTTTTAGAGTCCAAGACCACAAAAAGTAATAGAAAGCACGTTTAATTTCTCAAGTTTAGAAATTAAAAAATATTTTGGTATTACGAACACATGACCTTATGATATTTTTTCCTAAAATATGAAACTTTTAAATTCGCAGTATTAAAATTATTCAAAATTACTTTTGTAAATTGTAACGCTCATATGCCAATGTTTTCATTGTCTTTAACTTAATTTACATTAGCAAGCTGTAGTTTGCAAATAATATCAATATAGCATAGAAAGACTTCAAACAACAGATTTGAGGGATTAATACTCAAATCCTGAAATGGGTAGACTTATGAAAACAACGATGGAGCAAAACACATTTGTCTCACACTTGAAAAACAACTTGACAAATCTACGGATCATCTGTTTTCTGGGCAGATTTCGCTAATTTCTACAATGCTACATGAAATTTGACATGAAAACTTGGAATGAACCTCTTAACTTAACGGAAGTAACTCAGCAGTCACTGATAATGAGTTTTATGAGCAAACATGTATGTCCTGTGGTAATGTGGCCACAGCACCTCGTAAAAATAATGTCATGATTTTTGTGACACAAGACACCAGAAATTCTAGGTTAAATTAACGTCCTTTATTGGACTACTGAACTATGTACATTATTATTTACAAGTAGTAACACTTAGTAGATGGGCACCTTACACGTGCAAACCAAACTCGCTAGGCTCATAGTAAAGTCACAGCTCCCGAGCCTCCAGTCAAATCTCAAAAAGTCGTCTCTGGTCCCTGGTCTCTCTTTCGATGCGAGTCGGAGATCCCTTTTTAAAAGCTCCGCGCTCCTCGTGACAATCAGCCAGCCCGCAGACGTCATCTTGCTCCTGACTGCTCCTTCAGATGTTTTCCCCCCAGCTGAAACGACATCCCAAAGTCGGTTCTTTTGTCGTCCGAGGGTCCTCTTTCAACTGGACATCTACCACGCCTCTTGATGGACGGTCTTGTTAACGACGTTTTTCCAATTTACCTAACCGTAATTGGAGCTGAAAGGTTGCATCGGCCCCTCATCGGGTCTTTGTTAGCCAGAAAAATGTACAATTCTCCGGAACAGAAAAATATTATTAACATGTCTTTCCTTGGAGATCATCTGCCGCCAAGACAGCTGAACTTCTTTATGTCACCCTCAGTCAGTTTGCCTTTTCAATATTGTTCTCCGAATAACACATGAGGAATGGAGGCAATTACGTCTCCCGCACGCGTAATGTGTTGTCTACATCACACACACACCGTTTAACCTTTCTGCCCATTTAATGCTGCGTTCGCATTCATGTACTCTGCTCTACTCTGCTTTGGGGAAGCCAGTGATTTATGTTCACTGCGTACTCTGTATATGCGTGGATCGCCTCCTCTTTCGGTTCTGCTACAGAGCATCAAAGATCCCGGGGTCCCGGGGGTCAAATGATGTCAGTGGGGGCGGGGGACATGGCGTGTAGGGTTACCGTGACTAATGTGATGACAGGAGTGGGGGGCGTCTCCATGCAGAGAACTCTGCATGAATGCATATGCACCACCACAGAATAGCAAGGAAGGAGTGGAGGCATGTGTCAACAAAGGTTGCCGACACCACAGTCCTTATACAGGGTGATCGTAAACCATGTCGACAAAATAAGAGGGATGATAGTATTCATCAAGACGAGCAATATTTACAATGCAACCTAGGACCGCATTCCACTCAGTGTGGCAGAAAAGCGTTAAGTTCAGTGTCCTAGTTGAACTTTCGTCACCGGAAAAATTGAGAATAAACCAAATCACAAGTTGCACAATCCTATTCAGATTAGAGAAAGACTCAAAGTAGATGCTCAAAAAGACATCCAAGGGTTTCGTTGCACAGTTTACACCGACGGATGAAAGACTGGCGCACCCTCTCGCACACTCCTGGTGTCGTGTTAATCTTCTCTGCTGCAACAACGATGCTCGCAACGAGATCTTTCACAGAGTCCACAGGTGTTTCGTAAACCAATGATTTTATATGCCCCTAAAAGAAGAAGTCTAATGGATTTAGGTCCGGTGAACGTGGAGGCCAAGCCAGACGTTCTTGCAGACGTTCTGGCAACAGATACGGTACCACCAGCCAATCACCAACGATACCTGCCCATATGTTCACTGATTTCTGCTGGTGTTTACGAGAGATAGTAGCAGGGGGATTAGCTTCAGCCCACACGTGTTGGTTGTGACTGTAGAAATTGCCTTCACGGGTAAACGAGGCATCATCACTGAGTAACAGTAACGCAGAAAACTGAGGATTGTTATTTGTCATCTGAAGCATCCACCTCACAAACTGTAGCCAACGGGGATAGTCCTTTGCGTTTAATGATTGGAATTTCTGCAAATGGAAGGGGGGCATGCGTGCCTCATGTAGAACATGCCACACCGAATTCTGGAAAACACCGATGTCGTCTGCCACCGCTCGCGTACTTGTGAAAGGAGCTGATTTAAATCTCTTCAAGATACGCTATTCCGTTTGCGGTGTCCTCACCCTTCGCTAACGTCCCGTATCTCTCCTTGAGATTGCGATCGAGCTAGTTTCACGCAGTCTTCTGTCAACGCTGGCGAAAGTAGAATGGCGAGGAATACGACGCCACGGAAATCTCTCCCGGTACAATCTCTGTGCTTCGCGTCCGTTCCTATTTGCTTCACCGTATATCAAATGCACATCTGCCAATTCCTCGTATGTGTAATCCTCCATGTACTTCACTAAATCCTTTAAGACTATGTTATCACGGTAACGATTTGCAACATTGAAGGTTTGACGCTTTAAAACAGTAGCGTTTGGTTCGACTGGCTTCCTATTAAACCACGACAAGCCAATCACCTACATCTATCGATGCTGCTTCTTTTCACTGGAAATTTGCATGCGGCTCGCCTTTGAGTCTTTCTGATCTGGATGGTATATCGCAACTTGCGATTTAATTAATTCCTATTTTACGAAAGTTCAACTTGGCGGCCCTAGGTTGCATTGTAAATATTGTTCGTCTTGATGAGTACTATCTCCCCTCTTATTTTGTCGACATAGTTTACGATCACCCTGTATATGTCATTTATGTAGATATTGTTAGTATCACGTTTCCCTGTTTGCTCTTAAAAATCATTTTCAGTGACTTCTGAATTACTTCCGTTAAGAGGTTTATTCGCAGTTTTCATATCAAAGCGTTGTAAATGTTGGCGAAATTTGTCCGGAAAACGGAAGATCCACCGGATGGTCAAGTTATTTTTCAAGTGTGAGACAAATGTGTTTTGTTCAATCGTTGTTTTTGTAAGTCTACCCATTTCAAGTATAGAGCCTTAACTGATCAATGCTGTTGTTTGAAGTCTTTGCATGTTATATAGATATTATTTGCAAACATGTATTTTCATAACCATAAGCACTATATTCTCGTTGAAATTCAATAACTGCATAAGCTCTCTCTAGTTCGGTGGGGTTTCCCCCATGACACGAGAGCCGTATATCTATTAGGTTGGTTTGCCTGGTTCAGTTATTAGATTAAATTAGGATTGATATGAATAATTAGATCTGGTACATATAGAATTAGTGCATCAATCTTATTGGAGAACATCCGCCAAAATTACGATTTCAAGCCAACCACTGGAGCTCAATTGTTTTATGCCAGGATAACTTAATATTTTAATTTATATCTAGTGTCCAATTGTTCCGTTCCGTACAGAACCAATATCCTGGTCATATCTTCAAGAAAAGTAAGAATTTAAAGTAAATATATCGTGTTTTTTCGAAGATCATAAAATACAAACAACAAAAAAAATCAAACCTTTCTGGTGGGAAATCATTGGAAAACTGGCAGAATACACCAGCCTGTGTAGCTTTTATTAAATAAAATGAATGTCAAGTTTTGTCATAAAGCCTGAAAATGCCTCCCTACTGCAACTAAAGTACCTTATTGACAGATAATTTTACTTATACTATATCTGCATACAAGAACTGCATTTTTCTTTTTTTATTGACGTTCGGCCCGTCTAAGCTTACGAATTTATTAAAGTGACTTTCATAAGTTTAATATGGTCCTCCGCCATATTATCAGGTTTTAAAGAGTCCAAGTCCAGATGATGTGCCGAATGGCTAGGGCGCTGGCATTCCGTTCAGATCCTGTGGGTTCGAGTCCCACTGTTGGCATGGATGTTTGCAGCCGTTTGGAATCGGTTTTAAACTGTAGGTTCCGGTCTAATTTGCCCTCGTGTAGAAAAAAGTTGACCGTAGCGCTCCAAACCAAACCGAATCTAAAGAGTCTAAGATCGACTAATGTAAAAGATAAATGGATAAAAGTGTCACAGATGTTAAGAGTGGTCATTATAGTAGAGTACGCTGGCGGCAACTGATGTGAAGAACCCATGATATTTCTAACTATTTGCCTGGATCTTTCAAGAGTAAAAATTTAAATTAGAAATTACAAATAACGAAACAGAGGTTTACTCACCACTGAATTTGAGTAGTTTTTATTTTTCTATTCGTTTAGAAATTTTACAATATAAAAATATCAATCCGCAGTTTCAAACCGTACGTACATAGGAAAATTATTTTTAGAGTTTTTACTCTAAATCAAAAATCCTGAAAACAGTTTAAAGAAAACGGAAAGAAAAAATAATTTCAGGTAGTCTCTTCTAGCGAAACTACCGCGAGGTATTTACGTAGGATTACTTATCGTTGCTTACCTCTTTTTTGGAACGAAGTTCTTTTTACCTTTTTTCTCCTTTTTCTTTTATTTTTGACGCATTTTGGTACTTTTCTGTTAAACTGTTTACTGCTACTGGGTTTGGCGCACTGCCACAATTACAAC
Source organism: Dolomedes plantarius (assembly GCA_907164885.2). Taxonomy (NCBI): domain Eukaryota; kingdom Metazoa; phylum Arthropoda; class Arachnida; order Araneae; family Dolomedidae; genus Dolomedes; species Dolomedes plantarius. The sequence goes on from OU015502.1 coordinate 31,482,530, forward strand.
TCGTGACGCAGGACGGACACTGAATTTTTTATCTTTTCGGAGGACCGTTATTGAGGAACGTAATCCTACGTTAAAAAGTGCTGTATAAAATTTTATAGGGTTTTAGTGAAGGGGATTTTAGATATAGCCTCTTAAAGGTTATATCGGGAAAAAATCTTTTCCCGCATAAATGGGCTTCAAGTACAGATGTGCAGCGAGGTACGCAGTAAATAACTTTAAATAACAGCTATTCCAGATAAACGTCAACTTAAAATTATGTTTCAAATCATTAACTAAAATCTTTTTTTAGCTATAAATGTCTTATTAATCAACACAATAGGTAAGAGGCAAAGGTTCCTGACTTTGTGAAGTTTACTAAGGAAGATGTACTAGTATATCCTATATGTCTATCTCTACGAGATTAAGTTGTAAACCAACACTTAGGATTTTATTGGAGATATAATTCGTTTAATGATTTGGCGATATAACGTTTTGGCCGCACTCATATTTCTCTAACTACCTTCGTTACCTATTAAAAGCTGAGCCGCTTTCAGCTGCAGTGCCATGCTAATTCCAAAAGCTCCCCTCTGCTCGCGCGCGCACGCGCTCACACACACGCAAACAAACCTCTCTGAACTATATTTTAAACTTCCTCTAACCAATCCAGATTCTTTGGTGAAGGTGTGATCTTAAGCTTAATTCAAAAGAATGTGTTACTCACGTCATATGGACCGAATGACGTCAAAGAAACGAGAAGAATTGAAAAAGAGAGATCCATAAAGAAATTTTGTAGAACAGACAATATAAAGCCAAGACCACCCAGAGATCATGATGCAGTTCTTTGTAGCTGAAAGCAGAAGGTATGGGGACTTTTACAGCACAAAACCGTCGTATCTGGCTATGAAATCACCGTAGAATCGAAAGGTATGTATAATTTGTTTTTAAAATATTTATATATGTTTTAATCCTAGAAAACGAAATTCTGCTTAGAATTTTTTTTTAAATTTTTTGTCCCCAGTGCCTTAAAGTATTTTGTTTTTGGTCATTTTTGCTATCATCTGTGGTCCCATTTTTCCACTCATTCCTACATTTGTCCACGACTCTCTCTCTAAGGCCGTCTGCACACGGAGCAACTCAAAAGAAACTGATAACTGACTCAAATCACAAACCAGTCCGTTTTGAGTCGTATCCTATGTAATTGAATGGAGCCACGCACACGGCGCAACTGGTTACAAACCCGTCGGACGGGTTTGTAACCAGTTGCGTCGTGTGCGTGGCTCCATTCAATTACATAGGATACGACTCAAAACGGACTGGTTTGTGATTTGAGTCAGTTATCAGTTTCTTTTGAGTTGCTTCGTGTGCAGACGGGCTTAGGCTTCTGTCATTTCTGCAATTACAGTCTACATCGGCGGATTACGCTCTTAAAAGCGGAAAATGAAATACATAAAGGCATACTGTGTGCCTACGTGATATTCCATAAAGCCAATCTCCAATTTTACACGCCATAAGTCATCCCGAAATCTTTCACCCCGGCGTGAGCCCTCAGAATTCACTCTCATGCGAGCACGCAGCTCCCAAAAGGCAGAGCAGACCTCACCCCCCCCCCCTCTTTTCGGAAATAATCATTCATTCCTTGCCGGCCCCCTCCCCCCCACACACACACTTCTATGAGATGGATGATCCGAGTGTCCAGCAATGACTCTATTACACTGGGTATCTGTTAATATTTCAAATCTCGATCGGTGAGAGAGTCGAGCATTAAAGTGATCGATAATCTGGTGTGCTTCCTACACACCACCCACCAGCCTCTACGGATCATATCCCGCGGGATTCGAAAGGCATTTTGGGATACAGGATGACCAGGGGAGCAAGCCTGGGACCTGCATGACGCTTGGCATTTTGTTTTAGTGAAGTGTTTATTGAAGTATATCATATGAATTTTCAAAAGCTCTGTACAGATAAAGCTAATTTTTCGCAATCTTAAGGGGACAGTGGACTTTCAAAATTGTGAAATTTGTCCAAAAATTCGATTTTTTAAAAATTTTATTGAATTGTGAAACTACGGACGAGTAGGAATGTGTTGTAAAAAGAATTTTTAATTTCTGTGATTACTTTCCTAGTTTATAGGCATTTCTTTTAAATTTAGATATTATGTGGTTACTAATAACAATAACTTTAAATGTGTTTTTCTCAAAATAAAAATTTTCATGTCATATGAACATTCAAACTACTTCAGACGCATTTCTAACTATCGGATTGTTTTGAAATTTAAGTTTTATATACTTAACTGTCTATCAAATAAATCTTATTGAAAAAATTATGCTTCGTTGCTCAGAATTTCTAAATTTTGTACTTGAAAAGATGATTTATGGGTATTTTGCGTAATAAAAAGGGTGTTTTCACTATTATTATTTTTTTCTCTTTATATTTTTAATGGATGCTTAAAATAAGAAATAAGTTTCATTGTTAATTCTATAAGGTATCCTGTAAATAAAAATTCCCATATTATATGCAAAAGAAATGCGCATGGAACGTTTTTAATTGGGCCAATTTTTGATATAATTAATAATTCATAATTCATAAATTATTAATATTTCATCTTTAAATTTTAATCACTTTTACATATCTATGGTACTGATCACATATTCAAATTTCAAGCAAATCCATTCAAAACAAAAAAAAGTTAGATTTGAAGATCCACTGTCCCCTTAAGATATCAGAATCCTTTCGTATTCAAGCATACATTGGCAATGACACAGTCTCTGTGAGCCATTCGAATTAAAAACAGCAGAACTTCTTCGAAAATACCCCTTTCGTGAACAAACTGGTTATATGTACCTGTCGAAATAAAGATAAGAGTATTCCTACTTAATGAAAAAATCTCTTCATTAACCAACTTACAAGTTGGTGAGTCAACTTATGTCGAAGTTTTCAGAGTGAGTACTCTAAGAACCTCGAAGCAAAAAAATTGTAGAATTCTTTTCAAGCCAAATAATTCCTTGTACAACAGATAGCTTCAGAATCTGTGAAAATAATAATTAAAACATTCTTTCGTCATTCTTTATACATGAAATATATCCTGTCCAATGAGATGTGATTAGGAATTTGTCGATTGAAAAATAGTAGTATTCGTCAGAATTCTATTATCTCCTAGATACCCTTAGAATCCTTAGATAACAAGCATGATTCTAGAAAATTTAAACACCTCTTTTCAAATAAACTGGTTCTAAGAGCCTATCGAAGCAAAAATATAGGAGTTCTTTTGAATTCAAATATCCCCTTAGCTAACAGACCCCTTAGCATCAGGAACCCGTCGAAACAAAGATCATAGAATTCTTTAGACATCAAATATTTCCATACCAATCAGCTGTCGCTAGGAGGAATTTGTCAGCTAAAAAATAGGAAGATTCTCTCGAATACAACTGTTTCCAGGGTTCCTGTCGAAACAAACAGGATTCCTACAAATTCAAATATTTCTTTGCCAGCCAACCGGAAACAAAGACTTCAGGGCGCATCTGATGTCAAATGTACCCTGGCTGGCAAATGGCGTCAGAGACCTGTCTAAATAAAAGGAGCAAGATTGTCCCTTGGCCAGTCTGGTACTAGAAATTTGTCAAATGAGAAATTGCAGGATTCATTCGAATTCTAATGTTTTCTGGAATGTTTATCGAATCAAAGATGAGGTGGTTTCTACAATTTCGGATATCTCTTCTCTATCCAACTGGCTGTAAGATACAATAGTAACAAAGATATTGGGATCATTTTGCATTAAAGTAAACGTTAGACAACAGATAGCTTCAGGAAACTGGGGAAACTAAGATAACAGGTTTTTTTACATTGTTTACGTCCTTGATAATCAAACCTAGAGCCTTTTTTTTTCCGGACTTAAGCGTTGACCTTTTTCATTACTATGCCATATCGTTATTTTTACTTACGATCTTCAAAAGATTAACATTAATTACTAATTTGATTATCTATATATATATAAAACAGTTCCGTAACTGACTCATTCATTCATTCATTCATTCATTCATTCACTGACTGACTGACATACAACGCACAGACCAAACCGCTGGACCTAAAGGGCTGAAATTTTGCATGGCGATTCTTCTAATAGTGTAGGGGTGCACTAAGAAAGATTTTTCAAAAATTCTTCTTAGATTTTTTTAAATTAAATTTTTAAGCTGTTTTTTTTTACTTTTTTTAAGTTTGCATTTAAAATAATAATTTGAGGGTTATAAAATTTATATCACAAGAAAGATCATAAAAATTCCTTTAAAATGAAATCTTTTTCGAATCTTTACCTCCATTTCCTGATTTTTGGTGAATTTTTAAAGATTAATTTTTAGAATTTAATTTATTAAATGCTGATCACGTGACTTCTTTTTCTGGTACTTTAAATAAATTTATCGTCACGTGCATAAAAACTAAATAGACAAAAAATATTTTTTTTTTCTTGTTAATGCGGCAGACGATTGGACATTATCCAAAAAAATATTAAAATACAGTAAAAGAAATGTTCTAGAAACTGTACTATATTAACTGTACTATATTCTTTAGTATTCTTTATATTAGATTTAATTTGAATATCTTCTTCTACATTATTTTGTCTATAAAAATATCGCTTACGATTTTTTTATAAATAAATATATATAGATTTTACATCAAGTATATATACATTGATCGTCGTATTTATTATATATATATTGGCATCATGAAGCTACAGATGGCATTAATTGCATACATTGACCGATGTTTTTACTTTGAATGTACTCCGTAGCGAAGCGCGGGTTTTCAGCTAGTCTATATATATAAAACAGTTCCGTAACTGACTCATTCATTCACTGACTGACTGACTGACTGACATACAACGCACAGATCAAACCGCTGGACCTAAAGGGCTGAAATTTTGCATGGCGATTCTTCTAATAGTGTAGGGGTGCACTAAGAAAGATTTTTCAAAAATTCTTCTTAGATTTTTTTAAATTAAATTTTTAAGCTGTTTTTTAAACTTTTTTTACGTTTGCATTTAAAATAATACATTGAGGGTTATAAAATTTATATCACGAGAAAGATCATAAAAATTCCTTCAAAATGAAATTTTTTTCGAATTTTTACCTCCATTTCCTGATTTTTGGTGAATTTTTAAAGATTAATTTTTAGAATCTAATTTATTAAATGCTGATCACGTGATTTCTTTTTCTGGTACTTTAAATAAATTTATCGTCACGTGCAAAAAAAAATAGGCAAAAAAATATTTTTTTCTTGCTAATGCGGCAGACGATTGGACTTTATTTTGTCTATAAAAATATCCCTTACGATTTTTTTATAAATATCTTTTTTTACATCAATTGTATACATTGATCGTCGTATTTATTATAAATATATATATATATTTATTTTTTTTGGAATTAATTGCATACATTGACCGTTGTATTTAATTTCAATGTACTCCGTAGCGAAGAGCGGGTTTTCAGCTAGTGTACCATAAAAAATTTGGATATAGTTAAATTAAATGTAATTTACCTCCAACTGTGTCAGTTCGAATTTAAAAAAATTAAATGTCTTACTTCTTTTTATCTATAAATACTCTACATCAGCATGAAAAGTTAACCAACAACATAATAATATAGCCACTATATAGCCTATAACCAAACTGGCGTTAACCAGTAACATAATAAATTTAACCAATAACATAATTTGGCGGGGAGAAAAAAATGTAAAACGCTTAAACATTACACACAATTTTGAAATCCAGGTTAACTAACACAAGTTTCTCTTCTTTAATAAATTTTTCAAAAACCATCGGAATTCCATCGACAAAGGGTAATCATCGAAGGAATCACACATACTCTTTTTTTTTTGAAAGACTGAAAAAAGCAATCTTCGAACTTTTAGATTAAGAAAAACAGTTCCCGTGCGGAGGTAAAAGAATCAAAAGAGAGAATCGATTTTTTTAGCAAAGGCCAGTCAAAACACACCCTTGACCGAACTTTCTGATTTTATGCTCTCAACGTTTTCCCGCGAAAGAAAAGAGTTTTATTCCGATCAATTCTGACGTTAAAGTGCTGGAGTGTTAAGTATTTGGGAGGTAGTAATATATTTAAACGTGTAAAGGAAATAAATTTCATTCGAGGCCCAAGAGGTGTATTCAGAGAAAACAAGATTTCGCTCCGAAGTAAAAGGTTAAGTTTATTTATTTTAAACTGCATAAATTCTCTCACATGTCAGTCTGCAAAGTATCAGGAAAAGTTATGAATTAATTATATATATATATATATATATATATATATATATATATATATATATATATATACATATATATATATATATATATATATATATATATATATATATATATATATACATTTATATATATATATATATATATATATATATATATATACATTTATATATATATATATATATATATATATATATATATATATATATATATATATATATGGAGAGGTGGGCGGATTAGATTAAATATACTTTATTTCGGGATTCTATGCCATCTTTTTCCATGCATCCTTATTTTGCAATTCTCTGCAATTTTAGGATTGCTTCTTTCTTCTGCCTATTGCAGGAGACAAATTTTCCTCTTATATGAGTATACTAGCTGAATACCCATGCTTCGCTGCAGAGTACATTCAAATTAAATTCAACGGTCAATGAATGCAATTAATGCCCAAAAAAAAACAAAAAAATATATTTAGAAAAAATCGTAATGGATATTTTTATAGACAAAATAATGTAGAAGAAAATATTCAAATTAAATACAATGGTCAATGTATGCAATTAACTTGTATGTTTAATATCTATAAAACATACCAATTTGAATTAAATTCTTATAAAACTTCCATCTCAATGAGTCTAGTGGTTAAATTATATCTTTAACGGTATTTTAATATTTTTTGTCCCTTTACACGTATTTCGTTGTTATTTACGCGACGATGAATTAATTTAAAGTATCACTAAAAGAAAAGAAACCACGTGATCATCATTTAATAAATTAAATTCTAAAAATGAATCTTTAAAAATTCACCAAAAATCAGAAAATGGCGGTAAAAATTCGAAAAAGTTTCCTTTTTAAAGGAATTTTTATGGTCTTTCTTGTGATATAAATTTTATAACCCTCAGATTATTATTTTAAATGCAAACTTTAAAGAATGTTACAAAAACAGATTAAAAATTCAATTTTAAACAATCTAAGAAGAATTTTTCAAAAATCTTTCTTAGTGCATCCCTACACTATAAGAAGAATCACCATGCAAAATTTCATCCCTTTAGATCCAGCAGTTTGGTCTGTACGTTATTTTTCAGTCAGTCAGTCAGTTACGGAACTATTTTATATAAATAGATAGATCATACACAATTGAAAAAATTCCCTGCTTTGCCAAATCCAAGAAAGGGACATTACCAATAAATAAGAAAATACCAATAATTTTTAAAAAATCCTCGCTATAAATCTGATGCAAAAGTTTTTAGACAGAAAGATTGCAAAAACGACGACAACTTTGAAAATTTGGGGATCAATCAGAAAATGTGGCTGCTGTGTGCATGAACGTACGGAGAAAGGATCAATTAATAGCAAATACTTTGAGTGCTTGAATATAGCATTCGTTTTTCCCCGCCACAAATGAACTGTTGGGGTAAATATTGTTTTACAGGCTCCGTTTGATTGACTTCTGTTTACAGACAGTATCAGGGATAAGAAGTCTTACGGATATTGTATTTCGATGTGTCATATAACTTTTACTTTTTTTCTATAACTGATCTATTATGAAACTTTTACGATGGAGAGCAAAAAATTACTTGTAATCCTGTAAGCTTCATAAAAATAAAATTTATTTCTTAATAAAATTATACAAATTTCGTTAAAATTTTAAAAAATAAAATTTTGCGATCTCTGCATGCAAACCAAAACGCCCTAAGAAGTATTATGATGAACTTAATGTAAAAACATTCGTTTTCTCCCTAGAATGTATTATATTCCAGACTGAGTGATGTTTGAATCAAACCCAGAACCATCTTTTCAGGCAGAAATTCCCATTATTTCATCATTAAGCCAAGTCACGATCGTCACTAAAACGTTATGTAATATTAAAATATTTAAAAGTTACAATGTATTCAAATCTGAACCTTCCTCTTTCTGCATAGATGTGCTGAGTAATTCACCGTTAAGACAACTCATGGCCTTTATTAATAAATCTAAAAAGTTGTATAATATTAAAACAATAAAAATCATATAATATTCAAAAACAGAACCTTCTTCTCTCTAGAGAAATTCTTATTATTTCTCCATTTAACAGATTTCCCCATTAAGTTTTTGGTATGCTTATTAATGTAGATCAGAAGTCCTTTACTAATAATAAGTCTAACCTCTGTCAGGTTTCTCTAATAAGCCTAACAAATTGTATGAAATTCAAACAAGACCTTTATTCTCCTAACCTTTATCCCCAATAGCATTTAGAGAGCTTTTAGACTTTCCTATTAAACGTTTCCGACTTTGATATGAACTACGATAGGTAAATAACTCTGATACATACAAGGATTTGAAATCAGGACCTGGTAAACATTAGTCCCCTTGGCTGGTGACGCGAAATGAAAGACTATGATCACTCGAATGTGATTTCTTCCCTTTCCCCAGTCACAAATAAACTTCAGTACATTGGAAAATGTTTTCGATAGTTTTAAGGATTATTAGGGAATATTGCGATATGACTAAATAGTTTAACGTTAAGTATGTCCGTTCGGGAAACAGAGATCCTAAATTCGATTCCCTTGCAAAACAGAGGAATTAGACGTGGAGGAAAAATTAATATATGCTAGAAAATGCAGCCGAGTGAAAGCTTTATGATATTATTTCACAATTACATTCACTTTGATTTTCTAAACATCAAACCAAAGAGTCTTCAAACACATCAAAACTCAATTCTGTTACGTTACAAATGTTCTATTCAACTGAGCACATAGGAACTACATTATGTTTAGAGGATTAGCTAAAAATCTCAAGATGTTCACTCAAATTATTGAAGATTAAACTCTATACAAGAAATTCTAAACCAAATTCAGTTTTCTTCTTTTGGAGCAGAACGGTAGAACGCTTACACGGCAAGACGGGGCAGCCAAAATGACTATTCGTAAATAGTGTTTATTTGTTTATTTATTTCGTTATTAATGGTGAATATTTTAAAGTTTTTCTGCCATGCATTTTTATGCCTCTAATACTAAAGTAAATATATCGTACGTCATATTATGGGTTGTACAAGTTGGTACTTTTCGGGGACTTTCAATGTATATGATAATTCGTAACGTCTATTGTGTGTCAGAAGAGTGATTGGGAGTTCAACGCCTTTCACAAATAAATTACCCGTTAAATGATCGTAACACATAGCAAATGAGCGTATTTTTTTCCTCGTGTTCAAATTTTTATAGACATTTCAAATATATATTAAGGTTGAATTGTAGCAGCCATATTAGATCCTCTCAGCCCAACGTTAATCATGGAGAAAAATTTTACAATGATTGTGGAAGGGGATTTAAAGATTTTTTTCTTTATTGTACTCTGTAATAGAGAAAGAAAATTTTTACTCGGGTGTATTTTCCCTTCTTTAAAAGAAACACAAGTAATATTTTAAAATTTTATTTAATCAGACAGATAATGGGGTATACTGTGTTTTAAACACATATATTTACTTTGGTGTACAAAATTTCTAAAATAAAAAAGATAGAGTAAAAAACTGCTTTCTTTAATATGGAGTACTATTTTTTCAATTCTTTAAATCCAATCAGAGAATCATTGGAAACATTTTCTCCAAGGTTAGCATTGATCTGAGTGAATTCAATACGACAACTACCCGGCAGCCTTAAAGAATAAATTCAATATAAGCAGTAAATTACGAATTATGATAAAAGAATGAAATCATAAAAGTCATCGGACACTCCAATGATTGTGCGATCCCTTTTATGATTCGATTATTTTATCTAAGATCGAATTTAAAAAATCAAATTCAATAATTGTAGAACAAAACAAATTAATGCTATTTGGATCTTATTCGGTTTTATGCACAATCCATTAGAAACTTCTATAAATTAAATATAATCAGTAAAATGCAAATTTAAGGTTAATAAGAATGAAGTCACACAAGCGATAGGACACTTGACTTTCGATCGAACAAAAAAAATTTAAAAATCGAATTATTAAAATGTAAAAAAATGAGAGTTTTATGATCTTATTCAGATTTTATAAACATTTTAAAAAAATACTAAAGTATATTTTAAATATAATCAGCATAGAACGCATTATGGAAAACAATTTAGTAGCAAAAGTCATCAGTCAATTATTGTTCAATCGAAAAAAAAATTATTGAAACACAACACAGATAAAAGAGTTTTGGGGATCTTAATTTAGACGCTTGTGTGCATTTCGTAAGAACTATAGTGTAAGTTTAATATAAGCAGTATAATATACATTGTTGTAAAAGAATACAGTCACAAAAGTGATCAATCACTTACTGTTCGATCAAAAGAAATAAAAAAATTGTTGTAACACAGCACAAATAAAAGTTTTTACCCATTCCATAAAAACTATAGTATAAATTAAACATTAAGCAGTATAATGCGCATTTTAGCAAAAGAATATTGTCACAAAAGTAACTGAACCACGAATTTTTTGATTGGATAAGTATTTTTGAATATCAAATTACCGTATATTTTGGACCATGTGACGCACCGAACGATAAGAACAACTCGAATTTATGGGAGGATTTTTAGAAAAGAATATTTTGTATTTTTCTAGGTATACAAAGATATTTTCAATTTCTTACTTAAAGTGACTGCCTACGTTCGGAATCAATTTTAAAAAAAAAACTTTTTAAAGGATTTTTTTGGTCTTTTATGGTAAAATAGCACTTAAAAATTAAAATATGAACAAAAGCTTACCTGAAAATTTCATTATGTTTTATAAATTGGTCAATTTGAAGTAATTTTTAATGAAATTTAGCTAAAACCCCCATCACTCTGCACAAAATTCTAATGTTACTATTTCCTTCTCATACATGATACATGTGACAATTATCTTCAAAATGACCCTCAATCTAAGAGAAATTTTAAAATGCAAAAATAATACAGACAATTTTATGATCCAATATGAAAATTTTCTCCGATTCGTCATCCCTTTACTTATAAAAACTGCCCCAAATAAAAAACTATTTATTATACATCAATTATTGTGCGTCATTTCATTGACAATAGCCTCTAAAACATTTCTGAAAATTTTATCAAATTATGTGTATTATTATGTGAGGTATCATAATAACGGTAGAGATTTGTGCTAAAAAACATAATTCTGAGAAAACGCAATTAAAGTTGTTTGTCACTTCAATTTTGTAGCAGACGATTTTTTTTAAAAAATAGCTATAACTTTGCTTCTACTTGATGTAGAATAAACATCAAAACAGTTTTGAAAAGAAAAAAAGACTGAATTACACGATTCTTACAAAAAATAAAATTGACCAAAATAGTCAAAAAATGACATTTTCAACGTAGGTAGTCACCTTTATAAAACAAAAGTATATATATATATATATAATAAATATAATAAATAATATATATAATATATATTATATATATATATATATAATATATACAATAAATATAATAAATAATATTTATAAAATATATATATATATATATAATATATGTAATAAAATATTCCTTTTATTTTAATGTTGCATTCTTACCATAAGACGCACCCCAATTTTAAGTCGATTTTTTATGTAAAAAAATTTTTTATGTATTTTTTATGTCTTACGGTCCGAGAAATACGATAAAGGATTATAACACAAAAAGAAGTGAGAATGTTTTTACATCATTTCAGACTTTTTGGAAATTTACTAAAAATAATATAGCATAAATTAAATATTTCGTCGATGAAACTCGTTTTACCGAAAATAGATGTTTATTAGGAAATTATGCCGCCTACTTTATACACGTCCGACTCCGATGAAGGTTTTCAGACGCCAAACAAATAATTAAAAAAAAACTATCGACTCGAGCATGCAAAAGTGTCATTTAAAAAATCTGGATATTTTCATATTGAAACTGGATGATTCCTCTTCTAAAGCGAGCGCCGTTATTTGAATACTAAAAGTATTAAAAGGCGGTTTAAATATAACACTTTAGAGGGTTATTAAGTTTCGGTTAGTGCAACGGCTCACTTTCGTGCCCCTAATTATTTTAATGAAGGTGGAACACAATTTTTTCCAAACTGCAGGTGATATCACTTTGACTTTTATGAAGCTGGGTGCTTTTATTTATGTTTTGTTTATTTTAGTTTTGAAATGTCAAGGGGTTTGAACTGATCCAGTTGCTTCATCAAATTCGAAATTACGAACGTGAGCAGACAACATGGAATCCTGCATTATAACAACTATTCCTCTTAGTTTTACTGTTGGAGGCAAATTCTCTCTTCGAAATTTTTCCTTGGGGATCATAAATAGATAATTATTTAATCATTTAATCCAAAGATATTAACTTTACTTTGTTCGACCATAACAATCTTATTGCAGTATTCAAGTGTAATATTTTTTCTGGATTTTGTAAACGAAAACATAATTTTTCCGTCTTATGCATTAATTTTGAACTTTTTCGTTGCTGTATCCGACCATGGTATCCAGCAAATATGATTCTTCCTTATCGATATCTTGATTTAACAAATACACCATGTTATTCGTGTCGTTCTACTAGAAGGTTTAGAATACACTGGAGAGACTTTTTTTTAAGTATTTCTAATAATGAAGCGACTTCTTTCACGGCCCAACTTCGGTCATATTTATGACTTCTTATCTCTTCAGAATTTTGTAATATTGTTTGCACCGCTAAACTACATTGAAATTAGATGAATGACTCAGTTAATTATTTTAATTAATTTCATGAACACATTTTTTCTTTTTTACATGACGATAAAAAAAGTTAGTTACCAATTTATAACACCTTTCCTATTCTTAAATCTGTCATGAAAATAAACATTTTAAATAAAAAAAAATAAGATACCTTTATTAAATAATTGAAACAGACGATTTCTTTGAGTGTTTCCGAATTTTGATTCAAAATAATATTATAAATGTCTTTCATTTATTGCAGACGAATCTATTCTCAGACTCAATGGTATCTGAATACTTTAGTAAGATTATTTTCTGTCTATCAACAGACGACATTAAATTCAAAGTTCAATATTTTCTTCTTTCAAAAAAAAACTGTTCAAGAAACTCAATAAAAATATACATTTTAGAGGAAAGCCCTTTTCAAAGTTTAAGTAGAATGAATTTTTTTATCTTTGAGACCATTTTCCCAAACTACCAGTGTACGTCGGATCCCGTTTTTATGAGATACATTATCTGTTTGCTATCCTGACAATCTCTGCGAAAATTTATGTCATCGGCATGAAACTATCACTGAAAATCAACCCTTATCGTGTCATTTCTTGTTTTAAAAGTGCTTAGTTATTACTCTAACATGAGTCTAGAGAATTTTGCTTAACGTGTTCTGCCGGATCTGACAGATGCCTGTGTTTTTATGGCTGATGCCTTTGTGATTTTTTTTCCAAATGAGTCAAATTTTTTAGTTTAAAAAAAAATTCTTTCAGGGAAATATAAGGATTTTCGCTCTTTAATTAAACCCCTACAAACTTTTATATATTTAACAGCAGGAGTTCCGAAAGGCTGACAAACAGGCTAAAGGGGAAATATTCTTGCTTTAAAAATTTAAAAGCTTAAGGCTTATTGGATTCACCCAGCTCAATGTTAACCTAGCAAGAAAATTTTTCCAGCGATTGGTGACATGGATTTAAAAAAATTTTCCCTCCGTAATAGGGAAAAACTTTTTTACTCGGTTATCTTTCCCATTCTTGAAAAGCAAAGCAAATAATATCATTTAATATGAATTATTTTAAAGCAAAATACGGTGTACTGTAATTTAAACGCCCATAATTTCCTTTCGTGGACAAAATTTCTAAAATAAATAAAATAGAAGAGTAGAAAATTTATTTCTCTATTACGAAGTACACTTTAAAAAAAATCTTTAAATTTAAGTCGACAATCGTTTGGAAATTTTTCTCCAAAGGTAACTCTGAGCTGAGCGAATCCAAAATGGCTAATACCCAGCTGCTCCTAACACTTGTTAGTCACAAATTTGCCAGCCTGGGACATTTTTCAGTACTACGAACCCCCAAGCCAGGTGGATCTTGGACGTAAACAATCCACTTAAGTATCAACTCCCTCTGTTAGTAATATCACAGAATCTACTCTCTAGTGTAATAGGTTAGGTTCTAGCCAATCCAATTACAACAGCAGCTGTGATTCAGATGACCCGTCGTGAACGCCCTTAGCTTTGGCGGCCCAGCAGACGTTAGTCACCAGATATTTTTCCCTGGTTAATCTCCTTAGTACCCTGGCACAAAAGGATCGGTGAATCACCCAGGAAGATAATGGAGGATTCATGTTACTTGGGCCAATCACAAATAAACAGAAAATAATTGCGCTACAGAGATTATAGAATATGTTTCATTGTTCCTCGGAATCGGATATAAGCAAAAATAAGCTACTTGATGACTGTAATAATATTTAGCTGAACTCGGTTCTTCTTCAATATTTAAATTTCGGTTCAAATGTCTATGTAAAATCCCATTATACCATAGTTGTTAAACGTATTGTAAAAAGAAAATCACGGGCAGAAAACATCTCAATCCGAATTAAAGTGATTGCTTATTGTATTTCATTTTTTCCATGTTTTAATTAACTCGCTTTCTTGTTTGTTTGTGTGTTTGTGTGTTTGTCCCGTACAAATCTTACAATCGATTTTTAACTAACTTCCCGACTAGCTAGACATTTGAAACTTTTAGAATAGATCAGAACACGATGACAATGCATCCTTTTATTACTTTTAGCCATCTTTAAGCAGGATTGAATTCATTTTCAGTTAAATTTGTTTTGTAGACTGGTGCAGCCATCTATCGGCCGGGACGGGAACGAAAAGTTAAACGCAAGTTAACTTCCAATTAACTTCATTTTCTTTCAAGTTGATGGGATAATTCATCAAAGATATTTTAAAAAGTATTTATTAATACATAGAATTGTCAAGTTTATATGATTCAACAGAAAATTTAAAAACATGGTATATAAAAAGTTCTTTTTATCTTGTAATTATTGTGCCTAGGTGTGTATGATTGCAACCCTAAGGCGTTACGAGCTGTATTTCAATTTAACGACTCAGGCAATATCTCAATTCGTATTAGTATTATTGATTATTTTATTTCTGCGCCTAAGCGTATCAGAAACAAATCCTAAGATGCTACATATTGTAAATGAATCTCATAGCCTAGGCAATATCTCAAGTCGTATAAGTATTACTAGCTGAATACCCGTGCTTCGCTACGGAGTACATTCAAATTAAATATAACGGTCAATGTATGCAATTAGTGTCAAATAAATATATATATTTATAAAAAAATCGTAACGGATATTTTTATAGACAAAGTAATGTAAAAGAAAATTAAATACAACGGCCAATATATATGTAATTAATTTGTATGTTTAATATCCATAAAACATAATGATTTGAATTAAATTCTTAAAAAACTTCCATCTCAATTAGTATAGTGGTTAAATTTTATCTTTTACCGCATTTTATTATTTCTTTTGTCAATTTATTTCGTTGTTATGCACGTGACGCAAAATTAATTTGAAGTATCACAAAAACAAAAGAAACCCCGTGATCAGCATTTAAAAAATTAAATTCTAAAAATTAATCTTTAAAAATTCACCAAAAATCACAAAATGGAGGTAAAGATTCGAAAAAAATTTCATTTTAAAGGAATTTTTATGATCTTTCTCGTGATATAAATTTTATAACCCTCAGATTATTATTTTAAATTCGAACTTTAAAAAATGTTACAAAAACAGCTTAAAAATTTAATTTTAAAAAATCTAAGAATTTTTCAAAAATCTTTCTTAGTGTACTCCTACATTATAAGAAGAATCGCCATGCAAAATTTCAGCCCTTTAAGTCCAGTGGTTTGGTCTGTGCTTTATCTGTCAGTCAGTCAGTCAGTTACGGAACTGTTTTATATATATAGAAGATTGATCCTTTTATTTTTGTGTCTAGGTGTTTAGGAAATCAATCCTAGGGCGTTACATGTTGTAAAGGAAAGTCACGGCACCAAAAATATCGCATTTCGTGTAAGTGTTAGGATTTATGTTATTTTATTTTTGTGTTCAGCTGTAAGAGAAACCACAAATCATTAATTATTATTAAAGAAGGTCAGATTCTAGGCAATATGTAATTCTGTATTGGTCTCATTGTTTATTTGATTTTTGCGTGTGGTTGCATGGGAAACAAACTCTAAGGCGCAACATATTGTAAAAGAAACCACGGCACAGAAAATATCTCAGTTTGTATTAGTTTGGTTTGGAGCGCTACGGTCAACTTTTTGCTACACGAGGTCTAATTAGACTGGGACCTACGGCTTAAAGCCGATCCCGAATGGCTACAAACATCCATGCCAATTGTGGGATTCGAACCCACAGACTCTGGTACGGATTGCCAGCACTCTAGTCATTCGTCCATAATATGGCCAGTTCGTATTAGCGCAATAGGGTTTTTTTTATTATCATCATTCCCCTGACGTGTGAAGGAAACCTTAGGGTGTTACATATAATTACAGAAATCCTTTAGCAATATCTAAATTGAGTTTAGTTTTATCGTTTATTTTATTTTATTTTTGTGTATGGTGTATAGAAAACCCTAGGGCGCTATATAATGAAACAACTCCATGGTTACATCTTGCATGATTTCAATCCCCCCGTTGAGCTGGGAAATTTTCCTCTTGATATTTTTCTAATCCCGGATCAAGAAATGCATATTTTTTAATTCTGCTTTTTGTTTTAAATATAAAATACATAACATTAAAATTAAGGAATTATATTCAAGCATTTCATACTTAAAAATACTTTCAGGAGCTATATATCAATGCAACTTTAAAATACATTTTTCATTTCATGACTGTGTGATTTCAGCTAGTTTTAAAGTTATATAAATGAGAAAATTCCAGAGCTTTATACCATAGAGTATTTTTTTAATATCAATTTAAAATCATATCTTTTTATGCTGATAAAGGCAATAACTTACGAGATTTTATAGCATAATTTTCTTTTAGTGTTAAGGCATAATTTCAAAAATAAACAATAAAAATAAAAATCTATATATATAAAACAGTTCCGTAACTGACTGACTGACATATAACGCACAGACCAAACCACTGGAATTAAAGAGCTGAAATTTTTAATGGCGATTCTTCTTATAGTGTAGGGGTGCACTAAGAAAGATTTTTGAAATATTCTTCTTAGATTTTTTCAGATTAAATTTTTAAGTTGTTTTTGTAACTTTTTTTAAGTTTTCATTTAAAATAATAATTTGAGGGTTATCAAATTTATATCACGAGAAAGATCATAAACATTCCTTTCCAATGAAATCTTTTTCAAATATTTACCTCCATTTTCTGATTTTTGGTGAGTTTTTAAGGATTCATTTTTAGAATTTAATCTATTAAATGCTGATCACATGGTTTATTTTCTTTTCGTGATACTTTAAACTAATTTTGCGTCACGTACATAACAACGAAATAGACAAAAAAAAATTTCTTGCTAATGCGACAGACGATTGGACATTATCCAAAAAAATTAAAATACATTAAAAGAAAAATTCCTCAAACTATACTATATTAACTGTACTATATTCTTTAGTATGTTCTATTTGATTTAATTTGAATATTTTCTTCTACATTATTTTGTCTATAAAAATATCCCTTACGATTTTTTTATAAATATATTTTTTTGTTTTTTTTACATCAATTGCATACATTGATCGTTGTATTTATTATAAATATATATATACATACATACATATATATATATATATATATATATATATATATATATATATATATATATATATATATATGTATATATATATATATATATATATATATATATATATATATATATATATATATATATACATACCTATATATACATATATATATATATATATATATATATATATATATATATATATATATATATTGGCATTAATTGCATACATTGACCGTTGTATTTAATTTGAATGTACTCCGTAGCGAAATACGGGTATTCTGCTAGTATTTTATAAAAAATCAAGCACAAAAGTTTTTTATTTCACCTGTATAATCAAAATTAAGTTTCAATAAGCCAAATTTTGAAAGCCACAAAAGAGTCATTTGTGTCTAAAAGTATTTATGCCATACATACCAAACAATGCTCCCATTTTTCATATGTAATATCAGAGATATGTGCAGTTCATTTGTAAAGAAACTTTCATAATTTTATTTGCACAGTATTATTTGATAGTGAGCCCAAAAAGTATTTCAATCATTAAAATTAATTTTTAAAAAATTTTAAGTAACAGATGTTCGTCCCCGAGTATATTAACAAGTAAAATCAACTAAAAACTGTGAAAGTCATTAATATGTGCTATAGTCGAACCCCGTTATAACGAACTTCAAGGGACCAAAGGTTTTGTTCGCTTTATCCGGTGGTTCGCTATATGCGAAACGTTAAGAAAAATGCTAGAGTTCATAAAATGTATAACTCATTAGTTGCAATGTGTATTCAATAATGATGTAATTAAAAAATGATACAATCTATTAAAAATGATCATTAATGAATTAAATCGACTAAAATCAGTTACATTAAACTGACACATTACTCATTAAATTGCGTACAATAGAAAAACGGTGGGACCAAAATTTTCGTTCGCTATATACCGGGTTTGCTATAACGGGGTTCGACTGTATTAGAAAAAAAAATTTCATCAGTTTTGTTGTAAGTGCAAATATAATTTACTGGTTTTAACTTTCCTTGCAATAGAGAAATACTCTGTAAAATTATTAATTACTAAGTAAAATAACAAGGCTTTCTGTTCTTTAATTTTTTTTTTAAATCTTAACTATTCTTACAAAATTATCACAAAAAAAATTCAATTAGCAACCAAAAATAACAAAAGAAATATCTTTACACAAACGGAAGTAATTTTTGAACAAAGAATTTCAGAACCTGGGTTAAAAATTTCGATTGCCCAAAAGCATTTTTTTTTTAAAGTGAGTCAGAAAATTTATTTTATGCACATGAATAATAGTAAAAACATAAATAATATGATATATTTAAATTTTTTTACATTTTTTCCTTTGTACTTGAAGAGGGAAACATGTTAATATATAAATTATGAAGTAAATTGTAATATAAAGTCTCCAGGCTTTCGTCTGCTTTCTAATATGTTATATTCAAAAATGAGACAAAAAGTTTTCATTTCACAACAAACGTTTTAATGCCAGCAGTAAAGAAATTTAAACGCAAACCCTCAGTAAAAGCTCCGATTATTTCAAAAGATTTTTCATAAAAAATTTTCAAGCAGAATAATTTCCTGTTATACAATTTGATTTACTTTTTTTAAAAATTTTTTATAATTTAAAAAAAAATTATTTATTTTTTTTTTTACACAAACTGGAGAAATTATTTGTTATATTACAGAATTGTGAAACAAAACAAAAAAATATCTTTCAGAATAATATTTTTATCAAAAAATTGCTTCAAAATGTAAGCAAACATGATAAATTTTAATTAAAAAAAGTAGGTAAGAAAAAGTATTTTTACAATCAACAAAAATAGTTTTAAAGACAAAATCATGTTTACTTGCGTAAAAATTGCTCTAAGGATATGCTTTTCTCAAACAACGTTTGCAAATTTGCCTGAAACAAATAACCAGAAAAGGGTTAAAAATTTTATATATTTATCAATCTGTTTCGCGACTAATTTTTTTATTTATTTTGCTTTTTTTCTAGAATGTAGTATCGTTTTCTGATATTAGAAAATCTTGTTATGAAATAAGTATACTTTTTCAATTCTTAAAATTAGCTAAACATTATCTTGAAATGTCGGAGCAAAGTTTTCAATGTACGGAGAGAAAATTCTAAGAAATATTCATTACTAAACAATTTAAAAATTTGAAAGGAAAGCCTTGCCACTCTTGCAAAAATTTCATCTCAGTAGGCAAGATTTTTTTTGAGAGCGTCAAAATATTAATAACAAATATAAAGGATTAAAAAGCAAAGACATTTATCCGTCTAAATTTTTTATACATACAGCAAAATCATTTCATATTCATTTGACTCTTCATAGGAAAGGAGAATATTTTTTAATTCTAAAAGATCTATTAAATTGAAGAAATTTCTAATCATTATTTATTAAATCATGTACAAAATGACATTTTACAGGAAACGCTTTTGGTAAAAAATTGCCATTTTATATAAATTTATCTCGCAACTAAAACATTTTAATTTAAGAGGTAAATAAAAAACTTAATTCGGGTAAAAATCTACTCGAATTAAGCTTTTTTAATTTTCATCAACAAAATATTTTTCCTGTTTGTATAAGATGATCAGTTTTCACAAACATGAATAAGGAAAATGTTAAAGATATGGTATATTAATTAATTTTATGCCGGTAAAAAATGCTCATTCTTTTTTTTCTCGTGTTAAAGAAATTTTTTAAATATCTACAATAAATAATATGTATTCCAAAGTTAATGGAGTGATTATACTTAACATCTAAGAAGCATCATTTTAAGCATTTAACTCTTAAAAAAAGAATCAATGTTTTTTTTACTCACAAAGTTATTCAGCAAACCCTTTGCATGTCTCTTAAAAACGAACTCTCTGTCCAAATACTCAACTTTAAAAGAAGTTTCAAGACAGTCACAGTCCGAAATGCATACTGGAAATCGTAACCCAGTGTCGAAAAAAAATTATCAAGGCAAAGTTTAGCAGCCGATCGCTTATTCCCCTGCCAGAGTTATTTATCACCTTCCATACACAAACAGAGAAGCGATCCGCACCGCTTTACGTGAGAAGCGCAAATGTTTCCCGCAATCAAAGCAGAGAAGAAACAACTCACCTCTCTCGGCCTTCTACAATCGTCCGAATCGTTATTCGGGAACCGAAGGCTTAAAAGGGGGTAGATTGGCGACGGAACTTGGCGATGGATTCCAAGTTTTCCAAAAGTCCTCTCATCTCTTTTTTATCTTTCCAAGAAGTCTGAAAATCGTCGTCTTGCCGTAGGAGGACTTTCTCGATCTTCTGTGGAAAGAAGTTATAAAATTTTAATGATAACTGGGATTTTATGGTTTTATTTAGAGTAAAGATGTGTAAAACTGATGCAGGATGTTTTATTTAAAAGAAAATAAATTAATGCTGAAAAGTAAAATTAATAAATATCGTCTGTCGATAAGTATAAGAAAAAATCTAAATTTTTCGAACAAACGAAAAAAAAATGTAAAAAAGGCTTCATCTACAGAATTAGCAACTTGTCTTCAGTGGTTATGTCCCGTTAGTCTAAAACTAGTTGCTAATCCCCTTTTTTACAACTTATTTACTCTCTACGAGTTATGTATTGGCACAAATCAGCTTCAGAGAATATATGAGGACCAAATAAATTTTCTTGAATTTAAAGTACACATTTTATATTAAAATCAACTTTAGGCCAAAGGATAAATAACAGTTCTAATACCGCTAGTCTAAACATAGGCGTAGCGTGCTTTTAATTTTTTTTTTTTTTTTTTGGGGGGGGGGGGGGGGGGCGGCACGAATTGAATTCAGTTAGGGCCCTCCACAGCGCATTGACTGCGGACGGTCCTTAAAATATGAAATATTATGATTTTTTTAAATTGAATAACAATAGAATTGATGTTTGAGTAGTATTCAAAAGTTATACAATGAGAAAAATAAATATAATATAAATAAAATGAGAAAAAAAAATAGCATCGAATTTTTGCTATGGATCATACCATTGTTAAAATGTGAAGGCCAAAGACAATCGGATCATCAATTTCACAGTTTGAAAAAGTTGGAAAAAACCAACTTTCTTTAAAGTTTTCTACAATTTTTCGATTTTAACTGAACTTCTATTAACGTTTCAATTTATTTCAAGTTAAGTTGGGGGAGGCACGTGCCCCCCGTCCCCCCCCCCCCCCCCGACGCTATGCCTATGATTCTAAATGAGTCTTCGGAAATGATTAACCGACCAATCAACTTCTGTACATGTGATATCGCAGTGAATTTATCACAACAAACAAGTAGACTATAAGTGACCATACCTACCCTATAAGTATAGCTTTCTGCCTTTTAAATTATTCTCTGTGTAGCTGAGAAATCAAAAGATGAGATGGAAAATATTACTATATTAAATATTATTAAATCGACCACTTCAAGTACGAAAATATCGTGCATGTGATATTTTCACTCACGAAAATAAATATAAAATTTTGAATTACATGCCTTTTTTTAATATTAATGTATGGAACAGAGATAATCTACAATATTAAAGGCCTTCAATATTGTGTCTACATTGTAGAGAAACAATTACACAATTAAATATACAATCACAAGAAATTCCGTTCTTCAAAATAATTATGAAATTTTATATTTTATATGCAGCAAAATGCCTGATCCGAGTATTTTGCAATAAATGAAATATCAACCAAAATATCTTTTAATAACCTCATCAAAATGAATAGATTTATATAGGTGTAAAAAAGGGTATGGCAGAGTGGACTCCCACATTTCAAAGAGCAATAAAAAACGAACCAAACAATTAACATTAAAAAGCTTCATATTTTCGAAAAGTACCTATAATCTTGTTTTTTCCACTAGGTTTTGAAAATAGCATCGCTCAGGTGGCGTCTGTTATTTGCGATGCAGGTGTTATAATGTTCTGAGGGCGACCACTTGGTTTCCCTGGTAATGGACACTCACTTGCCCTCACGCTTGAAACCCATAGCATCATGATTGATTGATTGTTTTTCGATCAGGAGCGGCATGAGTTGCATAGATCCCGAAGTGCGTCCTAAATTCCCTCTGATACAGAATGGGTTTTAAAAAAAAGAATAACGCCTCAATAACGAAACCGCGATGTTCACCGGACCAACTCATGGTGTCCGCTGAGAACTAGAAAATCACCTTAAACTGTTGTCACCTCCCGCGCCGCCCTATCCCCACCACCCCCTTACCAGTGACCTTTAGAAATGTGGGAGTCCATTCTGCTGCACCCTGTATGTCAGTGTTTATAATCTCGGAAATAAGTCTGAAATTCTCTGTTTAAAGTATCAGATTTAAAATATAACAAAATCTAAGGGTAAAATTACTAAATTATATCTTCAAACATAAAATTTCAAAGCTCCAATCTATATATTTAAGTTCCTAAGCTTGATTACGAGTAAAAATTCAAACAATATTTTCTCTACAACAAATATTACTCTATAAAAAATGTTTTTTTTCCCGATTAAAAATTTAATAATTAAAATTGTAATAAACCGCAAAGACAAATTATTTTTGAAAACTTTCCAGTGTTCAAAAGTGAAAAAGCTATGCAAATAATGATAAAAACACAATTTTTTTATAAAAAAAAACTCTGTTCAAGATTTTAAATACTCACCAATATGTTATCGATTGGATACATTATTTTCTCCTTCTCTGTGAAACGTCGCCAAGGCACAGCTATATTATTTGTTTTATTGGAAACTTTGGCGGACATGAAAAAGGCAGAAACACAAAATCAGTCAATGTGATATAAATAGTAGCTTTTAAAAGGTCATGCTTTAGCAGATCTATCAAAAATTAATCACGTTAAATCCTGAATTTAAAATTTTTTAAGCGAAATTTCAAACAGTACAAGCATTTTTTATAAGTCTTAATAAAATACACACGAGTAAAAAAAGGCATTACAAAAAGTGTGTAAATATAGAAAAGGAAATTTTGTATCACGGACCCCATTAAACCTACCCTATATATATTATAACTAGCTGATTACCCGTGTCTCACTACGGAGTACATTTTAAGATAATTCCAATGAAAATCGTAAAGGATATTTTTATACACAAAATAATGTAGAAGAAAATATTCAAATTAAATCTCATAGAACATACTAAAGAATATAGTACGGTTAATAATATAGTATAGTTTGAGGAACATTTTCCCCGTCAATAACCAAAATTTCTTCAACCATCTTTTGACTGAGATCCGCATAAAGAAGAGACGCCGAGAATAGTCGCAGAGAATACGATTTTCCACACAAACGTATTGGAGAGTCCCAATTTACCCCTTTAGGGAATGGAAGTTCAAAAAATCCTTTCTTAGCGGCTATTCATGTCATTATAGGAATGCACTGTCAAATTTCAGCCCTTTAGATCCAGCGGTTTGGTCTGTGCGAGGTCTGTCAGTCAGTCGCGGAATTGTTTTATATATAGGTTTAATTTAACTTCCATAAAACATACTAATTTGAATTAAATTCTTAAAAAACTTCCATCTGAATTAGTCTAGTGGTTGAATTTTATCTTTTACCGTATTTTAATATTTTTTGCCCAATTTATTTCGTTGTTATGCACGTGACGCAAAATTAATTTAAAGTATCACAAAAAGAAAAGAAACAATGCGATCAGCATTTCATAAATTAAATTCTAAAATTTAATCTTTGAAAATTCACCAAAAATCAGAAAAGGGAGGTAAAGGTTGAAAAAGATTTCATTTTAAAGGAGTTTTTATGATCTTTCTCGTGATATAAATTTTTTAACCCTCAGATTATTATTTTAAATGTAAACTTTAAAGAATGTTACAAAAACAGCTTAAAAATTTAATTTAAAAAAATCTCAAAAGAATTTTTTTAAATCTTTCTTAGTGAACCCCTACACTATAAGAAGAATCGACATGCAAAATTTCAGCCCTTTAGGTTCAGCGGTTTGGTCTGTGCGTTATCTGTCCGTTAGTCACGGAACTGTTTTATATACAGTGGACGCTCGTTAATTCGAACTCAAAGGTTCTCAGAAAAAAGTTCGAATTATCCGAAGTTTGAATTATCCGATGTTAAGAGAAAATATATAACTTTAAATGAGTATCACTGAAGAAGAAACTCTCCTAGTATGTATAACAACAGAAAATATATTATACTATGTTATCTAAAGTTAAACATATTAAAAAGCAATACAGACTTACCTTTATCATAAAATGAAGCAGAAGATATGCAGTATAAAGTAAACTTTTATTAAAAATATGAATTACACTTTGGGGAAAACTGTAAAATGAATGTTTGGTTCTGTTTATGATGCCTGCATTGTTCAGCCAGCTTCTCGATTTTAAGTAAACATTTCAATTCATTTTCAGAGGAAGGTTCCATCTGAATAAATGCTTTCAGAGTTTTAATAGAGTCCATTATGGCTTTTTCCATTATGGCCGCATTAAAAATATCTTGTGGCAGGTAAGTAGAGAAAAGTCCTGGCAGTTTCCTACCGAAATTAGTGCATACGTCTTGTTTGCATCAGAGCTTTGGCTACATACAGTTTGATAAGAAATATTGTGCCTTGACTTAAATAGAGAAAGCCATCCATCACTGCATTTAAAATCTTCAATACCCATTCTACTTGCCAAGTCATCAGCCTTCGTCAGCACTAGGGGTCTATTTATCGGAAAATTTCGAGATCTAACATTCTGGAACCATAGCAGAAGAGCTTTTTCTAGAACTACATGGGACGCATTTCCCATGCGTTTCCATCCTCTAGCAAATTTTGATTTTTCCCATGAATCTAAAATTGACTCTTTGTTTTTCAAATTAGTTGACAAGGCATTTTTTTTAATTCCATAGTCAGCTGCTAACTTTGTTTTACATTCGCCATTCTCTACTGTCTTTAACATTTCCTTCAACCCTACCTTTGTCTTCAAAGTTAGGGTTTTGTACTTTCCACGTGTAGACATACTGAATTTTTACACGTTCACACCACACAATGAGGAAGAAAAACTAGACCACATTAACTTGTCTGCACTGCAGTTATAACTGACGCAGCTCCCTAGAATCTGTAGTAAAGACTAGTTTTTCTGAAATCCTAAGAAAATCGATCCAAATAAAGGAAAATTGCTTTTTCGGTTTAGCACTAATAAGAAGTACAGTAGCTACTAACGTTTAGCGGACATGCAATAGTCTAGGAATGCAGGCATGTGCCTCTTTACACAGAAAAGAAATTTTGACACACAAAATAATAAATACAGTGTGTATTTTCTCCATTAAACGAGGAAAAAGAATTTTAATTTTTTTGTCAAATTTTTAGTTCGAATTAAACGAAGTGATAAAAATTTAGTTCGAATTGATGAGATATTTTTAACATTAATGAGATATTTTTAACATTAACTCCAATACAAGTTTTTTGGGGCCTTTGGATTAGTTCGAATTAACCGAGTTCGAATTAACGAGCGTCCACTGTATATATAGTAGATTAGCTCAAATTTGTGAAATTTTTCTCATGTTTTTATAGAACGCTTAATTTTCTCGCCAATATTTCATCATTTCTTTCATATGCACAAAAAATGAGTTGAGGAATAGGGGAGTGATCCACCTATAGGGGGAGGGATGCCGTAAGCGGCTAGGTAGCGAGACTTTTCTAACAACTTAACCAATCTTGCGAGGGGAAGAATTTTCATTTTTCAAACTTCATTCCTCGTTTTTATTGGAACCAATGACGCTGGATGTTGGTCATAGTTTCAAATTTCTTTTTCTTTTTTTTCTTTTTTTTCTAACCAACGCTGGGTATTTTTCACATTTTTCTTTACTATCCATCATCATTCTATCCAACGGTCAAGAGCCAATTTGACTATCATCTGTCTGGAGTGGGACTCTATCCAAGATCTTCCATCCATAAGGCTGCCGTGTACTAACTCAATTGGATTCGCTCACCTCAGTAGTTTTCAACCTATGGAGAAAATGTGTCTACTATTGACAGCTACATAGCTGCTGATAATCCAATAAAAATGGTATTTTCAGATAGCCCTAACTTTTCTGAACCTTGCAACAGGATTCATTCTAGAAATTTCGTCCTCCAAAGCGTCTAAAACGCACTATAACGGAATTTTTTTTCTCCAAAAAATTTAAATTTTAAAATATTATTTGCATTTTTTTAAACGAAAAATGCCCCAAGGTGTAAAATTTCTTACTCTACTGCGAAGCACAATTTTAAAAGAAAATCTCTAAATCCAAGTCGGCAATCCTTGGACGCATTTTCTCCGTAAGTTAACACTGAGGTGAGCGAATTCAATAGGGTTAGTACACAGAAGCCTTAAAGCAGGTATTCTATGAACTAAACTATCCTGGAGAACTGGATGTTTTGAAAATCTCATGTTATAAATATCGTTCCTTCTTTTTGACGTCAATGACGCTTTATTTTTTTTTTAATTATTTAAATTTCTTTTTAATAATTCGACGATACTGTATACTTTTCCACCATGAATATTTTTCAAACGCCGCATAATTGTCATTATCCTTCTTTCCACGGGTAAGATGTCCCTGCAACGGTCGTTTGTCTGGACCACGGTCTGTAGCCCTCGAAGCCGGTATTCTACCAACCGGACTAGCGAATCGATGGACTTCAAAATTCTACTCCCCCTTCTTGTTTTGGGATCATCTTGCAGATTTTGCCCTCTGTGTATTATACAATTTATATTTAATTAATACTATATTATTTTTATGGCGTATTCCTTAAAGCTCCTATTATGTTCAAAATTAAACTTTTTAAAGAAATTTCTAGATTGATTTAATCGAAATCTGTAACGTTGTTGTAACGTTGTTGATGTTGTTCCTAATGTTTCCTGGCCAGAATCCATTCCAGACAGATCAGAAAATGGAGTTAAGGCTAGCGGGTCCCTGTAAGCTAGCAGGTTAAGGGGTGCAGCTCCGGTTTATAATAGCACCACAAGAGTCAGAGTCCGATTGAGCCAGGTGCCGCAGCAATGGCCCGAAAGCCAATGATCATGCCCTTTTGGACCTCGGATAAATTGCTCTGTTTCTGCATGACTGCAAGAACTGAAATGTTATCCGAATGCCTACAACAAACTTTATATATCCACCAAATTTGCTGATGACACGTGAATTCTGCGATTGGTTATTTAACGTTGACGTCAAAAGTACGCGGTGGTCACATTAATATCACTGGACTGTGTATATAAAACAGTTCCGTAACTGACAAAATGACAGATAACGCACAGACCAAACCTCTGGACCTAAAGGCCTGAAATTTTGAATGGCGATTCTTCTTAGAGTGTAAGGGTGCACTAAGAAAGACTTTTGGAAAATTCTTCTTAGTTTTTTTAAAATTAAATTTTTAAGCTGCTTTTGTAACATTTTTTTTAAGTTTCCATTTAAAATAATAATTTGAGGGTTGTAAAATTTATATCACGAGAAAGATCATGAAAATTCCTTTAAAATTAAATCTTTTTCGAATCTTTACCTCCATTTTCTGATTTTTAGTGAATTTTTAAAGATTAATTTTCAGAATTTAATTTATTAAATGCTGATCACGGGGTTTCTTTTCTTTTGGGGATACTCTAAATTAATTTTGCGTCACGTGCATAACAACGAAATAAATTGACAAAAAAAATATTAAAATACGGTAAAAAATAAAATTTAACTACTAGACTAATTGACACGGAAGTTATTTAAGAATTTAGTTCAAATTAGTATTCTTTGTGGATATTAAACATACAAATTACACTGCTGGCCACCCAAATTGCAACACCAAGAAAGACAAGAGATATCACAACAAAATTTATTTTGTAGATAACATGTTGACCAAGTATCAAATGATTAAATTTATAGACTTCTGTGAAGTGTGGTTCCTGCCAAAATCAGTAGCCAGAGTAGCCGCCATTGTTGGAGATCACCGCTGCCACACGCCTCGGCATTGATTCAAAGAGACTTTGGATGAGTTCTTGGGGTACAGCAGACCAAGCAGCTTCCACACGTTGCCAAAGTTGATCTGCTGTGGCAGCTAGGGATGGAATCTGGGTCAATCGTAGAGCAATCATGGACCACATGTTTTCTATCGGCGAAAGACCCGGAGAGCGAAGCGGCCAGGGAAGCAATTCAATCTGGCGATTGACGAAGAACCGTTGGACAATGCGTGCCACGTGTGGTCGCGCATTATCCTGTTGAAATATGGCTGTGGGCAAGCCCTGAAGGTAAGGAAGGACAACTGGCTCCAACACCTCGGAGATGTAGCGCTGGCTGTTTAAAGTACCGGCAATGCGTACTAGAGGTGTGCGAGAGTGATATCCAATACCGCCCCATACCATAATACCCGGTGCAGGACCAGTGTGGCGGTGCATAATGCAGCTGTTCAGCATCCTCTCTTCACGGTGTCTCCAGACTCGAATGCGACCATCGTGGTGTTGCAGACAGAAGCGTGACTCGTCAGTAAAGACAATTTCATTCCATTCTGCCGTCCACATCCTTCTGTCATCGCACCATTGGCGGCGGAGACGTCTGTGGTTCTGCGTCAAGGGTAGACAAAGCAATGGACGTCTTGCGGACAGACCACTCTGCTGTAAACGGCGTCGAATGGTATGCGCAGACACTAGATGATGCGTTACAGACTGCATGTGCTGTGCTATAGTTCGTGATGTGACTGATCGATCCGTCACTGCCATGCGTACAATTTGCCTGTCATCACGTGAAGTGGTGCGCTGAGGTGGATGCGATCGAACACGCCGGTCCGTCGTACCCTCCTGCATCCAACGATCACATATCCGCATTACAGTTGTTTGCTTTCGTCCAACACGACTACCGATTTCCCTGAAAGATAATCCACAATCTCGGTAGGCCACTATCCTTCCTCTGTCGAACTCGGATACTTGATCAAAAGATGATCACTGTTTTCGACGAGGCAAATTAATCGTTTTTTGAAAAAACCACAAGAAAAACACAATTGCCGAACTTGAAATCGTCGAAATCTCCAAGCCTTAAATAGCGCTTTGAAGTGGCGCCACAGGCGCGCGTGATGTGCGTCTGCGCTGAAATTCTAATCATTTGCATATCTCACCTCCGCTAATGCATGTTGTAAATTTCATGTTATTTGCATGTTTCCTTCAGGGTGTTGCATTTACAGTGGCCAGCAGTGTAATTGCATATATTGAGTATAATAATATAAACAATTCAATATAAACAAAAAAATTAAAAAGCGGGCATAAATTGCCAAACAAATAAGCTTAAAACCTACCCTAGCGTTGAAAACTTATAACTTTTCAATAAAAGATTACGCAGTTGCAACAAATCCTCATAATGAAAATGGACAGATTATAACTAAAAATAAATAACTATGAATGTAGACAAAAAACAAACAGAAAACAAGCATTCAGACCTCCACGCACCAAAGGCAAGATTCTGTAGTAGTGCCGGAACAAAACCAGAAATCGAGGTAACCGACAGGTCTCGTTATCAGGGAGCCTAACCAAATCAGTTACCTTAAGGGGAACCCCGAAAACAGATAGTCAAGAGACCTTTTGACTATCTGTTTCAATGGGGATCTCGAGGCCTTGGGATGTCTTTTGGTTATACCTGCATCCAATTCAGAAAGTTCCCCTTGAGGTAACGGATTTAGTTAGGCTCCCTGATGACGAGACCAGTCGGTTATCCCGATTTCTGGTTTAGTTCCAGCACTACTACAGAATCTTGCCTTCCGTGCGTGGAGCCCTGAGTGCTTGTTTTCTGTTTGTTTTTTGTCTACATTCTTCCTATTATTTATTTTTAGTGTGTGTGTGGGGTGTGTGTGTGTGTGTGTGTGTGTGTGTGTGTGTGTGTGTGTGTGTGTGTGTGTCATTAATTGCATACATTAACCGTGGTATTTAATTTGAATGCACTCCGTAGCGAAGCATGGGTATTCAGCTAGTATATATATATATATATATATATATATATATATATATATATATATATATATATATATATATATATATATAAAGTCCCTATTTAAGGTCGGATCTCAACAGGAGTGCTTTTATATGAAAATGCAGCACAAGAAGCGCGTACATATAGAGTTTCATCAAAATCGGCCCGAAACGGACGGAGCTAGAATTTTTTGAAAATTCGATTTTTTTTTTTTTATAAATGTGCTCAAATGTATTACGTTTTGCCATTTTAAAAGCCAAATACCATCCACTCACTGACTGATCACTGTATCTATGGAAGCATATGGCCTTGGAAATTGAAATTTTACATGGTGGTTCCTTTTGGGCCCTGGGTGCTCGCTAAGAATGCTCTTTAAAAAAATTCCGCCTTTACTTTACTGCCAAAATCAATTTTATGAAAATCAACCAAATAGAATAATTCGTGTTACTAACGTATTCCGTAACGAAGCATGGGTGTTCAGCTAGTCTATATATATAAAACAGTTCCATGACTGACTGACTGATTGACTGACTG
Organism: Dolomedes plantarius; assembly: GCA_907164885.2. Classification (NCBI taxonomy): domain Eukaryota; kingdom Metazoa; phylum Arthropoda; class Arachnida; order Araneae; family Dolomedidae; genus Dolomedes; species Dolomedes plantarius. The sequence continues at coordinate 31,513,891 of OU015502.1, forward strand.
ACATACAACGCACAGACCAAACCGCTGGACTTAAAGGGCTGAAATTTTGCATGGCGATTCTTCTTATGGTGCAGGGGTGCACTAAGAAAGAGTTTTGAAAAATTCTTCTTAGATTTTTTTAAATTAAATTTTTAAGCTGTTTTAGTAACTTTTTTTAAGTTTGCATTTAAAATAATTTGAGGGTTATAAAATTTAAATCACGAGAAAGATCCTAAAAATTCCTTTAAAAGGAAATCTTTTTCGAATCTTTACCTCCATTTTCTGATTTTTGGTGAATTTTTAAAGATTCATTTTTAGAATTTAATTTATTAAATGTCGATCACGTGATTTCTTCTTCTGGTACTTTCAATAAATTTATCGTCACGTGATAACAACGAAATAGACAAAAAAATATTTTTTTTCTTGCTAATGCGGCAGACGACTGGACATTATCCAAAAAAATATTAAAATACAGTAAAAGATATGTACCTGTACTATATTAACTGTACTATATTCTTTAGTATGTCCTATTAGATTTAATTCGAATATTTTCTTCTACATTATTTTGTCTTTAAAAATATCCCTTACGATATATATATATGTGTGTGTGTGTGTGTATATATATGTGGGTTCCTGAGCCTACATTGGTCTGTGATACCTGCATATTCCACCAGATGACACTATTATTCGTTTGCGCCGCTTCAGCTCAACTAAAGAAGAAGAGACCTGGCAACCCCAGTCAGTCAGACGATGGACGGCGATGAACTATGACGTGTTTGTCTGTTAGCAGTAGACGACTGCTCCTTCATTAGTCTATAATGTTATTAATAAATGACGTTTCTTTGTAAATACTTTTTGTAAATAAGTAATATTCATTAAATGTTAGTATAGTTTATAATAGTTTAATTATTTTTAATCACCGCACGGTTATCCTGCCCCACACTCAGAAGTGGGATACAGGACTAAAGATCCCAGATTAAAGATACAGGCATAATTTTAATTTTGTTTGAAACTATAAAAGTGAATTGCGAGGACTTAATTTAGGATCAAAGACTTTATTATGGATTACCACTGACAACTTTCCAGTTACGATTTAAAGGACGTGGATTAAAAGCAAGCATATTTAAGAGGTACATGATCATTCTTCATATTCCAAGATGATGTTAAATGATATAAAAGAAATAAGCGTTGCACTGAAAAATTTCAAATCAGATAAAATCAAAATTCTGCATAGACTTATTTTTGATCATGACGGCGATAGGTCAAATCGAAAGAGACTTAGAAATTTCGAAGGATTTGATTTCGAAATCGAAAGTGATAAATTTCAAAAGAAATTAAAAAAGATTGACGATGTGTTTTTGATTGGCGAACTTATTACCATATCAAGCATTTTAAACATTTCATTCGAAGGAGCTAAACCAGAACTTACAAAAAGATTTCTGTCTCTATTATGTAATATTGAAAAGCTGGCTCAGAACATTAATACAGATGTTTTGTCTTCTGACTCAGAATGCGAAGAAGCGAATAGTAAAAATCATTTTTCAATGCAGTGCGACGTAAACGAAAAGAAAAATATAGCTGATTGTTCAGTACAATGTGATAATGTTTATAGAAGTAATTTTTATGCAAACCCTGTTATTCCAAGTGTTAATATTAATTATGCTGATATCGAAAGTACCATTCTAAATTCAATGCAGAATCGCATGAAAATATAATTAATTGGATCGACCACTTTGAGAATATTCAATACTATTTAATTTGTCGGATTTACAAAAATTTGTTATGGCTAAAAGATCATTGGGTGGAAATGCTTTGTTATTTGTTAGAACAGAAACCGAAATTAATTCGTGGCAAAAATTGAGACAAGCCTTGATTGATGAATTTTCTTTTGAGATAAATTCAGCTAATTTACATGATCTTTTGAATAAAAGAAAAATGAGGGATTCTGAAACCGCTCAGGAATATTTTTTAAAGATGAAAGAGTTGTGCAATTGCGGTAAAATTGAGGAATCTGCTTTAATGCACTATGTTATTAAAGGAATAAATGATAGACCGGAAAACAAAACTATTTTGTACGGATGTAAGAATTTATTAGAATTCAATGAATAAACTTAAAATCTATGAAGTAATAAAGAGTGATTCGGCAAAGAGTAAAGTTTCTTTTGATAGAATTAGAACAAAACATGATTTTAATGATAGATATAATGCTTTCGATAAAACGAAATCGAAATATGAACATAGTGATAGATTTAATTCTAAAAACGAAAGTTTAAATAAAGTGAAGTATAATGGTGGTTTTTAAAAAATGAAATACAGTGATTTTGATAATCGTAAAAATAAGATTTGTTTTAATTGTGGTGAAAAGAATCACACATTGAAATTTTGTATCCATAAAGAAAAGGGGGTCAAGTGTTTTCTTTGTCAAGGTTTTGGGCACATTGCTTCATCATGTCCTAGAACAAATTCGAAACCAGAAGTAGCCACATTGAATGTTCAGGTAGAACCGAAACTGAACAATAAAGTAATGATTGATAATTTAAGTGTAAGTTCACTAATAGATACTGGGAGTCAAGTAACGCTACTTCGCAAATCTGTGTTTGATAAATTAAATGTAGGACAATTAATTCCACCGAATTCTTCTTTAATTGGTTTTGGTAAATGCGTATTGAAACCATTAGGTTATTTTAAAGGAACTATTAATGTTGATGATTAAGTGTAATGCAGATATTTGTGTTGTTGAAAACAATGTTATGTCTTATGACGTCATCTTAGGACTTAATGTAATAATGCAAGATGAGACGCTAATAAATGAAAACGGAATTACGATTGAAAATAAATCTCAGTGTGTAAAAGAAATTAACACGTTATCCGTTCTACCAGTTGATTTAACTTTTAATGAAGTTGAACTGAACATTGAACCTGACGTTCCAAATATTTTCAAGGATAAGGTGCAACAATTAGTTTTGAATTATGTACCACATAAAACTAAGACATCAAATGTCGAATTAGATATTTTGGTAAAAAGTAATGAACCTATATTCCATCAGCCCCGTAGATTACCATTATCAGAGAAAAAGATTGTCGAAGCTCAAGTAACTGAATGGTTAGAACAAGGGATAGTAGAACCCAGTTCTTCAGAATATAGTAGCCATGTGGCAATCGTAAAGAAAAAAGACGGAACACCTTGTTTGTGTGTAGATTACAGGAGATTAAATAAAGTAATAGTAAAGGACAGATTTCCCCTTCCAATGATTGAAGATACTAGAAAGGAAAAAGATTCTAAAAAAACGAAAGTACTGAAAAAATAGGACTAAAACCTGATGTTCGTTATGAAAAAACACAAGATAAGAGAGAAAATGTTCATATTCAAAGACATGAATTCCAGAAGACTACGAATCGCCGATCTTTCCTTGACTGGTTTGTTTTGTTAATAGAATTATTTCGTAATTTGTTAGGCTATGATTGGTGTATCATAGGAGCAGTAATAGTGAGTTTATATCTTACTGTTGTTATTAATCAAACAAATATTTTTGCTGTTGTACAAAAAGAAAATGTAGTGTCACAAATGAAAGAAATGATTGATGAACTTACAACAAAATGTTAAACGGACAGATTGAGCGGATCAACCAGACTATCATATCAGTTCTTTCAAAGTTATCTTTAGAAAATCCAGCTCGGTGGTATAAATTTACGAACGAACTGCAGCAGACGATTAATTCCACATATCAACGGAGCATAGATACAACACCTTTTGAGTTACTTTTTGGTACGAAGATGAATGTAGGAGGTCTGAATAAACTCAAAGAAATGATCGAGATCGAATTTCAAGCTAATTTTGAAGCTCAAAGAGATGAACTCAGAAAGCATGCAAAGCAACAGATTTTTAAAATCCAAGAAGAAAACCGGAAGACGTATAACTTACGAAGAAAAGAACCACAACCTTATAGAGTTAACGATTTAGTCGCTGTAAAAAGAACTCAGTTCGGACCGCACTTGAAACTAAAATCGAAATACTTAGGACCCTACAAAATCATTAAGGTTAACGGAGGCAACACCTATGACGTAGTCAAAGAAGGAAGTCATGACGGACCTAACTACACGACGACATGCGCTGAATTTCTAAAACCATGGTATATCATGCCAAAATATTAATGAAAAAACGTATCATCTCGAAAAGAAAATATTTGACTGTATTTTTGAAGACGAAAAGACTGCATTTTAAAGACGAAGTGACGAAAATGACGATTAAAGACGAACTGACTCATTTTTCGTTTTTAGAGCTAAGACGATAAGCTCTATATGTTTCAAACATTTGTTTCTTTTCAGATAATTTTGTACTTTTTCAGTCTTGCTGTTCGCTGTTTTTTTATATATATTTGCAGTATCGTCTGGAGGGCCAGCCGAGTGCAGGAGGGCCGAAAATGTTGGTTCCTGAGCCTACATCGGTCTGTGATACCTGCATATTCCACCAGATGACACTATTATTCGTTTGCGCCGCTTCAGCTCAACTAAAGAAGACGAAACCTGGCAACCCCAGTCAGTCAGACGATGGACGGCGATGAACTGTGACGCGTTTGCCTGTTAGCAGTAGACGACTGCTCCTTCATTAGTCTATAATGTTATCAATTAACGACGTTTCTTCGTAAGTATTTTTTGTAAATAAGTAATATTCATTAAATGTTAGTATAGTTTATAATAGTTTAATTATTTTTAATCACCGCACGGTTATCCTGACCCACATATATATATATATATATATATATATATATATATATATATATATTTGCATCAATTGTATACATTGATCGTCGTATTTATTATAATATATATTTTTTTTTTTGCATTTATTGCGGACATTGACCATTGTATTTAATTTGAATGTACTCCGTAGCGAAGTTCGGGTGTTCAGCTAGTATCATTATAAAAGGTCATGAAACCGGACACTCTCGCGAGTCATTGTATATCCATCGCTATCCATCAACTTCTCAGTCCTTACAGAGCGCTGAAACGTCTAAACTACTTCAAGTTCACACTAATTACAACCTATTTCGAGAGCCCGTCCAAAAATTCAAAACCCTCAGAATCACTGCTTTTTATCTTCCCGTTTCTTTTTTCGCAACCCGACACCCCCAGTAATCGGTCACGAAACAAAGGCGCTGTTATGACGTGCCCGACTGCCAAGTAACACGACCCCTCGATAGTCGATGGGAGTTCAAGATTACGCGATCGAAAAGGATAGTTTACAAACTATTTACGAAAAAAATCATTATTTCTGTTTTTAACGCTGTCTGTTAATTATATTTCCGTTCGGCTCGTCGTCTGATAGGCGTGCCGGACAGTGTGAAACGAGCATTCCCACAGCTTTCAATTCCTCGCTCCGGTCTCGTTTACACTTTGCTGTCGAAAGTGCCCGGCCGAACGATTATTTTTTGCTATATATACAATTTAATTGCGATCGCAGAACTTATTAGGCTCGGTGCACACGAGCGATCCGGTGTCGTTGCGGCACCGCAGTTGCGATCAGGCAGTACATAGAGTTGAACTAACCGACTCACACGGACGGCGATCCAGTGTCGTTGCGGCACCGCAGTTGCGATCAGACAGTACATAGAGTTGAACTAACCGACTCACACGGACGGCGATCCAGTGTCGTTGCGGCACCGCAGTTGCGATCAGGCAGTACATAGAGTTGAACTAACCGACTCACACGGACGGCGATCCAGTGTCGTTGCGGCACCCCAGTTGCGATCAGACAGTACATAGAGTTGAACTAACCGACTCACACGGACGGCGATCCAGTGTCGTTGCGGCACCGCAGTTGCGATCAGACAGTACATAGAGTTGAACTAACCGACTCACACGGACGGCGATCCAGTGTCGTTGCGGCACCGCAGTTGCGATCAGGCAGTACATAGAGTTGAACTAACCGACTCACACGGACGGCGATCCAGTGTCGTTGCGGCACCGCAGTTGCGATCAGGCAGTACATAGAGTTGAACTAACAGACTCACACGGACGACGATCCAGTGTCGTTGCGTCACCGCAGTTGCGATCAGGCAGTACATAGAGTTGAACTAACCGACTCACACGGACGACGACTCACATGGACGACGCGTCGTCCGTGTGAGTCGGTTACTTCAACTCTCTGTACTGCGTGATCGCAACTGCGGTGACGCAATGACACCGGATAACTCGTGTGCACCGAGCCTTAGGGCTCGCTCGTTTTCAAGAATTCACAGAAAGTGGCAGCAGTCACAGAAGCAAGCATTCTTGAGCTGGCCTGCGCAACATACGGCCCGCCAACAATCCCTTTGTGACCCGCGAAGCCTTTTGGGAAGATGCATAATATTATAAATATAAAAAAACTAGCTGAATACCCGTGCTTCGCTACGGAGTACATTCAAATTAAATACAACGGTCAATGTATGCAATTAATTTGTATGTTTATTATCCATATAACATACTATTTTGAATTAAATTCTTAAAAAACTTCCATCTCAATTAGTATAGTGGTTAAATTTGATCTTTTACAGTATTTTAATATTTTTTTTTGTCAATTTATTTTGTTGTTATGCACGTGACGCAAAATTAATTTGAAGTATCACAAAAAGAAAAGAAACCCCGTGATCAGCATTTAATAAATTAAATTCCAAAAATTAATCTTTAAAAATTCACCAAAAATCAGAAAATGAAGGTGAAGATTCGAAAAATATTTCATTTTAAAGGACTTTTTATATGATCTTTCTCGTGATATAAATTGTATAACCCTCAGATTATTATTTTAAAAGAAGACTTTAAAGAATGTTACAAAAACAGCTTAAAAATTTAATTTTAAAAAATCTAAGAAGATTTTTTTCAAAAATCTTTCTTAGTGCACCCCTACACTATAAGATGATTCGCCATGCAAAATTTCAGCTCTTTATGTCCAGCGGTTTGGTCTGTGCGTTATCTGTCAGTCAATCAGTCAGTCAGTCAGTTACGAAACTGTTTTATATAGATAGATAATATTACGAAAGGAATTTATAAGAAATAAATATTAATATTTACTTTTTTTTTTTTTTTGAGTAAGCAGCAATTTATTTTTTGTTCGATAAAATATTTTCCGATTCCCCATCTATCTTAGCTTCTTGCGGCCTGCAGCAGCTTTCCATAAAGTAATTTGGGCCTCATCACATTCATTTCAACGTGTGCAGGCCTGTTTTAGAGGATTCCAGCAATTCTCGCCTAGAATGACCTTGCTATAAGAAAGCCTTTTCGTGACCATGGTCGTAATCGAAGGGGGAAAGGCTGAGGCTTTTCCCCCTTCGATTAACTTTTCCCCTTAAGCATCCTCAAGACGACGAGGTTCAAAATATAAAATGCATAAATGAAATGACATTACAGTTTTAATGACTCTTTGACAGCAATTTCATTACCGTAGAGAGGGCAGCGTCGCAAGTTTCCATACAGTGCACTCGGGTTCGGATCCCGACTAAGGCATGGAGGGTCCTGGGCTGTTCCCGCATTGAGATGAATATTGGTTCAACTCTATCCCCTTCTTCTGTGGCGACGAAATTTGTATTGGGGGGTTATTTAAAACACTTTATATTATATTTCTAATTAATAATCAAGATTAATCCTTACACTTCATTTAAATCAATTTACTTTTACTATCTGGGTTTCAATTAAATTTACTTCAACAATATATGCCATTTGGTCATTAGTGGTTAGTACATTTTAAGTTAGATGGTAAAGTTGCGTTGTGTTTTTTTTTAATGCAATAACCCATAATAATTAATATTATAATTAACACTGGTTCGATACTACTGTTGCTTCACTGTGGTGAATAATGAGCCAAAAAGAAAAGGAGAAATTAACTCTAATAAATTTACTTATCTAACCTTGGAGAACACCTAGAAATAAAATTACTTCACCTAAAAGAAAAAGCTTCATATCTGCTGAAATAAAAAAATAATACCTAAAGCTGAAAGTCAGACAATTAATTAAAAAGGCAAGGACCGACATGACACTTCTCTAATGCGGCAAACGGTTACTTGGACATTATCCTTACCGTCATCTGACACCACGGTTTTGCTGGCCACTTTTCTGGGAACACCGTATAGGTGGACCAGCATTCCCCCCCCCCCCCCCCCTGTGGGCCAGTCCCGTAATTTTGAACCGAGTCAAGTGACGAGACCGGAACACTTGACCCCGCACCTCCAGAGGTAAATTTGAGAACTTGGAAGACATTGCAGCCACGCCCTATTTTACGTGCACCGGCCACCATTAGTGAACGCGGCGGTGTATTTGCAGCCACCGGCCTCGAACCCGCAACCATCAGATCACTGGCTCGGCACCTTTGCCAACTGGGCCACCGTTCCCTGGTTCAACGGTATGGTGCTCCCGTCATAAAGTAGACAACAGTTGCGGTTTGGACGGGTGAATGACCTCCCAGGACAAGTGCCTGCCGCGTTGGAAAATTTTAAGAGAAAAAAAATAATGATAATAAAATTTAAATATTTCTATTACTCCGGAATAATTAATTTCAATGCTTGAGTTATTACTCATTTTTACCATGTTTTTATTAACTCGTTTTCTTGTTTGTTTGTTTTTCCAGTAAAAATCTTGCAGTCGATTTTAAACTAAATTCCCGACTAGCTAGACATTTGAAACTTTTAGAATAGCTCAGAACGCGATGACAATGCATTCTTTTAATACTTTTGGCCGAAAAAATCCGTAAGGTGGCGCTTCGATCGAATTCAATGCTTGCACTTTTGCGTAACGGCGTTTGACGATTTTGAAAACAGAATACATGTGAATTTAATTTGTTTAGAAAAATATTGTGCGAAAAATTTTTTAAAAAATTATAAAAATTAAAGTTTATAAAGTCTGTGGATAGTGTAAACGACTAAAAAGTGATTAAAATGAAATAAAAAGAAAGTGAAAAAGAATAATTAAGTGAAGGTTTGTGCAGTTAAGAGGGAATTGTCAAGTTTATATGATTCAACAGAAAATTTAAAAACGTGGTATATAAAAAGTTCTTTTTATCTTGTAATTATTGAAATATTCAACAGGAACATGTAACTAATTTAACATGAAATAAGCTTTCACTTCGGCGCGATATTGAAATCAGCTTCCGTTCTTCATGATTTATGAATAGTGCGTGACTCAACAGGCTACGAGTGGTTTAACATACCTCTAAACATGTGATTCCAAAGCTTAATTAATTCTCCGTATGGTTATCATATATCTAAGATATCTAGAGATAGATATCGCAAAACCCAATATAATATGTCAGGGGTAGCCAAACTGCGAATCTTTAAGCCTTTATATACGGCTCTCCGCTACAATTTTGGAAACTTGTGACAGAATCAAAATATCTAAAATTCAAATTAGAGGTAAGTCGAATAACCTCCATTTTATGTACAACGTAGCTGTGAATCCTCATTTTTACACATTTAAGTTGTTTAAAATAAAACGCTCAATGTTGAAAAATCAACAATTAAAGCTACTGTGTACTAACTCTACAGAAGGTCGTTCGCACTTTATGGAACGATTTTGTAATTTATTTTTGCCGTTTGCATCTTGATATAAAAATTTGGCAACTTCAGAATAATCGTCTGCTACTGTTTTGTTTTGATTGGAATGCAAAATAATAGATTTATTTTGAAAATGGCTCCTAAAATTGATAGATGGCTTGAAGGTTACGTAACTGCACTTACCGAGGAGAAATATTCGTATCAACAAATTATAAAGCACCATAAAAATCGTGGTTATGGCATTTCATAAAAAGGTATTTATAATATATTAAATTTAAAAGGAAAAAAAGCCTAACTGAAAGTAAAAATGAAAACATGACTGTGAAACTTCATCCTAAGACCGTTCGAACGCAGGTAAATATCAAGAAAGGGAAATCTAAAAGAAAATCCTAAAAGAAAATCCACCGACTCAAAGATCTATTGCCTCGAAATTAGGAATGTATTCTGGCACTGTTAGTAAAATAATTCAGAAAGATTTGAAGTAAAAAAAGGTGTTTAAACCTAAAGTGCATCTGCTTTTGCCAAAGCATATTGCTGAAAGAAAAACAAATTGTAGAAAATTACATGAAAAACACATAGCTGCTGAAATAATGAAAATTTGTGGAAACATTCGATGGGGCATGGGTGTATTTAAGTGACTGTAGTAAAAAAAGATCAATTTTCTATTGCTGAACTGACGGGAATGACCGTACGATATGGCTTCGTCAGTGTACAGAAAAGTTCTCAATGGGATTCATGATAGTTGCAAGATTTTGTTACAGCGGCAAATTAAAAATCAAAAAAGTCTCAAGTAAAGCCAAAATTAATTCACTCTACTGCAAGCAGAATATTTTAGAACCAATTTTTGAAGAAGAAATTCCAGCCGTATATGGAAAGGGCATTGATAAACTTGAGCTTCATATGGACAAAGCCTCTAGTCACACGTCTAAATCAACTGTCGCTTATTTAGCAAAGAAAGAATCAGAAACAGCAATAAAGTCTATCCCATTTAATGAAATACCTGTAAAATCACCTGTCGCTTCTCTAGTGGACTTTTGCGCTTTCGGCTTCTTAAAACGAGCCTTAGGAAAACGGCATCCAAGAACACTGAACAGACTTTGGAAAACGGTCCAAGAGGGTACAATTGACATGACAGTACTAAGAAAAAGTTTACTTTCATGGAAAATTCGAGCTAGAGCTATTCTCAAGAACCATGGCTGTCATATAAAAGCAAATCGCCGTAAAGAATACGGCATTTATACATAAAACTTAACTATCAAAATCATTTCCATAAAGTGCGAACGACCTTATGTATTGAACTCACTCACCTCAGTGTTAACCAGGGTTGCCAAATGTCCCGGATTTTAAGGGACAGTACCTAATTTGTAAATTTTGTCCCGAGTCCCGGGGAACTTTGATACTGGACGGCGAAAGTCCCGTTTTTCGCCGAAATGAGAAATTTATTGTAAAAGAGTTGGGCCTGTTCACATCCGGTCCGGAAGCATAAAAGGAAAGATGTCGCTGAGACGGAAATAAACCAATCATGCGCGTTAAAAATTTCGTTGCTAATCGTTTGGAGGTTTGTCATTGGTTAAATATAGTTCAATACTTTAACGCCTCCGCTACCGGACTCCTATGTGAACAGGCCCTTGACGAGAAGGTTGTCTGTATGCGCCGGGATCCGAACGTCACAACGACAACAGTCTCAGTCTAGTGCTAAATACGAAAGCAGATTAGTGTGAGATCGTGTTGATAGATAGTGGCGTTTGAATTAAGTGTTTGTTATAAAACTAATCCTTAAATATGAACAGTGGTAATGGTAAACGTTCAAAATCCAATAGTGATGGAAATCCAATAGTGATGGCTGTTTGAAAGGTTAAAATTGGAAAATTTCAGAGGGAGTACCCCCGGACCCCGTTCTCCCTGGGGGTATTCCATACTCCCCAGTAGTATACTTATCAAAACCCGTCCCTTATTTTCGGTGTTTTTATTTGGTAACCTTGGTGTTAACCTATGAAGAAAATGTGTCTACTATTTACATCTACATAAAGGCTGATAATCCAATAATAATTACAAGATAAAAAGAACTTTTTATATACCATGTTTTTAAATTTTTTGTGGAATCATATAAACTTGACAATTCTATATATTAATAAATACTTTAAAAAAAATTTTTTTGATGAATTATCCCATCAACTTGAAAGAAAATGAAGTTAATTGGAAGTGAACTTGCGTTTAACTTTTCGTTCCCGTCCCGGTCGATAGATGGCTGCACCAGTCTACAAAACAAAATTAACTGAAAATGAATTTAATTCTGCTTAAAGATGGCTAAAAGTATCAAAAGAATGCATTGTCATCGTGTTCTGAGCTATTCTAAAAGTTTCAAATGTCTAGCTAGTCGGGAAGTTAGTTAAAAATCGATTGCAAGATTTGTACTGGACAAACAAACAAGAAAGCGAGTTAATAAAAACATGTAAAAAAAATGATATTTTCAGATAGCCTGAAATTTTCTGCACCTCGCAGCAGGATCCATTTTATAGATTTCGTCCACCAAAAAAAAAAATTAAAATTATAAGCGTTTGAAACACACTATACCAGATTTTTTCTCTGAATCATCTAAACTCTGAATTTTTTTCTCCTTTAAAAAACACAGAAAATGCCCCAAGATTTAAAATTTCTTTCCCGATTACGGAGTGAAATTTAAAAAAATTTCAGGTAGACTCTTCTAACGAAACTACCGCGGGTTATTAACGTAGGATTAGTTATCGTTGCTTACATCTTTTGTATGCATATATGTATGCATGTGTTATGTATATATGTATCTATATATAGATGTAACGTTATATATATATATATATATATATATATATATATATATATATATATATGTAGGAAGGAGTTAGTACTCCTTCCTTTAGAAGTGAATCATTAGACTTAATTATTTTGAACATTTAATTAAACTAGACGATGTTTACAAGACAGGACTAACACTTAGTATGAAATTAAAAAAAATAAACACAGAAGCATCAAAAGAGCTAAACATCGGGAGCTTGCAGAACAACACATCCGCTTAAAGTCCTTCGTGCCGCAGTAGTGAGGAGTGGAAGTTGTAGTAATAGTTCAGTTGTGTTGCCATACTCATTCTCACACGGCCGTTCTGACTTTCCAGACGTCCGCGGCTGGGTTGTCAACAATAATTCTGAAAAGATAAAAAAAAAAAGAGCAGAAAAAGGAAAAATATTTCAAAAAATCAAGCAGTGTTCAACACAGTGGTATTGGTGTTCAGTTTCTGCACCACTGTTTCATTTTGTCCGCTGCAGTTGATGTTATGGTTGGACCATCGTGATGTCCTAACTTTCGAACTTCGTAACGATCGTTGGGGTTGATGTTCGTGATCTCATATGGTCCGAAGAACTTTGGTCGGAGCTTTAATCCGGTTCCAAATTGAGTTCGTTGTATTGCCACTTTGTCACCGATCTTGTATTTACAAGCCGGTTTACGCCGTTTGTTATATTGTGGTATGTTTTCTTCCTGTAAACGGAGGATATTTCGTTTAGCTTCGATACGTAACGCTTCTTTGTCATCAAGAATTCTTTGGTGGTGTTCCTCGTCAAGAAGATTTTTAATCTGTAGATCCTCTTGTTGTTTCATTTTAACACCAATTAAAAGTTGAAAAGGTGTGAATTTTGTACTGCGTGTGGTGGTACTATTTAAGATACGTTGCAATCTTGGGACATATTTAAACCATTTGTCAGGTTCATCTAGAGCTAACTTAGTTAAAACGGGAATAATTGTGCCATGAACACGCTCAACCTGACCGTTGCCACGTGGCACACCTGTTGCTATTGAAATGTGTTCAATTGACTGTTCCTGGCAGTAACTTTGAAATTCTGAAGATGTGAATGCGCTACCTTTGTCAGTAATGATTTTTGAAGGGTTGCCAAATGTAGTTTGTTGCAAGGATAATTTGTCTAAGGCATCTTTCGTAGAGGTGGACTTCACGGGATAGATCCATACAAATTTGGAAAAGGCATCAACTACTGTAAAAAGATACTTATAACATTTTTTTGTCGATGGTAAAGGTCCTAAATAGTCGCAATGGTAACATTCAAGGGGTGCATCACCTTTTGGAATGGGGTGAAGGTATCCTTCTTGTTTTCCAGATTTTCGCGAGGACAAAATGCAAGGAATACAGTTCGAAATAATTTCTTGAACTAATTTCTTAAGTTGAGGAATGAAAAATTCACGAGAAACAAGTAATTCGGTTTTTTGTGAAGCAAAATGACCTTGTGAATGGGCGTTTAGCACTATTTCTTTCTGCATCATTTGTGGTACTACTAAAAGTTCGGCATCCTGATGAAGTTTATAAAGAATTCCGTTTTTAACAAAAAATTCATCAGAAGGTGTAGATTCAAGCATAGATTTAATTTGAGATATAAATTCATCCTGGTCTTGGGCATTTTTCACCTTTTGAGTGATATCATTTGAGGTAATTACAAGAATGGGGTTACGACTTAAAGCATCAACATGTTTCATCTGTCTACCGGGTCGATGACAAACTTCATAATCAAAGTCTTCTAACATCAATGCCCATCGAGCAATTTTAGCTGGTAGGTCTTTTTTGTGCATCGTTTTTTGGAAAGCATCACAATCGGTGATAATTTTAAATTTTGTTCCCAACAAGTAGTTTCGAAATTTTTTAGCGCTTCAATAACGGCAAGAACTTCCAGTTCATAACTATGATATTTTTCTTGTTGAACTGTAGTTTTACGGCTAAAATAATGAATAGGATGAAACTGTCCATCATCGGATTGTTGCAAGAGCACAGCGCCAAAACCTAAGGAGCTGGCATCAGTGTGGAGTTCTAATGGGTATCCCTGTTGAAAAACACGAAGAACTGGATTTTGTGAAAGAATGTTTTTCTGTTGTTGAAAAGCTGCTATTTGTTCAGGGGGTTTGGGAGCTTCAATAACTTGAAATTTTGGTTCAACCTTTTCACTTTTGACGGATTCATTCTCAAGGGCATCATCATCGGCATCAAATATTTTTGGTTCAAGAGTTGCTTTGATAGTTCCAATATCAAAAGCATTATCATCATCGTTATCATGAAGCAAATCTAAATCACTGGCATCAGCATCATCTAAATATTTTCCATCATCATTATCATGAAACAAATCTAAATCATTGGCATCATCATCATCATCATCACGTTCAAAATCAATTGGATTATCCATTTTCTCTACCCTAGAAATCTTATCTTGAGTAGATGTTAGAGGTTTTTCAGACATGCATATTTGGCCCTGATCTTGAATTTGTTTTTCTACAATTTTCTGTTCCGCAAAAGGGAGTCGTCGAGAACGTTGATTTACGGGGATTTCATCTTGTAATAAAATAGTCCTTTTAATTTCAGTGTCTTGAACTTTATGGGGTTTGTAGGAAGTAACGATATTTTGAACTTCCTCACGAATTTCAGAATTCAAAATGTGTGAAAGATCAAATGGGAAAGCTTCGTCATCAGGAATATTAGCAATATTAACGAAGATGTTATTATCAAGAGTAAAACGAATACCGTCTTCATCAAATGTAAATTGGGTTTGCTGCAAAAAGTCGATTCCGATAATCACATCAAAAGGAATCAAGTCATCCTCTAGAACATGTATTTTAGCAGGTAAAGTAATGGTTTGAATTTCGATGGAATCCTGAAAGAATCCGATACTGTGAACTTGGTTTTTGCCAATTCCTGAAAAGGGAATGTTGGTGGGCTGCAATGGTGGCGAACCAATTCTTCGATAGGTTTTCTCATTGATGAGGGTTGCCTGTGACCCAGTGTCACAGAGTGCTGTCAATTGAATTCCTGCAAGTTGAATGTCAACATGCATGGGATTTTTCGATGAAGTTTCAGGAGAAAGTGCATTTACAGTTTTATCAGAAATAGGTTTTTGAGAATCAGGTTTTGGTTTAGAATTTCGATAACTTTTAGGGCAATTAGCATGAACATGACCAAAACTTTTACATCCGTAGCATTGTTTACCATGTGACTTATTCAAACATTGGTTGCTTTTGTGACCTCTCAAGCCACAGGAAAAACATACTGGCTGTGTATTTGGGCTACGTGTATTATCGACTTTCACATTGAGGTAGGAAGCATCAATTTTTTTCTGATTATTTTGTCTGAAATTTTGTGATCTGTTAAAGATTTGTTCATAAATTTTCAACTTTTCCTTAAATTCAGGGACGGATTTACAACCGTAAAGAATAACTTTATTGTTTGTTGAATCAGGAATTCCGTTTATGACATACTCAAACAGAGAGGAGTCATCGAGAGAACCTTTGTGTGCCAAATCTCTCATAGCTAAGAAATATTCTTGTAGGGTTTCAAACGGTTTCATACGTCGAGATTCCATTAATTTATGTAACTGAATACCGTTAATTTTGTCCGAAAATTCGTCTAATAAATGGTGCTTCAATTGTTCCCAATTTGTAATTCCACGAATAGACCTAATTAAAGTTTGAGCGGGACCAGTTAAACATTTTCTAACAAAAGTAATTTGGTGAATTGGATTGTTTATCTGATATAAACAAAAAAGTTCTTCAACGTCAGATATAAAATTCTCAACACTGTAATTATCACGAGACGAGAAAGGTTTTATTAAATCAACAACGTCTTTCAGACTAAACAACTGGAAAGAGAGATTCGCAGTTTCAACTGAAGGCAATGAATTTTGATCTGATTCACCAACGGAAATGTGTGTATTTTGCTTATTCGAAGATTCTTTTGCGTCAATGGTGGGGGAAAAGGGAGATCTATTTTCCTCTATAACGCTGTTAGTTTGGGATGAACGTGCACCCGGAAGTGAGTCATCATTCACTTCGCATTCCGAAAGATCAGAAAATTCTGCTTTTAATAACGATAAATCAGTAAGACTCATAAGAATGGTATTGGCACATTTGTCTGGGTCAGTTGAAAATTCTAAATGAAGTAGATTACAAATAGAAATCAAGTCTTTAAGTGAAAATTCTTTAAGTACTTTCTGTTTCGTTGCTTCCAACACGAATGGCTGTTTAAAACCTGTAAATTTACGTAATCTGGTACGATTTTGTCTGTCGCCGTCTGTACCAAAAATTAAACGATGTAGAACCTTTATTTGATTCGTACCACCAATTTTTAATGATTTTGCAATATTGGGGTAATCGTTGAGAGTAGCCATAACTATATACTAGGTTCAAACAATTATAGTACACAAATATACAAATATTCAAAACCAAAATCAATACTTATAATACGTAGGTACTCAAATTCAAAAATAAAATTTCAAATCGAAATTTCCTCAAATACCAATTCAATAATAAAATATTGATTCTCAAAATATGCATCAAAATAAGTAATCTTTAAAACAGGTTTTGTTCAAGAAAACAAAATTATGAACTAAAATAAGCATCAAATATTAAATAATAAGTTCTTCAAAATAATTTCTCTGGTTGAAGAAAACAGATGACGTAAATTTAGATATGTATCAAGTTAGATATTACTTCAGCAAAATATTCATCAAATTAATCTTCAAAATAAATCACTGTTGAAGAAAATAGAGGATGTAAATGCAGCATCAAAATAATAGTTAAAGTTCTAATGTTAAAAGCATCAAAATTGGGAAATCGAAAGTATCAAAATTGTGAAATCGAAAGCATCAAAGCATTCTGCAAAATAAAAAATATTCTCGCAAGAAAACAGCAGAATTAAACATCAAAGATTCAGACATCAGAATTCAACATCAAAGCGCATCAAATAAGCAAAGTTGTCATCAAATAAACATTCGCTTCGTCAAAATTATGCATCAAAATAATAATATAATAATCTTCAAAAGTATTCAATTCGCGATCTTTCAAAATATATATTATGTTGTGGTTTGTTCAAGGAAACAAGATTCTTCAAGTTAAATGTCGAAATTTTCATCAAATCATCAAATAATTTCATCGAAATAGAATTCTCTTCAAGAAAACAGAAGTGATAAATTCAACGGCAAAGACCATCAAAAATGAATTTAGCATCAATTAAATTCTTGCATCAAAAGAACGTTGAAATATCTTCAGTTTTCTTATAATTATCATCAATAAGATGAGAATTCCATTAATCTTCAAAATTTTCTTGAACAAGCTTCAAAGTATGCATGAAATAATTACAATATGATCAGAATATACTCACAGTTCTGGTTTTCGGTTCTCGTCATCCCATCAGAGTATCATCAGAGTCCGTGGCACATCACTTTGGCTTTCGCTTTCGATATCCAAATCATGCTAGGGGTATTTTTCGAGTCCGAGGGCCGAGCACCCATGTAGGAAGGAGTTAGTACTCCTTCCTTTAGAAGTGAATCATTAGACTTAATTATTTTGAACATTTAATTAAACTAGACGATGTTTACAAGACAGGACTAACACTTAGTATGAAATTAAAAAAAATAAACACAGAAGCATCAAAAGAGCTAAACATCGGGAGCTTGCAGAACAACACATCCGCTTAAAGTCCTTCGTGCCGCAGTAGTGAGGAGTGGAAGTTGTAGTAATAGTTCAGTTGTGTTGCCATACTCATTCTCACATATATATATATATATATATATATATATATATATACTTTATATATATATATATATATATATATATATATACAGTTTGCTCTCTGTTTAACGACTTTCAAGGGACCGTGAAAAATCGTCCTTAAGTAGAGATCGCCCTTAAACAGAATGTGTGAAAAAATAACATTTCCCATAACGTCGGAGGGGCCGGGACTGGGGAATATCGTCTTTAAATAGAGATCATCGTTAAGTAGAGCGTCGTTAAACAGAGAGCCAACTGTATATATAGATAGATAGATATATATAGATATAGATATACAGTGGAATCTCGATCGATCGTTTTCGGAATCATCGTTTTCCCGTATGTGTCGTTTGTTTCACCCAGCCCCGACGATCATATTGCTTTGTTATGTTCCCGGATCTATCGTTTTCCCGCATTTATCGTTCAATTCAGTCGGTCCCTTGAAAAACGATAGATCGAGATTCCACTGTATATATATATATATATATATATATATGTGTGTGTGTGTGTGTGTGTGTGTGTGTGTCAGTCAGTTAAAAATTTGACGCATTTTGGGCTTTTCTGTTTAGCTGTTTACTGCTTGCCCAAGCGATACAGACTGGGTTAGGTGCGCTGCCAAAATTATAACTCGCGACGACGGACGGTTTTAGCGTCTGAAATTTTGCTTTCCAGAGGACCGTTATGGAGGAACGTAATCCTACGTTAAAAAAGAAGCCCCATCATTCCAAGTCGGCAATCCTTGGATACATTTTCTCCATAGTTTAACATTGAGGTGAACGAATCCGATAGAGTTAGTACACAGCAGCCGTAACTGAATGGCTACAAACTGCAACAACTTAGCATATGCCCGACATTCATCATTTAGCAAAACAGTCAAAATAAAAATAATTATTAAAGCTATTAAAATTATTTAAGAATTTATAAATGTTAATTATTCTAGCAATAGGAGAATGACATATTTAATAAGAACTGACAAGAAATGACATATTTAAGAAATGACAAGAAATAATAAGAGAATAAACAAGAAATGACATATTTAAGAAGAAAAAGCAACGCTTTGTATTTCTTTTATATCAAATATAACCTTTTTTTCTGTTTTTGGTTCCATCTAAGAATGTAGACTTCCCAAATGGCTTTTAACACGGCTTATCTTGGCCAACCCTGATATATACGCTACCGTGCAAAAGAAAAACTAAAACCCGTTAAATTTCGACTGTACTAAATTCTTTAGTTTTAGAAGTAATCGTAAATAGGTACTCGAAATTCTGAAACACATTAATTTTTAATTTGTGTTTTTACAAATTTTTAAAAAATTTCTCGATAATTTTAATTTAAAGCTACTTTAAGTTAAAAATAAACCGCAGATCTTAAACCCTGGTTAAGTCATAGATGTTCCATTTCTGTCCATTCATAGAGAACTATGTTGGTTCACCTATTGTGTGCTCCTATAGTAATGATACTCACAGAATTCGAGTTGTGTATTAGCAATTGCCATCGAGATGAAACAAAGGATGTTCCGTAATACCTGAGAGTAAAACTATAAAAAAATTAAGAAATAATGGTACAGCAAAGTTCATGTTATTCTTTTTCAAACTATCTTCCATTAGATGATATGCTACTGTCCCATCTTTTAAAATACTTTTCAAATAACGAGGCAAAGCCATTTTGTGAAAACTGCTTCAGTGAACCCTGTACTTACAAGTTCTTTAAACAACTGCTTAATGACAGAAACAGAAACGTCTACCACGTTTTAAAACTTTTGCCGCGGATTCTTCTTTAATACCGAAAGTCGTCTGCAGTTTCATTTTTCACTCTCGCATTCTTGCCAACTCGAGAAAAAAAAAATATTCTCTGCTTTTAATGGAACGCCCTTTGTATAAGCCGCACAATGAAAAAAAATACTATCATAACTTAATGACAGAACGTACAAGGGCCATCCGGAAGGACGCATCTTCCCGAGCTTATAGAGGGTTTAGGGCCTGTTCTCATAGGAGTCCGTTGCGTAGCGTTAAGGGAAAGATGACGTTGAGACGAAAATAAACCAAACATAGGCGTTAAAAATTTCATTGCTAATCGTTTGGAGGTTTGTCATTGGTTAAATAAATTTCCATACTTTAACGCTCCGCTACGGACTCCTATGTGAACAGGCCCATACCGTCCTTCTGACAGAACAGACGGTACTACCACGGGAAAGTGCACAAAGTATTAAGCTAGCTCAAAAAAAGTCGAAAAATTTTAATTCCATCATTTTTTACAAACTTTTGAAAATTTTGAAGTATGCTACCAAAAAAAAAAAATGTGCGTTTAGCTTGTAAAACCCACTAGAAATCTACCAGCACAGGTGTTTTCGACAACTTCCCTTCCTCTTCCAAGTTTTTAAGTACGAAATTCGAACTCAGCGGGAAAAATTAGGCGGATTAAAAACAAATAAATAAATAAAATTAAAAAATTTTAAAAAGGGGAAAAATATTAGGGTTTATACAAAAACCTACTTTTTGAAAAACCGGTTTTCAAATTCCAGATTTCCAAAAAACCGGTTTTAGCCGGTTTTCAAATTTTTGTCAAAAAAAATAGAATAGGGAAAAATATTTTATTTAATTTATATAAAATAACAAAAAACGAAATCAATATCAAAGTCAAAATATAAAAAAAAATTAAGGATTACACATTACTTACACAAAATAACGAAAACTCAAACAAAAATTTCAAATTTCAAATAATATTTATATTTATTTAATAATTTTAATTTCTCCTAAGAAAATAGGATTTTAAAAAGCATAAAATATTCACTGAACGGTGGCTAAGTCTTGTTCTTATTTTGGACACAATATTGCCTGAAATTGAAAATACTCGTTCAATAGCTACTGACCTTGGTTTTATAGTTTTCAGGGCATCAAATAGCAAATCTAGGTTTTTGGTTCTTTCATTCGTTGCCTCAAATAATGAAAATTCAACTTTCAGTGTCTTTGGATTTGTAAGTTTTTCTTCAGGGTCTTCAAGAAATCAAATAAGTTAAAAACTAATTTTTACATAATAATTTGAATTCTTTTAAACCGGTTTTCTTAATTTAAAAACGGGTTTTCAAATGTGATAAATCTATTTTAAAAACCGGTTTTTTAAAACCGGATTTGAAAAACCGTCAAACCCTAAAAAATATGGCAACTCTGATTTTTGCGCGATAAAACAGCTGTTTTCTATGCTAGCCACAAAGTGTTCATTTTTCTCATTTCCAGACACGATTTCACAACCGATTATACAACGAGTACGTATTTTTGTTGCTGTCACGTATTTTGATAGCCCAAACACCGACAATGCTTGGAGCAGAAGTGAATTCGGTAATAATGTCTTGAATGCGAAGTGTTACGGTGTTGTGATTTTTACTAAAAATGAATATAATTTGAATTTAAAAATATTATTTGCATTTTTTTAAAAAAAAGCGAAAATTGCCCCAAGGTGTAAAATTTCTTTCTCTATTACGATTTTTTTAAGAAAAATCTTATACAATTATCTATCTTATACAATTATCTATATACAATTTTTTTAAGAAAAATCTTTCAATCCAAGACGGCAATCCTTGGACACATTTTCTCCATGGGTTAACATTGGGGTGAGTGAATCCAATAGGGTTAGTACACAGCAGCCTTAAGAAATATTAACCTCAACCTCTGTATGCTTCAATTCCTTATTCGCCTTACGCGTCATTTCACTTATTTCCAAAAATAAGAACAACGATCTGTTTGAACTCAGATACCGAGCAAAGACATCGTCAACCAAGAAGCTTTGTAAGCCGTTTGCCACAACCACAATAACTTGGATATTAATTTATTAGGATGTTGGGTATTACTCAGCCTCCATTATAATACCACATATTACGATTCTGAATACTTTAAGGCAGAAATATAAAACTGAATCAGGAAATAAAGAATGACTAAAAAAATTGCACAGTTAGAGAACAAAACGGGTGCGATTTTCTTATTAAAAAATGAGCACTTAAACCTCAAATTAAGACCTTAACTAAATGGTCTCTAATGTAAATTCACGCTTCTTCGAATGGACGAACTTTGCCCTCAAATGTTGTACAGGGCGTGGTGGGAGGTAAATTCTACCGCAACACCCAAAACCACAAAATGCCGTCATTATTTTCCCCAACGTTTATTTCAGTTTATTGGAACATTAGAACTGTTTCCCTTGCAAGATCAGTCAGCATAATACGTGCCAGTTCCTGGCCAGCGAGTATATTATAAAGCTTTGTTCGCTTGTTAGGTATGGAGCCCTAGGTGATCTTTTGCAGCACAAGGGCTAAATTAACTGAGACTAACGTATAAAGTTTAAGCTCGACGTTTTAACATAGGATTACGTTCCTCCATAACGGTCCTTCGGAAAGCAAAATTTCAGACGTTAAAACCGTCCGTCCATCCGTCCTCGCGAGTTATAATTTTTGCAGCGTGCCAAACCCAGTCTGTATCGCTTCGACAAGGAGTAAACAGTTAAACGGAAAAGTACCAAATGCGTTAAGATTTTGACATACATATATGTATATATATCTATACATGCGTATTTATATATAGATACATAATACATACATACATAACACATACATTTAACGTATATCCAATTTTCATAAAAGAGAAATACAACGGTCCAATTTCAACATTTGTTTTATATTAATTTTCTAAAATTCGGTCCGGAAATACTTAACATATAAATTTCATCTGGAAATTTTTGTTTATTCGATTCTCTGTTTATAGCCATGATAGAGAAAAGTTAGTAGTCAATTAAATCCCAATTCAGGTTTAGTTCGCTTTAATAAGAAAAATATATAAATAAATTTATAAAAAAAAATAATAAAATCAAAGAAAACTACACGAAATACTTCTTTTAAATTTTACTGTAACGGTTTATGTAGTTACCATTTTCTATTCGGAGCAATGTAATTCTACTGTTATAAGATTTGTGTTTTTTATTTAGCCAATGGGTTCCAGTTAGCATGAACTTAAGGCTGCTGTGTACTAACCCTATTGGATTCGCTCACCTCAATGTTAACCTATGGAGAAAATTTGTCCAAGGATTGCCGACTTGGACAGAAGGGGCTCCTTTTTTTTTTTTTTAATTGATCTCCGTTTCTATTTAGATTTAAAAAAAAAAATTTTTTAATTGTACTCCGTAATAGAGAAAGAAATTTTTACACCTTGGAGCATTTTTCGTAAAAAAAAATTTTTTTTAATTGCAAATATTTTTTAATTTAAATTATTCGGGGGGGGATCTGGTATAGTGTGTTTTAAAAGTTTCTAAATTCCTTTGGTGGACGAAGTTTAAAATGAATCCTGGTGCAAGGTGCAGAAAAGTTCAAACTATCGGAAAATACCATTTTCATTGGCTTATCAGCATTCATGTACGTAGCTGTAAATAGTAGACATATTTTCTCCATAGGTTAAATTGAGGTGCGCGAATCCAACAGTGTTAATAAATAGCAGCCTTAAATACGAAATGCATCTTTAGTAAGTTATTTAGTGTGTTTCCCATTAATGTAGCAATACGTGCTTTCGTACAATTTGGTTATTGTTTAACAACTAAAAACTGCATTTGCTTTGACACATTGTGCAGCCTATTAACTCATAATTACTCTTCCCGAGTTCACTTTAACTGAATCATTTTTATACATTCCCTTTTAACAACGTTCAGATAAATAAGATCTATTCCTGAAATATGAAACAAATAAATGAGAAAATCGTATTGACAATACGATTGGATTATCTTATTTTTACAACAGAATGTACAGACAGTTTCTTCCGAATAACCAATATTATTATTGTGCCTTATAACAAATTTGCATTAGATTAAATTTTAAGCAATACATTGACTGCATTTAAATTTATCTATCACAAATTAGCATACTGAAAAACAGATTAAATAACTCACAATCGAGTACTTGAAAAAAACTTGTTTAATTATCGTTACCATTACATAAAGCAGAGCTCCGCAACCTTTTATCTTCCACGGCACAACAACGTTTTTTCGATAATTCCGCGGCACACCACAAGAAAAAGCTTGCATAAATACATAAATACATAAATTACAATAAATGCGTATGTTTTTATTAGATAAAAAACACAATAAAACAGCTCTATGTATCAAGATAATTATAATCCTTTAAGTTTTATATAAATCATTTTGAATTGTACACCAACACAAGAACAAAAATATAAAGTTATAGTTTACAAGTAAAAAAAATTTCTCTTTAAATTTTTATATTAAAATTTGTTTTTTGTCTTTACTTAAGCCTAATAAATCAAAGTTAATTTAAACATAACTAATTTATTAATGAGATATTTGAGCTTGTTTTGATAAACATATGTACGTTTTATATTTGGCTTTATATTAGAAAGAGCTACTCGAAGTTCATGGTCAAGACCCTTTAAACATGATCGTTTGTCATTTTTAATTAGAACCAGGGTCGAAAAACTTTGTTTGCATAAGTATGTCGTAGAAAAAGGGAGCAAAATTGCAATGGCCTTGTTAGAAATTTGTGGATATTCTTTCTTAACTGAAATCCAGAAATATGATGCTTGAGCATACATACAATGTATGGTAACAACATGTTTTTGTTTTGTGTAAATTTCGACCCAGAGAAATATTACGTATTACGTATTAGCAAAAAGTTAGTGGAATATTTTACTTAGAAATATTTCTAACTAATAGCAGTGGTTAATTTTTTTTTATTATTATAATCGGTAAAATCACCGCGGCACAGTCAAGATCACCTCGCGGCACACTAGTGTGCCACGGCACGGCGGTTGCGGAGCACTGACATAAAGCATAAGTCAAAAACTTATTCTATACATTTGCGTTCTTTCAGTTAAGTTCAGGATATCCGGAGTTGAGATGTCAAACTGGTGAAAAGGGAGGAATTATCTCTACATGCATCCATTTTGCAATTTTCGATAAAATTGCAACATGCTACAATCTCATTCGTTTTGGTACTTTTACACGTCTGCCCTCTCTGGAAAATTTAGTCAGATGCTGCAGATGAACCGATAGACACACAACTGGATTCTGCATGGGACTAGTAACGTGCAGGCTTGTGCTTTATATAATGGTAACGATAATTAAACAGGTTCTTTCAAGTAATCTATTGTGAGTTATGTAATCTGTTTCTCAACATAGTATTTTACAATGTGAACACGATCACTGAAATCTATAATGCACGCTTACATTAATTTTGTCAGTTGGCATTTATTTTCAGTATAATTCCTGTTTATTTCACAAATACGGAGCGTGAGCGTTTATACCAGAGACGAATAACGTAAATTTTATGACGAATTTGAAGATTCGACTCGACGTTATATATATTTTAAATATTTCCTGTGACGACAAATCATCGTTAGTGTTGTTACTGTAGCGCCATCTGTAAGAATAAAATATAACTAGAGATCTTACTTCTACACTGATATTCGGCATATCATTCACACTTTTATGTCTGTATACGCTACATATGATTCATAAATAAACTAAACTTGTTGTAAAATATAATCTCAATACGTAGTTACCGAACGAAAATATATCAATAGTTAAGTATTATACAATACAGGGCCACCACGCTAAATTGTGGTATCCAGTAATACCTTAGGCGTAGCGTGCTTCTAACTTTTTTTTTTTTTTTTTTTTTTTGGGGGGGGGGCACGAATTGAATTCAATTAGGGACCTACTCAGCGTATTGACTGCCGGACGGTCCTTAAAATATGAAATATTACGATTTTTTAAATTGAATAACAATAGAATTGATGTTCGAGTAGTATTCAAAAGTTATACAATGAGAAAAATATAATATAAAGAAAATAGCATCGAATTTTTGTTATGGATCATATCATTGTTAAAAACTATGTTAAGGCTAAAGATATAATTGGAATTTTCAGTTTCACACTTTTAAAAAGCAGAAAAAAACAACTTTCTTAAAATTTTTCCACAATTTTCCGATTTTAATGGAACTATTATTAACGTTTTAATTTATTTCAAGCTAAGTTGGGGGGGGGGGGTCACGTTCCCCTACCCCGTGGCTACGCCTATGAGTAATACAATTTGTTCGCTTTCACATTTTGTTCTTGAAAACAATTCAACTATTTTTCTAAAACAACATAAAGGGCCTAAGGGCCTGTTCACATAGAGTCCGTAAGCGTTACCGTTACTCGTATTGATATATTTTAAACCAATCACAGACCTTAACAATTTCGTGGCTATCCGTTTGGAGGTGTGTAATTGGTTAAATATATCTCAATAGGAGTAATGCTGACGCCAGGCGCGGGGGGGGGGGGATGAGGGGCTGCAGTCCCCCCTATAGGTCATGTTTTTTAATTTAAAGAAGGAACTCAAGATTACAAGAAACAAAAAAAAAAGTAACAAATAATATGTATAGCAAGTGCCAAGTTTGGAAAGCTCTTTTAGCAAGAGGTTTACAAAAACAACACCAACATCAAACGATGACAGCCAAAGCGATCAAGTTTATCTTTTAAGAGTTTCAAATGTAGAAACTCATCCAGAAGTTGCCCAAAAAGTGTTGTTTGAGGAGCTACCGAAAAATCCGTTGAATTTGAAAGTCGCTCCAGATTTAATAGTGCCGATATTCTGACCTCATCAACTAATGAATGTGATATTGGTGAATTTATCGAAAAGGCACGTAAGCTGGATGATTTTACTAAGGAAATGATACTACTGCTACGTCATTGGAATCCTTCTCAAGGATATAACTTTCCATCGTCTATCCAGAAAGGCAGTGGGGGGTTAGACCTGGAATCGCCAGCCTAATCTACATAGAACTATTTACAAAGTTTCCTTGGCTCTGTCTTTTCGAAGTCATAGCAAGGGCTTATTTTCCGCTATTGACCATTATTTTTTATCAAGTTTGACTGCTAGAGGGGTAAATTTGCAAAAATTAGTGGTAAAACCTGTGACCGATTTTCGAAAACTGCTTGCAAAGATGGTTGCCTAATACACCATGAAAACCATCTTTACCATCAAAAAACTGTTGAAGATGGTAAAGAATTTCTCGTAAGAGTGCAGTCTCCTCAATTTAGTGTAAGAAATATACACGATAAAGGCCACCTCAAGTAAATGGAAGAAAACAGAAAAATGTTGTCTTCCATGGTCAAGTCTATTTTATTTCTCCCCGCGATGATGGCAGCGTAATAAAGGAAATTCAAATCCAAAACGAAGGAAATTTAAGAGAACTGGTGCGTTTTCGAATCGAATCAGGTGGTGAGAATCTCAGCAAACACTTCCAGTCAGCATGCGCTAATGCAATGCACTCTAGTAAAACGATTCAAAATGAATTAATCAACTGTTCCAGAACTAAAGTCCGAAATGTCATACTGGAAAGAATCAAAGCTGCAAAATACGAAAATTTCACATTGTGAAAATGTCATTATCGTGACGTATATTCTTCGGCAGTAATACTCATTGGTAGATTTTACAAATATACGTCCTGATGTAATTTTCCCACGACGAAATTTTCGTATGCCCCGGGATTAAGGCCCTTACAAAACAGCGCTTTGATTACAAAGTAAAAATATTTAAAAAAAAAAAAAGACACGTAAAGTACAAAGAAATTTTTTAAAAATAAAAAAAAAGACATTGATGATCTCAAAGAAATAAATTTAACCGTTTCCCAAGTTTTAATATCACGTGACTTTTTGGGCTCAAGATTACTTTACATGATGTTACAGAAAATTTGTCAGAGTGATGATAAGCATCATAATTACAATACGCATGTGTATGTTTTCCCCACTTTCATATCTTTCTTACAGTAGAAGACAGTAAAATATTTTATATAGGATAATTAGACCAACTAGAAACAATGTCGAAACTGCTACAAATGATCTCAATATAGACACTCTTTAAGAAGCTCTTGCAGATCTTAATATATTACGTTACACTATCGAAAAAGTATTTTACTAATAACCAATTGACAAATACAAATTTCTCAGCATCGTTTTTACATCAGGTACCAGATAGTTAAAGTAAAGCAAGCATATATATGTATTTATTATTAAAAGTTTCACCTGTCTATTGGAACTAATATTCCCTATTAAAATAAATTTTAAAACTTTCTGAAAAATATGTGTTCTGCATTTTAGACACAAAATTTGACATGTATTTCCAAATGTATGTGTCATTACAATACAGATATTCCTCGACTTACAACCGAGACATTGGTCGCAAGTCGAGTTTCAAACTTTTTTTTTTTGTACATGCATATACATATATTTTTTACTTTCATATGTAATTTAAAATACACTGTCTTTAGAAGACATAAATTATTCTTCATCATCACAACTTATTATGTTAGTACAATCCATTGATTCAGAATTTACAACAGAAGATACGTTGAAAGTTTTTTTAACAAAGTTATCCAAGGTAGATTGAACAGTTTGTGTTTTCTTTTCCTTGTATATTATCTGGTAGCAAGCCAGATTTTCCTGAATACGATGATTTACACTAGTGAATCTTTCCTCAGTTGGATCCAATGCTTCTAATTGTTATAGTCCTTTATTAATATAATGAAAATCTGAAGCTATTTCTGAAGCTTATGAAAGTTTATTTGATTTATCGTGTGGATATCGAAACTATTGCATCATATATTTTTCTTATTGCATCATAATTTTTTGCAGTATTGCAGAATATTGCATATTTTTTAATAATGATGTCATACATATAGGTATGTACTGTATATTCAAGAGAAAGTATTTTTGAGAAAATTTGTTTTTCAATAATTTAAAAATTTCCATCGTAAGAGTGAGCAGTCATTAGTTGAAGAATGCCTATACATTTCTCATGTCAAACAAAGAGTTTTTCAGTAGTCTTTGACCAACAATATAAAAAAGAAATTTGACTTACATCTAGTAGCTAAATAAATATTTAAAAAATAAAACAAAGTTGTAAGAAAAAATTTATTAGTTTATTTTACATTAGCATTCTTGTAAATAAATAATGCACAGCCATAAAACTTTTCTTAAATTACACATTTTTCAAAAATGTTTACATCAGATACTCACTATTAAGATTTCATTAAATACTATTTATTAAATTCAAGTACTGTAGCAATAAATATCTATACAGTTTTTACAAAGTCTTATAAATCTCTAAGTCCAAGCAAAAATGTATTTGTATTTACACTTATGTATAAGTATTTTTATGTGCATGTCCAACAAAACTCAACAAAATATGTTACAACGTTAACTTTTTAAAATAATTTTCTTTTACTAGGAAAATGAAGTATCCATACTTAAAAATTCTCATAATACGACTCTGGCTTTGGTAAAATTATTGAAATCGAACCAATTTGGAACATTTCTTGAATTTGCGTACATGTGATAAAGAACATATTTGTATAACTCGTGTAATAAATACATAATATAATAAATATAAAAAAAATACTTAATGTGAAGAATTATTTTTAAGTTTTAGTTATTAAACACATATATGCATGACTAATAAGATTCGTTTAAAATTTTGATTTATATTATTTTTAAGGATTAACATATACATTCTCCAGGTAATTTTATTTTAGGGTATTACAACACTGAAAGAAGATAAAGAGATAATTTAAACTGTTCTTTGGTTGAGGTAGCATCGCACAAAAAATCCAACTCACCATTTCCTAATACCGAAGAAGAATCTTTACGGGGGTACTAATAATTAAAAAAATATAAAAAAAGGGAAACATTTAAAATAAAAGTATATCAATGGAAAAAAAAATATGCTCAGTGAAAATTTATCATTAAAATAAAATTTTCAAAATTAGTAAACAAATGATTATGATAGTAACTAAAATTTAAGGAAATTTTTTTTGGCCATATTCAAACTAGGTAGAAGCTTTGAATATGCCCAAAGTAAGATAATAATAACAATAAAATAATTTCTTGAAAAACAAGACATGTAAAGAATACTTTCATTGGCAAATACATAATAAATTCAGAGAAGGCATATTAAATATAATATAATGAATATCGATATAATGCTTTCCTTCTATCTTGAAGAAAATACATTATTTTTAAAGCTAACAATGAACATGGTGACAGTAACACAAAGCTTCTTAATATTAAAAATAAGAAACAATGGAGGTACCTAGTTTCGTACAAATAGATAGGTCTTCATCAACCCATGAAGCGTTAGATATATCGCCCATAGAGACAATCGCACCTAATGCTCCTCTGCCTGATGAAGACCTATGAATTAGTTTGAAACTAGCTGCTACCCAAATTTTCACTGAAGATATCTAGAAGCTATGTGCTCATTGTGTGTTTTCCATAGATGTCAATAAAAATGGAAAAAATTTGTCAAAATAGTTTTTTGCAGTTTATACTTAACTACAAAATGTTAGTCTAACAACTTAACCAACAGTTACTTACTGCCCAGAGGTTAAGTTACAGTCTATTTTTCGAATTAATAAATATTTTTTGCAAAAAAATAATGTTTCACATTTGCATTTACTTTATGCTAAAATGGCTAAACCACACAAGTACAATTGACTTCAAATGAGTATTCTACCTTTTTTTATGCTTATCCTAACAAAGTAAATAATGCATACACCTTTTATTCCATTTAATTTTACATTTAGTCCTGTTTAGATTAAAATAGGGGGGGGGGGGAATGAAAAAAGAATCTATGAAATGAAAAGCATATAACTGACAAGCCAATCTACTACAAAAATAACATTTAATAAAATCAACATATTGACAAAATAACATGCCAGGACCAATTCATAATTTATGTGTAATTAGCAAAGCATTTTGAATATACAAATAGTTACTTTATAACCAAAAATAAGAGGGTGAAAATAAAATTTTGTAATGTTACAAGACAGAGAGATCTAAACAGGATTGCATAATATCAAATATCCATTATTTATACTATTCATTTATCTTACAATCCATAGATCTAAAATCACATTCAGGAGATTTGAATAAAATGTTTCCAAATTTAACAATACTACTAAGTATAGAATTAGACAGATATAATTTCTACCTATACTTTCAAAGCCAATCAATATGATACAAGTTTTTAAAGATTATTAAATTTCCCTCTCACAGGTAATTTTTCCAATTTCACTTTCTGATAATAACAATTACTTTTTTCTTTCATTGTACATTTTTACATGTCCATGCTTTGCATTCAGATAATTAATTCACATGCTACATCTCAATTCTTACATTGTATACAATAAGTCAGTCAAAACTTGACAGCAAGCAGAAGTCTTATTTTGTCTAACAAAGAAACAAAAACAATTTTTTAACGCACTTTATGTTACATAAATTCTAAGTGATGCTCATTGTATTTTTTCTAATTATGTTTTTCGGGAGTGTAACTAAAACCTTTTTTATTGCCAACATATCAGTCTGGTAACAACTTATTTTAAGATCAACAAGCTACTTTCAATTACCCCTTTTCTAGTCATTAACAAAAGACATTCACTGAGTTTATATAGTTAAAAATAGTTCATAAATATCCATGGTAAATTATATTGTCACAATTTGTGCTTTGAACAGAATCTAATATTTGCATAATCCTTTAATTGGATTCAGTTATTCAAACATAAAAAACTTCTTTTCAGTACCATGTTAAAAATAAGAAAACCCATGTACATATATATATACATAAATCTTTTTACCTGCAAGCTGTGTCAGCCTGCAAGTGAAGCTAATGGTTAGAGTTAATTACACTTACATAAAATAACTCAACTAGGAACAGACAGCATAAACAAAACAGGAGGGGAATAAAAAAAACACAATTGCTGTCTTTTTCAAGACTTCAAAAAATGTAATTGCATTTCAACACCTTAAAAAAATAACAATTCAATAATATTTCACACACACTTCAAAAACAGATGTAATTTAGTACAATCAACTAACATAACTAATAATTAACAAGTACTTTGGCAAGAATTTCCTCCTTCGTAAAAGGCATTTAATTTCATGTAAAATTAAACTGCAGTATTGTAGAGTAAACGAAACAAGTAATCTCAAAAATTAAGTAGTTTTCAATGATAATAAACTCCTGAAAAGGTTTATATTAATCTCAGAGTATCTCTTACTTTGATTAGGCATATAATAAAAAAAATTAAATATTTCACTGGGCTTATTAGGACTTTGTACATTACACAGTTACATACAATTTAGAATGACACAATGAAAAACAATTAAAAGAAACAACTTCTCAAAATATGGAGTAAAAATACTTACATATCAAATATGCGGTTGCTTATTAAATATAACTGAATGTCAATATCTTGCAAATTTAAGCATTTAAGTTTCAAAGGTGAACAAAATTTTTATGACTATTGTGTTGTACTAATTTTCTACTATGAAATCTCTTCAATTATTTGCATTAAACACAAAGAAAATTTTTTTTGCCCAATGTTAGGACCGGGAAAAACTTATTTTGATATAAAATCAGGTTGCAGATGCTTTTCTAAACGTGAATAATTTTTAATTCTTTTTTTTCTTTCATTTATTAGTGTAATATGCTATGCATCTTTAAGGATTAAATAACACTTGTAAAAAGTACTGATAGAAAAGTAACAACAAATTTTATTAAGAGATTTTATTTTTCATTATCCATGAAATAGGGTCTTCCTTCATGAGTGCGACGGCGGGTCAAAATTTCACAGCCAGTCTCGGTCACTAGAAGCGTCTGCTCGAATTGAGCTGAGCGCTTTCCATCTCTGGTCACAGCAGTCCAATCATCTGGCCAAGTTTCATCCACCCAAGTACCTTTAAAGAAATAATATATTTGCTGGAGTTTGAACTTCTTACGTATGCAGTATCAAAATGAAAAAGTGGGGGGGGGGGGGGGGGGGGAGATAGATAGCGAAAAAAGATTTTACGATATGAAAAGGTTATAACTGACATTGCAATCTACTGAATAAAATAACATGTAACATATGATGAAATAACTTTCCAGGTACAATGCATAATTAGCGAAGTATTTTGAATATGTAAATAGGGTGGAATCTCAATCAATTGTTCCCCCAACAATTGTTTTCCTGTATGTGTCATTCATTTAATCCAGTTCCGATAATAATATACCTTTATATGTCCCCACATTTATTGTTTAGTTCAATAGGTGCATTTAAAAATAATAGATAGAGGTTTCACTGTAGTTACTTTATAACAAGGGGTACATAAATTTCACATAAAAAATATCGAAATTTTGCAGCAAAAAATTATATATATATATAATTTCGCCTTTATTTGCAAAGATTTAAAAAAAAAATTTAAAAGTCACGATTTTACTTATTTAGTTAGGTGTACGTATCAAAATTCTTAGTTAAAAGCTATTATAGTAGTCTCCACATTCTCTTCCTTAATTCTTTAGCAATAAGTCATGAGCAAATTTCAAAGTGAGATCTCTCAGTCAAAGACAGTGGATGGTTTTAGATAAGCAATTATGTTCATAACTATTACTATTATTACCTAATTTTGCTCAAAAAGCCATTTATCACCTAGTTTTTCCCGAAAAGTAGTAAAAAAGTATTTTTCGCATTTATTCTCTCATATCGGCAAATTTCGCATTTATTCGCATCTATTTCGTAAATACGAAAATTATGTATCCCTACTTATAAATAAAGGTAAGAGGGTGAAAATATATACTATTAAATTATTTTACAATTCACAGTTCTAAAATCATTCAACAGATTTTAATAAAATGTTTCCAAATTTAAAAATACTACTAAATATAGAATAAGGCAGATGACATAATTTCTACCCTATTCTTTTGAGGCCAATCTATATGATACAAGTTTTCAAAATCCAAAGCATAATTAGCAAAGCATTTTGAACATGTAC
Organism: Dolomedes plantarius; assembly: GCA_907164885.2. Classification (NCBI taxonomy): domain Eukaryota; kingdom Metazoa; phylum Arthropoda; class Arachnida; order Araneae; family Dolomedidae; genus Dolomedes; species Dolomedes plantarius. Next base: position 31,547,792 of record OU015502.1, read on the forward strand.
ACAATTACTTTATAACCAAAAATAAGAGGGTGAAAATATATATTATTCAATTATCATACAATCCATAGTGACTTATGACATTTATGTACTGAATAACATTTTACAATGTTACACATAGAAAATATCTAAATATGATTGCATAATATCAAAGATCCATTATATATACAATTCAATCACCTTATAAACCATAGTTTTAAAACCAAATCCAGAAGATTTTAATAAAATAATTCCAAATAAAAAAAAGAAACACTAAGTATAGAATAAGACAGATGATATAACTTCTACTGTATTCTTCAAGGCCAATTTATGAGTAATTATCTATACTTTTGATTTTGAAAATCATTAATTTCCGTATAATCTTGAAATGTAACCAGTAAATGGTATGAAATAAATTGTAGTGTAGCTTAACTTTCCACCCTTTTCCTCTAATTTTACAAATTATTGATCAAGACTTCAAATTAGGATAACTACCAACAAAATTGACAGGGAACAACAAAAGAATATAAAGTAATAAAACCAGTCAATCCTTCTGTAACAACATATCAGTTTTCTCACACTTATGGCAACATCTCTTATCAATATAGAAAATTATTTTAGAAGCACATTATCAGAAATATAAACTAGATCCACCAGTCTCGGAAAAAAAAAAGCTAATAGGTAATACACCGCAACTGATAATATGCATCAAGAAATTCAAAAGTTTATTAGCACTTAGAGGACTGGCTATTTTACGAAGATCTAACCCTTGTTCCTGGCATTAATTGTGTAGGACCTGAGTGTATTACACAAATCTTACCATTGTTCCCAACATAAATTGTAATAAAATGTCTTATTTTTTAGGAAAATACCTGCTTTGTCAAAGTATTGATTAAAAAAAAGTTTATATTTATTTAGTGAAAACTTATTGAAAATACCTATTTTACCAAAATATTGTACAAAATGTTTGCTTTTTGTGTGAATCTTCTTGAAAATTATTATTATTTGGATTAAATTGTTATTCAGATCAAGTGTAAAATAAACTCTCACCAAAAAGTTTTATTACAAGAAAAAGTTTGCATATATTAACACTAGAAAGACTGAAATTTTTTTTCTTTCTAAAAAGACTGAACACCGTCATTTTGACGGTTATAAATAAAACCACGAATTAAAATATTTAATTTTTTTTAAATGGTTAAATACCTTAAATTTTGAACTATTTCATACCAATATATAATAAATTAGTATATATTTAGATATATTTTTATGCAGGTATGCCTAGCTGACAACCTGGTATGGTTTATCCGTAAAAATATATGCATGATTTGTGCAGTCCTTATTTTTCAACACCAATAATTCCGAAGAGCCAATATTTCTGTTATTTGCAAAAGGGGCAAGAGACATAAAGTAACTGACATCTTTCGGATATTATTAAAGATGTCTGCCTGTTTTCTATACTGCCATCAAATTGACGGCCTTCAGACTTCGTCAGTATACAACACATTTTCTCCCCCTCTTTACTATCAAATATAATTTTGTAAATGTGTGTGCATATTTTGCATAAAATTAGAAAAAGTCATAAAATTTCAGAAGCCTGAGGACATAAATACAGACATGGTGCTCAATAGTATATCCAAAACTGTCAAAATGATAGCAGCCATCTTTCGAGTGGTAACTAGTTAAGAGCACAAGTTCATACCTGCCAACATTGCAGCAAGCATTTCAGGAGCAATTGCAAAAAATATCAGGAGTTTTCAGGAGCATTTCAGGAGTACACCGTAAAGTCAATAGTTTAAAAATAAATGGTACCGTTGACTGATATTAAATACATGTAAGAGTAAATGATCCATTGCGTTAAAGTTATTAATGTCAGGGGATATAACTATTAAAATATTTGCATATCAATTTAAACAAAACAGCTTTGATAATAATAATAATGGGGAAAAAAAATCAAAAACCTGCCAATGGGTTTTAAAATGGTTTTTTCTTTATTGTGTTGGTCCCACTTTGGTAATTTTAGACAAAAATATACAACAATTTTTCACAAGTTATTAAAGACTACTATTTCCTATGAGACTTATTAACACATTACTTAACTATGGTACTTGAAACTCATACAAAAAAAATACATGTGTACACATTTAATTATTATTCATGTTCTTTTAACGCTTGATACGTAGCTTGTTTTGCTTTCAGTAAATCATCCTTTGACAAAACAGCATCAAAACAAGATTCATTATTTGCATTTTTACATTTTTCAATCAGTATTGCTTCCAGAGTGGATAAATTCATACTAGATCTAAAATCGGTCAAATTTTTTTTAACTAGTGAAAAAATTCTCTCACAAGCAGCATTGCTGTGTGGTAGGAGAAGGACAGTTTCCATAAAGGCAGGCAAGTATTTATACTTTTTAGCTCCATTATGATCTTGTAATGCAGCTATAAGTGACCAAGCTACATCACAGCGTGAAACAGTCAGAATGTCATTAGTCAAAGGATCAACTTGATAGGTTGCAAATTCTTCTTCAATGCTATTCCTATCTGATTCAGGTACAGAGAACAAATCCAGAAAAAAATTTTGCCTCATGTCGAAGATTCAAATCTGCTACCTCACAATGTTTGTAGATTTCATCTGTCAGTGGAAACTTTTTTTGTCATGTAAGTACATGCTTCTGCATAAAAACTTCAAACAGAAGAATAAAACTTCTGTAGTTCTTCTGTGGAAAGTTGATTATCTTTAATATACTGCCTAGCTTTTCCACCTATTACCAACTCCAAATTATCTTTTTGATTTTTTTGCTTATTATAATCTAACTCAAAAACTGAAGTTGCATTGATAACAGTGAAGGGCTTGATGAATCTCGACAGTATACTGCTAAATAAACTTGTCAGTTCTCTCCGATATTTGTGAATCAAGGGAGACTCTTGCTGCATCATAACATTTGTAGACTGAAATATGGGGATGACAGACTGCAAAAACAAAAGGTACAGTTGTGTTGAAAGGCTTTCAAAAGCCTTTTTTAAACGGATGAAAGTAGAAGACGTACCCTTTTCTTCCTCACAGAAGAACATTCTAAGTGCATCCCATTGCTCTAAAATTCGGTCTATTGCTCTTCCCATAGATAACCATCTTGTTGCACCGTACTTTAGAATTTTGCGACTATCAATATTGCACCCTTCTTCACACACTTTCAGCAGCTGAGTTCTTTTTGTGCTCTTTTTCAAATAATAGAAAACATCAACAAGAAAGTTGTCAACATTAAATTCTGTTATCTTCTTTGTGGAATGCTGGGCAGCTAAATGGACTAAATGGCATGCACACCCATGGATAACAACATTAGGGTTTTCTTTTTTAATGAAAGATCCAACACCTTTGTGTTCGCCAAGCATAACTGATGCATTATCAGCACAAAATGCTACACAATTCATCCAAGGAACTTAATTTTCTTTGCAATTCTTCATTTAGAAGACCGAAAATATTTTCTCCAGTAGCATCAGCATCAAGCTTGCAAAGTGAAAGCAAGTTTGTTTGTACTTTTCCAATAGCTTCATCAAAATAAGTGACTAAGATTGGAAATAATTTTTCGTTTGAAAGGGAATTACTGCCATCGGTAGCAGGCGAAAATTTTTTCCTTTTAATTATTTCATATATATTTTCTTAAGTCATTCTCGAAAAAGATTTAACAATTTCAATCGTCTTTGTACGTGCACATCGGTACTTTGCCGCAATACTTGAGTCCGGGAACATCCGTCTGAACAAAGGACTGGCATGGTAAGCGGCAGATATTGGTAAGTTATGCTCCACTAAAAACTTCGCAAATAGTACCTCGGCTTGGATTACATCGAGATTTTCTTTCGCTTTAAACATCATTTTTATGTCCTTATTAGTATTTGTGTCTAAAAATAGCATGACCTTGACGCAGCGCAAGATTCACACATTGAAGTATGAAGATTCAATTTACGAACGATAGTTCGCGGGGAAAATGAATTCTCCCCATAACACGCTTTGTTCTCTGCATTACACGGCAAAGCAAAGAATTTCCGGAGAAAACTGAAACTTGCGCGGAGCATCTGGAGCAAGCATGATTTTACGGAGTTGCTCCGGACGTTCCGGAGCAGTTGGCAGGTATGACATGTTTACACGATGGAATTGGATATTACGTTATGTCTTTGGTCCACAACTGCTGACTATCCACAGAGAATAATTCATATCTCTGGTCTTTAATAGGTTAACATAATATTGAAGAATTACAGTCAGGAAATTAAGGTAAACAATTATTAGTTGACTGAAACTCCATTCATGTCAATGTTCTACAAAATGAAATACATATAGAACTAAGACAGTTGGTTTTGCCAATTATATTTGCATTTGCAACACCTATTTAGGGGAAAAAATAGATTATAACGAATGAATGGAATGACAGGATGCTATCTTTGCTGCAAAGGAGAGAGAAAGAAACAAAGAAAAATAATAAAGTAACCTAGACAGCATCACAGAGTTAATAGGTCTAAAAAATTGTCAACAAAACAGCATAATTTCAAAATCTATTACCTTCTGAGATCATAGGTTCTATAGTAAAACAGTGACCAGGCTTCATGATTCCAATAGCTTTATTTTCTACAAACAAACAAAAAAATTTGTTCTCGTGAAAACTTAAGATGCACAATATAGATAAATCAAAATTTATTATAGTCATTTATGAAACTTTAGTATGAATTTTTAAGAATCAATACAAATCATAAAAATAAAATGAAAAAGTTTTAACTAGTTGAATCAATATTCATCGAAACCCTACTAGTCTGCTGAATCTATATCATCAAAAATATATCTATGGTGCCCGATATAAAGGGTTTAAGTCAAAAAAAGTGAATTTTAGATATTTGTTAGTATTGTAAAAAAAATCATTTGACTTGTATAAAAGGCTTAAGTCTTATCAATTTTGTATACAAAAGTACATTTCTTTGTACAAAAGATTCAAGTCGAAATTATTATTCTGCGATGGGTATATAAAAGCCAATAACTTGGTATATTTAAATCACTGTTTTTAACTTAAGCTCTTTATACCAGGCACCATAGATATATTAAATCCTTTTTATGCTAAATGAGGAAAGGGTTTGTAAAGGCACTAAGAACTTGAAATTAGAGTCAATTACATTGTTGTAAACTAGCAACACATAATTTCATACATCTAAATACCATACATTGAACACATGGATAAATAATAATAATGAAAAATCTAATCAAATTTTCATGATTTATTACATTTTATTTACATTTTTGAATGCATCATATCTAGCTTTTATTAACATTTAAAGTACCCAGTGTTGTAATTGCTGTTTTGTGACTCATCGTGTATTAAAATTTCATATCATGTTACCAGTTATATATTTAACAATACAATCCTGGAGTTTGACTTTCAGTTTAGAAATGCCTTAAGATAGAGAGGTATCTTATTCATTGCAGCAAAAAAATAATTATGCTTAAATTGGAAATTAAATTTACTTTAAATTTACAATTACAGACCATATTTTACATAAAACTTAAATTTTACAAATTTCAATAATTTCAATAGTTAGAAATGTGTGTTTGAGTTATAAAAGTATACAATGCTTTTGGTAGTTCTAACTTTAAATACACTTCTAGCACCAGGTTTTACTGTGTAGGAACATACGTAATTTTTCAACTGCAATTTAATTTGTAAACATGGATAAAATTGTGAAAACTTACTTGCATAATGAGGCACACTTGGAGTTGTATGAAACAACCTAAAAATATATAATGTAATTGAGTAAAAAAAAAAATTACATATATTTACTGAAATATTTTCTACAAGTTTATCACCCAGCACTAAACACAAGAAAGCATAGTAGGGGGGAAAAAACTGAAGAAAACGTTACTTTCATCTATCTAGATTTTATAACCTTATGCAAGTGAAAAACAATTTTAGATAAAACATGCTTAACCTTTTCCTTAAGGGTTGCATGTACTCCAAGAATACATGCAATCCTTAAGGAAATAGCATGTACTCCAAGAATACAGGCCCAAGAATGTATATATAGTGGTGCCTCGACTTACAGAGTTTAATTCGTTACACGACGGAGCTCGTACCTCGAAATACTTGTATCTCGAATCAATTTTCCCCATTGAAATGAATGGAAATGCCATTAATTTGTTCCGGGCTCCCCCAAAACACCACAATTTTTTGTTACATGTTTTTAAATAAGAGAAATGTGCTTAAAAATGATGAACATTGTATAAAAACGCAACACAATAGAATGTACTGCAATAAACTTATATTATTAAGTGTAATGTACAACATTTACCTTGCAGATCAGACTTGAAGATGCTGATGTAAGAGGAGGAGAAAGGCTGAACTGAATAATTAAATCTTATTTGTTGATTTTTAACCAAGGTCATCCCATCCCCTAGACCCCATGGGGGTTCCAGTGTTGGGGAGGGATTGAAGCTATTTCTCTGTGAGAGAGGTAGGATGCTGTCCGGTTTCGGATGGTGACTCAATTGTGGGCAGAGCAAGCTGCCCGAGTGATAATTGTTTTGTGTTAATCTCTCGGTTTAAGACTGGATAGTAGCCTTAGAATAATATGCCGTTAGAAATATATTCCTTAGAAATATATTCCGTTCCTATTCAAAATGCGTGGCTGCAGAGCAGCCCGACCGTCTCAGTTAATCATCCCATTGTCTCTGGAGATTTCAACCCTTTACATTCAGCTTTTAAGATACTACGCATCTCTCACAGTCAGATTACATCAGTATGACGGTTACATCGAAGGTGAGGCTTGGGAGGGGACTGGCTGTCACTCAAATCCAACCCTGCAATGCATTTTCTCCGCGATGCTTTTATTCTGATTTTCACGATTTCCCAACCCCAATTGATAAATCTTATTTCTTCTTTAACAACGACCCCATTTAAAGTTTACATGATCGCCCCCCCCCCCCCATATTTTATAGCCTCATACATATATATATATATATATATATATAACCCCTTCAATGGCTGTTCTTACAAAAGGGGTATGAAATTTCCTGTTCTAAAGAGGGAATTCGAAAAATTGGGTCCTGTCCAATAAGATTAATACTATGCAAGCACATATCCATAATGCTTATATTGTTTAAAAACACATAAACAAAAAAAAAATAGATGTTGATAATTTATGAAAAAATGATGGTAAAAATTTTGGATTTAGATTTGAAAGTTTATAACATTAATTAAGTGATACCAGTGTTAGACTATTAAAAAATAATAATTGATATAAATAAGTTTGCTTCAATTCTTTTACTTTTAAACCTAAACATATTTTTTAATACCAAATAATTACATATTACAATAGTACAGTAATACCCCGACTTATGTGAACTTAAAGTAAAGAGGTTTATGATTGCACCCTTTGAAATCTGGAAATGAAATTTCCCCAAAACCTTTAGAAGGTGTGTGGAAGAAACTTTGTCAAATATTTTTTTTAAAACAAGATGGAAACAACACCTGAAACTAATCATATTGCTTGTGTGATGGAAGAAGTTGTCGATCTTGCCAGGCAATTAGATATGAAAGTCGATGGAGATGATGTCAACAAACTGATGAATTCTCATTTTGAGGAGTTGACAATCGATGTCAGAGAGATGCACAACCAAAGCATCACTGAAGAATCCAAAACTTCAGACCCAATTCCCACATAAACCTAAAGACATTTATAAACTTGACAGAGGGTCTCAGCACAATTGAGAAAGTGTTACAGATTTTAGAGAATATAGACTCTAATAAAGATTGCATGATCACGACAAAGCAGGAAATAAAAAATTGTTAGTCTGCTATGAAGAAATTCTTTGCCAAAAAAAAATAAGAGGCTTGAATACAGCAGACAATTTTATTGGACATTTTAAAACCATCAGCATTTTTTAAATATCTTGTAGATATGTATAATATTAATATGTAATATAATATTTTTATTTTAATACAATTTTTCCTTTAAACTGGTGTTTTTGTAATTTCTTGGTCCCAATTAGCCAGAATTTATATGCAAAGTTGCACCCCTACTTACGCAATCTTTCGTCGGTCCCACCTATCATGTAACTTCAAGGTATTACTGTATAAACTAAATAAGATATTTTTTACCTATAAAAAATGTTATAATTACCTATGGATTCCATGTCCACAATAACTTCGAACTACAGAAAATCCATGAGCTTGAACATATTTCTGAATCACATTACCAATCTCTCTGTACTTTTCACCAGGTTTTACTGTGAAGAAACATGTAATTTTAAAGACTACTAAACCCAAAAATCTCAAATTCAACAGTTAAATTACAGAGTTTGAAAAACAAAGTCACTCTCAATATGCATATATTATCCTAAAAAAATTAATAAAAAGGCAATAAGATAAGACAAAATACATAAGCCTCTAAAATAACATTATCTATTTCTAAAATAACATTATCATTACAAGGTGTCTAAAAAAACCTTGACACATTTTTAAAATTTATGTAAAAAGTATACAAGGAAAGAATTTGTAATTCACAGGTGTGTTACCATATATATTAGAGTTTTTTTCTGTGTCAAAAAATTTTAACAGGTGGCGCTAGTTAGTCAGTGAAAGCGGTAAAATGGCTACTCCATTAGAGAAAACAATATGTGTTGGTGGGTATTGCAAAACACAATCTGTTACTCAAGTGCAACAAAATTTGGAAAAGATCCTCCAAGTTGTAACAACATCTTAGCTTATTATAAATAGTTTCTGGAAACGGGAAATGTCCTTGATAATCAGCTGTAGTGTTGAAGAACTCAAAAGACGCATAATTGCTGCAATTTCATGTGTTACGAAATCCATTGTGGAATGCACATAGGCTGAGATTGATTACCAACTTGATGTTCTCCATGCCACAAAAGTTGCTCTTAAAGAAATTCATTGACTATATTAAAAAAAAACTCTAATATATAAGATAACACATATGTGAATTTCTTGTTCCTACCTTGTGTACTTTTTTTTGTATGAATTTTTAAAATGTGTCAAGGTTTTTTGAGACACCCTGTATTTTAACCACAATTTGCAGCTTTAAACAAACAGCATATAAATTTTTAAAATAAGTTTTAAAGGTAACTCATAAAATCATAGATTTTACATTATTTCAATCAGGGATACGCCTCACATATCTGACATGAGTAGAAATCACACAAGTTCTGGGAGCTATGGCTAACTAATATACTTTGCTTTTTCTAGAATATCTAAGTGCTAACTCAGACAATATTTGGGCCAATGCTTTTATTTTTCAATCCATGCAATTACACATACATAAGAACAAAATGCAGAGATTCATTCAACTTTTCCAAACTTCAATAGCCCTATAACCATTTACTCATCATTGGGCCAATTAACTCTTCAGCGGGCACACCAATTTTTGGAACACCAGCAGGTGCACATGGCATAAAGTGCAACGTCTCTTTCAACCTTGATTATTTCTTTTGTAATAAACTTTTTTTTTTTCAAATTGAAAAAAAAAAATTCTGCATTTTATGACAAGATATAAAATGTTGATAATATTGAGCTATATTTATAATTAAAGGCCAAAAAATGCTGATACAATCACCTTATTTCAAAACTGTCTGGTTTATTGGATCTAAGGACAACTTGCGAATGGATTCCTGTTATGTCCAAAAACCTAAAAAACAATGAGATTGCCCATCTTTGTGATATGCGAGACACTGTGTAATAGCTGCATATTTGATCGACTACATCAACTCCTGCTTTTGTCGTATTGTACTCCAGTATAATCACTGGTTTACCACAGTTAAATCATGACTAACAATGAATGGATAGGAATACAAGGGTCAGAAAATCAGACCTGCATTAGAAACGGTGTAGCTATAAATAGAAACTACTTAGAACATTCAACCCTTACATGTAAAAACAAACCATTCAAAATTATGAAAATGTTGCACTTTGTACATGGGTGCGTCCGTTGAAGGGTTAAACATGGGATAAAACATTAAAGGGGTGATCAAAATGTTTCAAAAGGAAAAACACTAGGTGAGCATGCTACATTTTTTCTGACCATACTGAAGAAAATTTTAAGCTTGCATGCAGAATTCCGTCTGAATACTTAAAGAACTTATTAACTAGTAAAAAGGCAAAAAGAGGAAATGTAAATTAATCCATGTATAAAACCTAAATATAATTTGTATTTACCTATTTCAATGGCTTTCATTAAGCATTCATGAGTTACACGCACCAGCTTCTTACCAGCATCATCAACATTTCCAACTAAGAAGGTTTCGTTTAAGTCACCATGGAATCCTTTATGATAAACAGTGATGTCAACTGGAAACAAAGAATAATTAATTTTGCAAAACACTAAAATAATTAAGGTATTTTATCAAAAATACAATGAATTTTTAAAATAACTATTATGCTATCCTAAATATGACATTAACCAAATGTGATCTTTTGTACTTCCCTTGAGCTGCCATAGTGAAATCTTCAAATCAGTAAAAAAATAAAATTTCTCTCATTTAATTACTTTTATTGATTTATAACATTCCTAAATGTTTAAATCAGTATTTTAAAATTACTAAAATGCCAATTTTGTAAGTAGCTTTGCTTTCCTGTTTTACATGTTTTGTATTAATATGCATATCCTGAAATTTAAATTATTTTTGACACTGCAAATACATGCCATCCCTTTTGACAAAATCTGGCTATCTGAGTCAAGCAATACGTTCAGAGATATAAAGTAAATTTCTCAGTTCCCCCTGTAGTGTTCTGAAAATTTTTATACTTATATGAATAACAAATTCTTAAACTGTTGTCAGCAGAATTTTCAAAACATGCTTATGACATCAATAATTTCAAAACTTAACTTTTTTCGAATTTTCATGAAGAAATTAAAATCTAAAACACGTTATAAAACAACAGACTGTATGGTAAGTAAATAGTCGAGACTGTATGGTAATTAAATATTGTATAAGCAAAAATCTATCTTAAAACCAATTTAAAATCTTTGAGTAAGAATATTTTATTTTTAAAGAAAAATTTCCTTTCAGTATCTTTCAAACCAATTAAAACTTTGGTGAAAACACTAACAAAAATGAAATTACATACTGTTCAGTAAATCACCATCTTCTAAAGGCCTCAGGTCAGGTATACCATGACAAATGACTTCATTTACAGACCTGAGAGGAAACAAAATACAAAATTAAGGATATTTAAAAATGTATTTTCCAATTGGAAAATTTCTTACAACTTGATAACAAACAAAAAATATTAGAAATACATGAAGTTACTTACGTGCAGCAGGACTTTGGGAAACAGTAATAATTTAAGGGTGATGGATAACAATCACGTTCTATAGAAGCCTGAAATGTAACTCACAGTTATTAAATATAGTACATATAAAACCAAATACGTTCCAGAAAATTTAAATAATGACTTTATGGAGATAAGTACACAGAAATTTCATTAAATAAAACTGTTTAGAATTTAACGAAAATTTTTTTAATTATTTAGCATGACTAGAAGTCACCATCTATAGAAGCCTTAAACTATGACTCATAATCGTTAAAGAGGGCACAAAGACATAAAAATGAAATATATTTTTAAAATGTCCCATAACATTTAACTGAAATTAATACTTAGAAATTTTGATAAATAATAATTAGGGATACATAATTTTCATATTTACGAAATAGATGCAAAAAAATATGAAATTTGCCGATATGAGCGAATAAATACATTTTTTTTAATAACTTTTTGATGAAAACTCAGTTATAAACAGCATTTTAAGTGAAATTAGGTAATAATAGTAATAATTTATTAATATAATTGCTTATCTAAGACCATCCAGTCTTTAACTGAGAGATCTCACTCTCAAAATTTGCTCATTACTTATTGCTAAAGACTTAAGGAAGAGAATGTGGAGACTACTACAATGTTAGCTTTTAACTAAGAATTTTGATAATTACCTATCCAAGTAAGTAAAATTGTGTTTTATTTTAATAAATGCGAATTTTGAATTTATATTTTTTTGCAAATAAATGTGAAATTTACGTACCCCTAATAATAATGTACAAAACATTCTCTATAAGGTTTTTTTTAAATTACCTGCAATTTTTTTCTCTTTCATTAAATTATGCACTACTAATTCAAAAACAATATCTATGAAAAAATTTCTAATGAAAAAAACCATAACATATATCATGTTGGAAAACTTATATCTTAAATACAAGCATATTTCACAATTGATTAATTACTTTGGATGGTAATAAAACTCAAAGAGTGAACACCTTCATATATATATATATATATATTCTATAACATACAAAACCAAAAACCTTTTCCAATTTCTTTTTAATTTCCTTCAAAATTACTTGGGCGTTAGCAAGCTATTTTCGTTTTAAGAACAAAGGAATTGGGAGTATTCTATATACAAAAGTAGGCAATTAATATATCATCCCTTAACCCCCAATCTCGTGGGTGCCAAAACTTATATAACAAGACACGGGACTTATGTGCCTGGATGGCTGGGCCGTCCAACAGATGCAGAGTGCAAGGGTCATGTGACAATGATCTCACGAAGTTAGTTAAGCCTGAACACGCTTGAAGAGTGATTTTTTTGTGTGACTTTCTAGCATAGAAAACATGTAATACAGTATCATATCTTTTCCCGGCCAACTCCAGCGGCCACTACAGCCAATGTTTCATCAGGTTCGAGATAAATACAAACTATCTCTGAAATTTTGAGTATTCCTTCCCTGACTCTATGTGGTTATTACATTCATCACAGCTCCAAACACCCCGGCTTCGCCAAACAGGATCTGATAATGTGCAAAATCATAAGTCAACGCCACGATGTGATTAGAGTTACCCACTACATCAGATGTGGGCATTAAGTTGATCGCGATCGACCGGTGGACCACCGAGACATTTTGAGGTGACCGCCTTTACTAAGGCCTAAGACACGCAAAATAAAAGAAACATATTTATGGAACACCGACGCAATTTGCTTTAAACGCGGTTTTAAAAGAGTAAGTTTTTTTTCTTGTAGTTATGTAGGTAAGTACATATTTCGTATTTAATATTAAGTTATAATAAATATTGAAGACCATTTTTTTTTAGCTCACCACACCTACGTAACTGGGTGGACCGCAACACCTTTAAAAAATTAGAAGTAGCCCATACCCTGGAAAAGTATGCCACCCCTGCGCTACATCTACCGTACTGTCATGGTCATGCTCCGAAAGACCCCGCGCTGCGAATGGGTATAGCCGAATGTTACATACATTTATATATATGTATGTATGTATACATATATAAATATTGTATTCAAAAGAATAGAAAGAACAAATATTACAATTATAAAACATAAATTTGAATTACAAAATTTCATATAAGTTTTGCAGACAGATGGGAAAAATTAAGCTTTGAAACAAAACTCAATTTTATGAATATAATAATGTCATGAATAACAAGAAAAAGGAAATTAATAGTAAATGCCTTTCTTAAAAAGTTTCATTAAAAATTTTAACAGATAATTAAAGCATAGTCACAAAGTATGCCATTTCCATTAAAAGAGAGACTGGTATAACTGCTTAAGTTTGAAAATATTTTTCATAATAAATTCATATAGTAAAATCATATAATTAATAATAAATAGTTGCTTAAATGAACAAGCCTTATACATACATATCACAAGATGTAAAATTGAAAATATGCTAAAAACTAATTAATTCAATGAACTTAAGTTTTTCATAAATTCCATCAGTTTTATAATAGGAAAGAACTGAAAGAATAAAAAAGCATAAAACTATGAAAATGTCAACACAACTTATAGTAAACTATAGCTTACTTCATGTACAATGCGATCTAATTCATCAGTAGTAACTCCAACAGCTACATGAGCAGCTACTGTGTCTAATACTTCTCTAGCTAACTATAAAATGAAGTAAAATAGTTAAACTGATAAAGAAATTAAAAGTAAAAGTTAAATAAAAGTGATGAAAGTGATAAAAATAACATCACAAAAAATGTACATACATTACATACATTTATAAATAAACACGAATTTAGGAATTTTTGTTATGTCACATGATCTGTTAATCTGCTAATAAATTCGAATATAAAAACAGTTACATTCATAGATTACAATATGTATACAAATACCAATAAAAATGCAAAATGAAAGTTGGAAATTGAACTATATTTTTCAAAACAAACATTAGGTATAATTTATATATTACATGCTAAATTTAAAGCTGATACATTTACAATCAATTTCAAACAAATACATTACAAATGATAAGAAAACACAAAAATAAGATTCAAAAAATCCTTTTTTAATACACTCCTGGCTAGAATAAAACTGAATTAATAATAAATTCTCTATGCAAAGATTTTGATGTGAGAAAAGTTCTGTTTTGCATATCATACTGCACACTAATGTAAATACTAATTTCATAAATGTATATAATTAATAAAGATGTTTTTCTAAAAATCTGAAAAAAAAAATTATCTACGGTTAAATAGTTACATAAGTTTAGACAAACATCTATATGTAGATCTGTTCTACACAGATATTATATATTATATCATATATTATAAAGATTTATTTAGTCTGTCAATGAGCAAATTTATTGAATTTCACTGCAGCTGGAAAAAAAAACCTCAACAGAAGCAATATAGTCTATTAAATGGATTTAAAATTGTAATATATTATTTTTAAAGCCATAATACAACTAATGATAATTCTTTGAAAAAAGTTACTAATTGAAATAAAAATTAAAAATAAATTTATTTCTAAAAAGGATATCTATGAAAAATTAATATCTTAATAAATTATTCCAACATGAATAACATTTAGAATCTCAACATGAGAAAAAAAAATTCAGACTGTTAAACCGTAAGTTTTATATACTTTTTCATTAACATAAATTGCTACCTCTTTTTACTCTTTTCCATAAAAATCAGAGTCCTCGATAATATATATCCTTTTAATTGGCAATTTCTCAATCAAAAATGATTTTACACTTTTATAAGAAAGAAAGTTCCCACAGGGGAGTATAATTCACAATAATAACTAAGAGAGAAAACTGATATTTATATCCAAGGAAGTGTAGTTCCCCTGAATAAAGAATAGCAGTCCATGTATGCAAATGAGTGATATATCTAACTTCATGTATAGTTGATATAGTTCACTCAAGTGGGGGGGGGGGGGTGGAGGGGAGAGAAAAATGTAAATATAAATAAAGAATAAATTACCAGCAAATTAAAATATAAGACTTAAAAGTCCTATAGTAAAAAAAAGGATTAATTACACACTTTAATGCCTATGAATATTTTCTAGAAATAAGAAAGTTTAATGATATTAAAGACACAAAAAGAACAATTTAAGAATCTGGATGTGTATATATGTAAGTGCATGCTTTAATTTTCCAAAGATTTTCTCAAGAAAGACAAACCATAAACATCAAAACACTGAATAAAAAATACCTTTGAAGCTAACGTAACACCTGCAATTTCTTCTTCATCTAAAATCTTAATACTGGTAGTTCCTTTAAGAGTTGTTTCACATAATGATACACCTACAAAACAAATTGGAAGGTTAAGTCATATTCCTCTAATCAAATGAACTAATGAGTTAACTAAAATAGTTAACTTTACTGTTACTACTAGGCAGGGCCGTCGTCAGCTGAGCCAGGGCCTGGGGCATAATAATACAGTGTGCCCCTTCTCCACTCAATATTTGAACATTGTATACATTTTTTTAGTCAACTCTTATTTTAACCGGACCCCGGGTATTTTGTCCTCCCTGCCGGCGGGCCTGCTACTAGGACTAATAAGTTAACTTTACTGTTTTCATCTTACATTAAAATTAATAATTTGAAGAGTACTTCAGAATTTTTTTATAGTTAATGTAGAAAATTTATTAATTTTCCCTTCTACAGTTAAATATTTTAAAAGTACTAATCACTAAAACTTTATAGTTGTTTCAAATATAAAGAAATGACCATTCCAATATGTGGCATGATGCCTGTCAAATAAAGTAATAAAAAAGGGACTTAATCTAATAAAAAAAAACTGAATTTATGTACACATGATTGAACATACAATAATTATTAATCATTACAATGTATTTAACTTTCCAATCATAAACCAATACCACCATCCCTCAAATTTACTTATAAACTCACAAGAAAAACCACTAGCAAAACTTTCATAGAATTCTAAAACTGCAAATTCCAAAGTAATCATTCTTTATACCGCTTCAAATTATAAAATTTTTTAGCTGTAACAAAACATGTGAAATTTGAAAAGTTACCTTGGGGATGATCAGCATAATCCGGACGTAATATACTAGCAGGTACTTCTCTTTTGGGAGTCTATGGAATGAAAATAATTCATACAATTAGAAAAGCTCTCAGTTTAATCTTTTACTTCAAATGTATGACAAACTTAATAAATAACTATCATAACTGATATATTCATAAGTACTCTATTAACAATACTCCTAATTTATATAAACTCCTAATTTAAAAAAACTCTTATAATACAGAAAAACAAAATTAGAGACAATGAATTAAAATTAAACCTTCTACACTAACTAATAAAAATAAGGGCAGCTCTTCTATTGAATTGAATTTTATACATAGTGACTCATAACAAATTCCCTATAGCAAAATGTTCTATATTCATATAATTGTCATATTACAAATAATGAGAGTTTTAGTATCAATAATGTTTATGTCTTACAACAGTTATACAAAAAAAAACTTTCATAAATTAAAGATGTATCCCACACAATTCATTATTTTAGCTTTCAAAGAAAGTTATTGATTAATGCTAAAATATCTTTAAAATTTCACAACACAGAGAAAAATTCAAATTTTGTGAGCATTAAATAATTCATTCCATAAGACAGTGACTTTGCCAGAAAAACTTTCAAAAGGGCTACTGGTCCATTTTTGGCCAACTATGAAACTATATGAAAGATTAAAATTTGGGAACATGGTTTAGCCCCTAAACATTCCCCCATTCTCTGATTATGCCACTGTCTAAAAGAATTAGAAGGTATCCGTGTACTTTAAAGAAACAATAATCATGTCATATGCAGCAAATTATTTCAGAAACCAGTAAATCTCAACCTTCAATTTATAAATCTAAAAAAAAATCAAGCATTCTTTTCAAGACACAGAGAAAAAATATATATATTTTTATTTCATGCACCTGATAATTCAGTGAATTATTATACTCTGTATCATGAATTTCTAATAAGTAGTTCAGCTTTCCTCAGTTTCTGCTTTAACTAATTTTTTTTCGGTCTTCTTAAGAGTTTTAGAAGGTAGACAAACCAGTTAATTAAAAGATTTCAATATACATATCTTGGGTTGAAAATTTGTGCTCAGGAAAAAAAAAACTAAATTGATTAATGTTCACTAGTAAGTTTTCAGATATATACAGCTACAAAGAATTAAAAAAGACTGATTTTTTAGACCTCTCAATGCTATGTTACATTATTTAAAAAAATTATTTTAATATTTATGTAACATTATTTAAAAAAGTATTTTAATATTTTCTTCAATTTTTTACTCTAAGCCCCCCAACTGTTATCTATACAGTTAATATAGCTTTGTCATTAAGATAAAGTAGTTCACACACTCACTAATGGAAAAGGCCTCAGTTTTCCAGTAAAATGATAATCTGGCCATGGATTGTATGGCTTAGACACAGCCTCTGCAATAGAAAGTAATAATGATTGTAATTTAATAAATAAAAAAAGGGAATTATCATAATATAAAATGATTCATCAAAAGACATGCTTATCCCTTACTAGCTTTTTTATGAACTTGCTTATGTTCATTCCAGTTTCCTTTGAAGCAATCCTGAAAGAAATTTAGAGATCAATAACATAGATAATTTAAACAGAAATTCATATAACAAATATATTTATTCATATACAAATATACTTTTTATACATTCTATTACATAGCATGTAGGATTAAATTATACACTATATACTTTTTTTAAAAAATACTCTCACTTTTGGTATTCTATAAATCTAATTTCCTTTGTATAAAATTAATTAAGCTACTTTTATTATTAAAAATAAAGCACTAATTTGATAATTCTGGAACCTCGGGTGTCTATGGTGTTTAAATTGATGATTAAAACGATCACCGATATTTTCTTAGTTAATAAGCCATAACTGTAAGCACACACTAGGACATTCAAATTTATTTAAATAATATCCCTCCTTTTGGGAGTACTACATTATCTCCTCATGTACACTTAAACCTATAAAACTGAACTTAACCTATGCAGTTAACAAGCAATGTTAACACACTGGAGTTAATTTTATTTTCTCAATCCTGCAAAGTAAGGATTTTATGCGAAAATTGCTCAGATATTGGATTAACAATGAAAAGCCAAAGAAATGGCAAATAATTTTCTTGAACACATCAATGTTTCAAGAAAATTAAATTAAATTAAAATTGCACGCAAAAAATTCTTAATTAAAATTGTAAGCAAAAAATATAACGGAACCAAAAATACGTCGTTTTCTTTTGTTAAACTTTCAGTAATCACGTTACACATTCTAGTAAATAATGTTGATGGGGATCTATTGTTCCTCACAGAAATGCAGAACGGAAATACCTCTCGCACATACTAGCAGTGATGTGTAACATAAATAAGAATAGTACCTTAATATTTAATGATCAGACTTTAAAATCATTCCTTACGGATTTCAAATAAAGCTTTTAAATTATACATAAATTCACGTGTTACAGACAATCCGCCAGACACGTGATTTGAAAAAAAACATGCGAATTATTTCATATAAATAAATACTCTACCTGTGAACAAAAAAAGGATCCATTGATTCCGTACTTAATACAAGTAGGACATCGTAATTTCGCCGATTTTTCACACCCAGGAGTTTCACACAATTTTTCTACCATTACATCGGCCATTTCAATTTTGCACGAATTTGAAAGAAAAGAAATCAAAATAAACAATAAGAAATACAGTCACAGTTTGAAAACGAAAAATCCAGTTACAGTGAAGACCCGATTTCTAGGGATAAATGTTTGAAAAATGTTATGGTCATGAAATTGCTTTCTAACTTAATTTTAAAAGATTAGATGCTTCGTCATGCTATGAGTTTACTTCTTCAAATTCAAAACTGGTAGCATCTGTGCCTGTTATATGAGAAAAACTATGACTGCATAACTACAGCTTTAATTTTCCTCTTTTGGATCCCCTTGGTGTACTGTTCGTTTATATTTTTGAGCTTATTTGGGAAAGATTACATTTGTTTGACAGAAATTCGACTTTGTTGGAATATTTGCTGTTACTTGGTTCTGAATGTTAAACGTGTCTTTCATTTAACTTTTGATTCTGAGACAGCAAGAACTGACGCTTGGCTCGGAAAAAAACGTTTCACACCCTTAGGTCCTGTTCACATAGGAGTCCATTGCGGCGCGTTAAAGTATTGAAACATATTTAACCAATGACAAACATCCAAACGATTAGCAATGAAATTTTTAAAGCCTATGATTGGTTTATTTTAGTCTCAACGTCATCTTTTCCTTAACGCAACGCAACGGACACCTATGTGAACAGGCCCTTGAGCTCACAAGACCCATGAAATCTTATCCCCTCTCACTCCCCTGTATCAACAGAGCCATAGACGTAGCGTCGGGGAGGGGACTCCCCCCCAACTTAACTTATAATAATTTAAAACGTTAATAGAAGTTCAGTTAAAATCGGAAAATTGTAGTAAACTCTTTAAGAAAGTTGGTTTTTTTTTTCCGCCTTTTCAAACTGTGAAACTGAAAATTCCGATTATGTCTTTAGCCTTAACATAGTTCTTAACAATTATATGATCAATAACAAAAATTCAATGTTATATTTTTCTCATTTTATTTATATTATATTTTTCTCATTGTATAACTTTTGAATACTACTCAAACAACAATTCTATTGTTATTCAATTTTTAAAAAAATCATAATATTTCATATTTAAGGACCGTCCGGCAGTCAATGCGCTGAGAACCTAACTGAATTCAATTTCCCCCCCCCCCCCCCCAAAAAAAAAAAAAAAAAAAAGTTATAAGCAAGCTATGCCTATGAACAGAGCTGATGTTTTGATCCGTAAAACATGACTTGATAAAAGATCTCAAAGTTTGGGGGTTTTAATAGCTTTTCTTCGGGGCCCCGGGTTGCCCAAATTGGTCGGCAGATCTGTATTGTCCGTCCGGAGACCAGTTCCATATGAAACATCACCGAACAGGGGAAATCACCCTCCGCTGATTCAGACCTACGCCCTGTTAATGCGGGAGTTCCTCAAGGTTCTAAACTCGGACCGGTCTTATTTAACTTATTTATAAATGATATCCCCCACCACCCCGGACACTTCGCTTGCACTCTGTGCTGATGACACAGCCATTCTTGCTATAAACCATAATGTCAGATATATGCATACTCACCTCCAACGTCACATTAACATTCTTGAGCGCTGGTTTGAAAAATGGCGTATTAAATTAAATCCCAGTAAAACAAAAGCTATCTTTTTTTCATACAATAGGATTCCTCCACCCCCAGTTAACGTTTATGGTCAGCTCATCCACGTTGAAAGGGAAGTGAAATATTTGGGTATCTTCATGGATAGTAAGCTTACTTGGAAGAAAAATATTAATAATAATATCTGCAAATTTTTAAAGCTAGAAAAGATATCGCCCACCTCCTGTTCCAGAAGGAGATGAGTATAGAAAATAAACTTCTGCTTTACAAAACAGTACTTCGACCTATACTTCTTTATGCAGTACCTGTATGGGGGTCAGCGGCTAACAGTCATGTCCAGAAATTGCAATGCACAAAAAATAAAACCTTACGTCTAATCACTAAAGCCAATAGATATAAAACTAACTACTCCCTCCACAAAGATCTAAGTATTGAACCCATTCGCCTGACTATAATTAATCTCGCCACTAAATTTTATAATAGTCTTTACTCCACCCCTAATGAAGAAATTGCCAATCTTCCGGATTATGACAATAGAGAATTTAATCTTAGACCTAGAGCGACTCTAGTGCTTGACACTGGGATTAATCCCAACTCTTCTTTCCCCTAATTTAAAATTTATTTTTTCTTTCTTTTTGTCATTCCGTTTTCCTTTAATTCTTTCTAGACCGCTTTTTCCCCCCTCCCCATTTTTCCTAATTATATGCAGTCACATCCTCTTACGCTTTTTTAAAAAAGGTAGAGTGTCGTCTCGTTGGTGTAATATGCCTCTACGAATCCTCATGGTCAAATTGTGAGCCGTCCTCCCTGATAATATCTTCTTATAAGATCCTGGATCCTGTTTCGTCAACCAATCAGGTTGCGGGACACATTTTGCTCTCGACCTGCAGTTAAGCTTGATCTTTTTTTAACCTTTGTAATACAAATTCATCATCTTGCTTCCTTTTTCGGACTTTTTTCAAGCACGGGTTGCTTGATTGCTCTTTCCCATCCTGGGTTTGATCCCAGCATTTAATATCTTTGCTGCTCGCTGTCCTCTGTGGCTCGTCTTCGACTTTTGAGAGTTTAATCTTTATATTTTGCTTTTTATTTTGTTATATTGGAACATTTTTTTTGACAAGTCTTGCTGATTTACAAAGCTTTCAAACTTTAACTAAATTTTAACATTTTTGTTTTTATTTTTGTAACTTCTTTAATTTATTTTGTTACTTTTTTTTCCTTCTTTAACTTGATTGATTTCTTCTTGGACCATGCGTGAAAAGCTTCAGTGCTTCCATATCCATACCGAGGGTAAAGGGCTCGCTTTAGCCCTATTTGGAACCTCACGAACATTTTTTTGTCCATGTCCATGTGTCCCTCCACTGAGTTTGCAGGCCATTTCAGCAAACCCATTTCAGCATGCTATGACTTCTGCTTGTTTACCTGTATAATATTTATTTTCATGTAGAAATTGTTCTGAATAAAGGGGAATGGAAAGAGAACTCACGGAAATTAGTTAGACACGATAAAATATCAAGTGATACCATCAAGTTTTAAAGGGCATTATCATTATTTCCTGCATCATTTTAGGTTGAGCCTTTGAAATGTAAGTATCTCTCTATTCTAAAAAAAAGTAACTGGCGCCACCGCCGCTGTCAAAAGCTTGTCACGCTATCTCCTCCGAAACCGCTGGGGGTATGGGGTCGAGACCTATACCAATAGATGCAGAAAAATGCGAGGAAGAAAGTAAGACATGTCTCATCTTCGACGGACTTTAAGTTTTTTTTAATTTTATGTTTTATGGAAAAATATTGACTTTTTCATGTTCAGATTACGATAACTCGCCAAAAATTAATCGTAGAATTTTGATCTTTTTACAATCTAAGACTACAGACATTTCTCCTTCAAACAAGATCTCATTTGTTTAAAAATAATTTTAAACAGACTAATATTTTCATAAAAATATTAAACCCACTTTTTCGAGAAATATCGTCACATATGTGGATGTAATATCGATGCTCCTCGAGTTTTTATCTTACAAAAAAAATATTTACATCATCTGGAAGATGAAAGCTTTCTCATTCATATAAACCTCATTTCAAGTCTTTATCTTAAAATTTCGATTTTTAATTTAATTTTAAAGCTGAAACAGTGATTCCCCTCCTCAGTGATTCCCCTTCAACAGTAAATGGATGAAAGCTGTTGCATTGCCCGGGAATCACCCCTATGTATCTCGCTATTAGCAACTTATTCCATCAACTTGCTGTGCCATGATTGGCGCTGTGCTTAAGCGCGCTGCTCGTATGCGATAGTAACCGGTTCGATCCCGGTGGACGCTCATTTTTACTAATTATTCTAAATATTTGAATTTTATTCTTTTAATTCTTATTATATTTTATATTTTACTTATCTGAAGAGGGCTTAATTTTTATTTTACTGCTGAGCACATATTTTCGGATGTACATGTCTTGCTACTGGAGGTAAAGTCGTAAGACCATGGCATTCCAACAAACTGAATATACCTTGACCTTGATCCTAACAGAGGAGCGAGCGTAGCGAGCCTAGGGGCAAAGCCCCTAGTTTATAAAAACTAAACTCATAGCGCAACAGTCCGCTGTGGACCAAGGCCGGCAGTGCCCATCTCCGCTTTCTCGACCGTGGGCTTGGGGTACCATACAGCATATGTCTCAGTCAGGTGGTTAACCCGACGTGGGACCCCCAGAGTTTAGTTCCCAAGCATGCTTCGTCCTCATTTTATCGACCCACTCAAGAGATGAAAGGCTGAGTCGACCTTGCCCAGTCACAGGATCGAACCCTGGACTTGTGGTGCGGCAGCTTGACGCTTTAAACAACTACGACACCGGGCGTCGTAAGTATTTATACGCGGGGAAAAAGTTTGAAAGGAAAATTTGTTGCACGGTGTTGCAAAATAGTTTTAATAGTAATCTATATCTCCTTTAAGTGTGTAGCATAAGGCTTACCGAACACAGAGAAAGTGCGTGTCTGAAATACACATGTCTTACAAGCTGCGTTGAATAAGTTCCAGAGAGCGCACATTGAAATTATGAGTTTCGGGAATTTGATCCGCCATGCTTACGACGTAACGCCACGCGCGACAAAAATGCTGCAAGCTTTACTTTTGTGACACCGAAGAGACAGCGATAAAATGGCGCTATCATGTCGCATGTCTGATTGATGCAACCACTCGGCGAAGAAATAACTGGTTTTTCAACGCAGCTTGAGTCAAACAACGCAGGTCGTGAAACGGTCTGTTCACATTGAATCCGGAGCGTTATGTAAAGCGTAGCGTTACAAATTCTAACCAATCACAGTGCTCAATTCATTGATCCCGTGATATCTCAAACCTGTTACAGGTCATGTCAACAATATCGGAGCCAACGTAGTAATGTAACGCAACGCTCCGAATGCAATAGAAACCGGAGCGTTAGCGTTTTTTTTTGTTTTTTTTTGTGTGTGTGTGTGTGTTAATGATCCCTGTCACCCAGCAGAGCTAGAATATTCATAGATAGGGAAACTTCTGTTACCCTCAGGGACCGGAGCACCAATGGTAGAAGTCTGACTTAGCTCCGTTAGCGTAAAATGTTTTAGCAAATGGTATGCCAATAAGCGCCAACGGAATCTTTAACGATGACGCTGACAGATTCTATGGCCCTAAGATA
Source organism: Dolomedes plantarius (assembly GCA_907164885.2). NCBI lineage: Eukaryota > Metazoa > Arthropoda > Arachnida > Araneae > Dolomedidae > Dolomedes > Dolomedes plantarius. The sequence goes on from OU015502.1 coordinate 31,571,954, forward strand.
CACCTCTCTGTGTGCAGCAGTCCTTTGAGATGGAAAAAAGACTTTTGCGGCAATACGGGGGAAATTCTAAGGATGTGCTAACCTGTTAGTGAACATACATTAGAAGAATTATTTATTATTTAGTTAATTTTATTTAAAGTTATTTATTTAGCAAAAAATTGCAAGTTCACAAAAATAAGTTTGGAAAATAAGGAAAAAACCAGTTTTTTTTTTCAGAGAAAACAGCATATATAATTATAAAATACGATTTTGGAGTAAATTACAATTGTGGCTTTGCAAGATGACATGATGGAATGCGTTTAAGATGGCGAAAGAAAACGGGTATCAATCTGGCTCCTTCCCAAAAGAGAACGTAAAATTACGGTCGGGAAAATATAGTTAAGAATTGTGATACAGAATATTAGTCACGCATTGACAAATCTGCATACAATCGTTATCGAATTGCTAACATATTTCTATTATGTAATGTTCTCAATTCCTCGGTTACTGTTAATGAAACAACATCTACCTATTAAACTATTCCTGCAATGTAAGGACCTCTCATTTCGAATATCCTTTCTCACTTACACTAGACTCCGGATATTGAAAAAAAGAAACAACAAAAAGACAGCATTTGTGAACCGTAGTTAAGAAATAAAAGTTTGTCTTGAAACCCTGCTTTTGGTGCATGCATGTATCATTCCTTGGCGAAAAATAATTTTCTAAGAACATAGAATAGTCTAATGTAATTTCAGACGCGAGTGTTAAGTAATGTACAAAGGGTGAACGGTCTTGAGTCTAGGAACAAAGGAGGCTTGGAAACTTATAATAGCTTCTCAGTGACATCACATAAACGTCACCTCTTCTGCAGACCTCTGTTGAAGTGCTACATTTTTTAGAGCTTTTCTTTTTTTCTTTTTGCGGTACAGAAAGAGAAACTAGCGATTGAAAGAGGCAAGCACTAAATCCTGTGTGGCTTTAAATTTAAAAAAAAATTAATTTCACTGAATTAATTAGATGATTTTTTTAAAATATAGAATTTTTATAGTTTTTTAAATCTGATTAGAATATTTGATTTGAAAATGAATTTTAATTGACTGAATTTTTTTAATTTAATTTAATCTGATTCAGAAGATTTAATTGCCTCCAAAATTAATTATCTAATTTGTAAAATAATTGAAATTTACTATATTCAATCTTACAGTAATCAAATTTTCATGATTTAATTAATTTTATAATTAAAATAAATCGTTAAAAATTCGTTTGAAAAATTAAATATTGTTCCGAAAATAAAAAATACATTCTTTTTAAATGCAACATTCTTTACAGAGTTTCAAAAATTTAAACGTATGTACTATGTTTTTTTTTCAGGAACTACCGTTTGATAAAAGTGAATAAAAATTGGTGTGAATTGTGAAAAAATTTAACTTTGATCTTTCGAGCTTTGCAAATCTAATTACAAATCATTGGGACATTTTCAGTGAAATAATTGAAGGGTTTTCCTTTCCCTAAGGCTGGCTGATATATATATATATATATATATATATATATATATATATATATATATATATATATATATATATATATATATATATATATATATATATATATATATATATATATATATATATTGTATATATATATATGTCGGGCTTGACTTCTACTCCCATACTATTTAATATAAATCCGAACCTCTTTTGTATCATGATGCAGTCGGTGAACCGGTGGTGACGCTTATCATCTAAATATTTCCACCAAACTGTGTTATGTCGACACAAAGCCATAAAATAGTCCAATTGATGTTCCTAAACATATTTATTAAATTTCTTTAAAAATTTCAGCTCCATCAAACATTACTTAAGAACCCCACCCAATTTAAATCCGTGCTCCTAACGGCACACGTCTTTTTCGTTGCTTAGTTATCCATGACTCTGAAATAAATCCTTTGTTCCCAACCTTTTAACCAACGCACACCGACGCTCATTAATTATTCATGTCGTCATAACGTACATTCTCTTTTTGCTGACCGATGCACATTCTTAGCGCCAACTCTTCAAGGCTAATCCGTCTACTAAAAATTCTCCCATGTGGTTCTGTGGTTCGGAAATTGAATCAAGCCAACCCATTAATTCTATTTTCACTGCCATACATTACACCGCTTATTTGAACTCCCAGACTTTTAAATTGTTAATCCTATATTTTAATAACTAAAATCCCATTTAAGGTCGCGCGATCGCCCCCCATATTTAATAACCTTATATATATATATATATATATATATATATATATATATATATATATATATATATATATATATATATATATATATACACTGCTGGCCACCCAAATTGCAACACCAAGAAAGACAAGAGATATCACAACAAAATTTATTTTGTAGATAACATGTTGACCAAGTATCAAATGATTAAATTTATAGACTTCTGTGAAGTGTGGTTCCTGCCAAAATCAGTAGCCAGAGTAGCCGCCATTGTTGGAGATCACCGCTGCCACACGCCTCGGCATTGATTCAAATACACTTTGGATGAGTTCTTGGGGTACAGCAGACCAAGCAGCTTCCACACGTTGCCAAAGTTGATCTGCTGTGGCAGCTGGGGATGGAATCTGGGTCAATCGTAGAGCAACCATGGACCACATGTTTTCTATCGGCGAAAGATCCGGAGAGCGAGGCGGCCAGGGAAACAATTTTATCTGGCGATTGACGAAGAACCGTTGGACAATGCGTGCCACGTGTGGTCGCGCATTATCCTGTTGAAATATGGCTGTGGGCAAGCCCTGAAGGTAAGGAAGGACAACTGGCTCCAACACCTCGTAGATGTAGCGCTGGCTGTTTAAAGTACCGGCAATGCGTACTAGAGGTGTGCGAGAGTGATATCCAATACCGCCCCATACCATAATACCCGGTGCAGAACCAGTGTGGCGGTGCATAACGCAACTGTTCAGCATCCTCTCTTCACGGTGTCTCCGGACTCGAATGCGACCATCGTGGTGTTGCAGACAGAAGCGTGACTCGTCAGTAAAGACAATTTCATTCCATTCTGCCGTCCACATCCTTCTATCATCGCACCATTGGCGGCGGAGACGTCTGTGGTTCTGCGTCAAGGGTAGACAAAGCAATGGACGTCTTGCGGACAGACCACTCTGCTGTAAACGGCGTCCAATGGTACGCGCAGACACTGGATGATGCGTTACAGACTGCATGTGCTGTGCTATGGTTCGTGATGTGACTGAGCGATCCGTCACTGCCACGCGCACAATTTGCCTGTCATCACGTGAAGTGGTGAGCTGAGGTGGATGCGATCGAACACGCCGGTCCGTCGTACCCTCCTGCATCCAACGATCACATATCCGCATTACAGTTGTTTGGTTTCGTCCAACACGACTACCGATTTCCCTGAAAGATAATCCACAATCTCGGTAGGCCACTATCCTTCCTCTGTCGAACTCGGATACTTGATCAAAAGATGATCGCTGTTTTCGACGAGGCATAATTGATCGTTTTTTTGAAAAAACCACAAAAACACAATTGCCGAACTTGAAATTCTCGCTTGAAATAACTTGAAAAATGGCGCTTTGAAGTGGCGCCACAGGCGCGCGTGATGTGCGTCTGCGCTGAAATTCTAATCATTTGCATATCTCACCTCCGCTAATGCATGTTGTAAATTTCATGTTATTTGCATGTTTCCTTCAGGGTGTTGCATTTACAGTGGCCAGCAGTGTATATCTATATATATAAAAGAGCTCGTCTGTTTGTTTGTCCGCTATAGAATCATAGACTGTTTCACCCACCGGGACCAAATTCGGCACAGTTAATGTTTATTACCCGAGAAACTTAACGCAGCAAAAATGGCTCAATTAGTGGGGCTCAATTAGTTTTTTCTAAAATTAACTTTTTAATGATTTTTGTTCCCCTATGAGGTGCACGTACCACCCGTGGATACGGCCCATTCACCACAAACAGCTTCTAGGGGTGACAGTGGGGGGGGTCAAATTCCAATGCGTAGGAGGAAGAGGGTTGAGAATGACCTTTGGCCCTGGCTCCCCAACGCATCTTGCACTTTACCTCTTCCTAGATGTGGAAAAAAGTGCCTTTTTAAGGGAAAAATAAATAATAAAGGCAAATGTAAATTATAAAACTTATTTCTAATTAAACAGAGGATCAAACAAATCTAATTAAATTTAATTAAACAGTATCTAACAAATATAATTAAATAGTAAACTTATTCAATCCAAACGTGCAAATTCCGCAACACGGTGTTATTAATTCTCAATAAAAATCAGACGAAGGTCCGCAGGCTCAAAGTTTCTTTCTTTCTTAATGTTTGTATATCATTTCAGTCGAAACGCGCTAAGCGCATTCTGTATGGCCAGATGAACATGAAGAGTAAGGGTGCACCCACATATTTTTTTGATGGAATGCATGAAAAATTTTATATCTATATATCTACCCGGGCAACGCCGGGCAATAATGCTAGTATATATATATATATATGAAATGACTCGAATCGGGTCATCTCTTGAAGAAGCACAATCGAGGCCGAAATTAAATGCGAATCGAATTCACAAAGAACAACTGAAGTTTATTCCATGAAAACAGCAACATGTTACTCGTATCGAAGCCAACCCGTGTCTCTCGTTGCGCGTGAATATAGAATTAGGTCAAAGAGGGGTTGCCAGGAATTGGCGGAGAGAGTTAGTATATGGAAAGGCGGAGCATCTCGCCAAGGTGTCAGAAGGTTACCACATTAAGAAAGAAAGTTCAGGTAAGGGCGATTAAAGATTATTGATCACATATATATATATATATATATATATATACACAGAGTTTGTAGGACATAAATGTCAATGATGTGAAGTTGGACTTGTTAATACTTTTGTGCACACCAGCCATGCCACATAAAAACAGTCCTAAATAAAAACTCCGTGAGTTCTACCACAGAAAGCTATTCTTCCAGTAATGCGCTGCATCCCAAAATGAATGACTTGGGAATATTCAAATACTCTGTAGTGTTTCTATTAAATAAACTTTCAATGAAACCTTCTGACAACAATCATACATTTAAAAAAGTCGATTCTTCCACATCTTGAACATTTCACTGAACTTACAGTATGAAAAAATTGCTTGCTTTTAAATCATTCGGAAGTACATTCAGCACTTGTAATTAAAAATTTCGTTAACCTAAATCATCAAAATTTGTTTTATAAAATAAAAATTATATAAGAGAGGGAGGAGGCCTCTTTCTCTAAATTATACACACACACATCATATATTTGACCCACTTTTGACGTTTAGAGGTTGGGAGGAATGTTCAGTTTATATTTTCACCAATAGATGGCACTGCTGTACGAAAGAGCACGATAATAGTGCACGTAATAATCATCGGATCATTCAGGAAAATTATTTAAAAATTTGTATTTTAAACACGAAATTCTGGATTGAACTTCCTCGCCAGAGATAAAATTATTAGAAAATAAATGTCGTCAGTGCGTGCTTTATTGAATTTTTCTGTCAAAATGAAATTTATAAAGATTCTACGAATACAAATTATAATTATGCTACAACTTTTTTCGTGGATTTACCGTGGAAACTTGCACAGTATTCTGAAGTCGATGAGATTCGTTTGTCACCTTCATAAGTAAATTTTACTGCCGGTCCCGGATGCATATCAAGAACAAATATTAGGTTTTCCTACCGTTATGTTCGGTAGTTTTGCAAATAAATAGATAAATAAAATAAAAGTATTCTAAATTCGTCCTATATATATATATATATATATATATATATATATACAGGTGGTTATCAAAATAAGGGAAACACCTATCAATATTAGTGGTGTTTATGAATGTGCTTCGTATTCCTTAAAAAACAAGTCTGGCCACTGGTATTTTTTTTATACATATAATACTAGCGGCCCGTCCCGACTTTATCCGGGTTGAACAATTATCTATTTTAAGTAGATATTAGGTAGGTATAATTTATTTTAAAACTTCATGGTATACCACATTTTTCGTTTTTCTGAGGTTTTAAAATAAATTGATTCTACGCATTTCCTGACCTAGAGAGAACAACATATAATTGTCCATGAGTAAAGCAATCTTCCCATAAGTCAAGTCCAATATATTTGTATGCTTGACGTTGGGATTTGTTGATAGTGATGGCAAAAGAAATTTTTATCGTAAACTGTAACGTCAGGCACTGAATTGTGTCCGGGGGCCACCAGCATGCCTATTTTGATACGATTCGACCCCCTAGCCTATCCGCTACAGAGTCCGCACACAAAAAACACGAAAAAAACACCAAAAGTGGCACAAAAAAATTAATAACTTCTTTTTAAATTAAAAATGAAAAAATCCGGCTACGTCAGGCACTGAATCGTGTCTGGGGCCACCCGATAGCCGATTTTGCTACGATTCGGCACCATAGTCTCGCTGTCACCGAGGGCAGCCGCGGAAGCTGTCGAAATAAGCAACTTTTAGGGGCAAAATCATTAAAACGTTAATTAAAAAAACTCCGGGGCCCGATTTTCAAAGCATAATATGCCTATGTTTTAATCTGAACTATCCACTATATATATACAAAATTTCAGCTCAATTGAAGCAATACTTTTTCACTAAAAAGGAACAAACCTAGGCCTATTCGAAATAATCAATAAATTTCACAGTTTCAATGAAACACACTGATTTTTTAATAAAGTTCAATAATTCAACTTCGATTTACGCAAATTGTCCATAAAATTGTACATAAATTCAAAACATAAAGTTTATAAGTTAAATAAAGTTCTGTAATATTACACCAATAAATTTCCAGTTGATAGCCAATAAATTTTAAATCTTTTTTTTACCTTAAATGCCCAATAAAAAGCGAAGTTCCAAATGTAATTTTCTTGAATAAATCCTTAAACGTTGCCAATTTCAAAAATCCTTTTTGTATTTATCAATACCTCCTCCACTTGAATCTTTAAAATATTAAATGTTTTACTAATAATAAATGAAAATGTAGTTTGATGTGTTGCTATGGTTACTTGACTATGGTTGACAAAGAAAATTCAAATGTTAAATGTTTTACTGAAAATAAATGAAAATATCATTTGATGTGTTGCTATGGTTACTTGCCTATGGTTGGCAAAGGGAAGTTATAAAGGTGAAGTATCAGCTCAACGTTTAGGCCACTAACTTTCTTTCTACTGATCAGATATACATAATATATAGCCTATGTCCATCTGGAATAATGTATCTTTTAAACAGTGAAAGAATTTTTCAAATAGGTACAGCGGTACTTGCGAGAAGAGCAAATTTTTGGAGCGCGTTTTTAAATTGGAGTATCTGTTACTGCAACCCCCAGGTTAATGGGTGTTTTTCGAGCTATGTTATCGAAAGTCATAATAGCATACAGAGTGCACGGAAAAACATCCTTTGCCAAACAGAATAGTGGACGAAAGGGAGAGTTGAGTGAAAGAGACAGACGAGGTATTGAAGCGGATTGCGACATGAAGAAAGAAAACAACTGCAACCAAAAATGACCGAAGAGCTCAATCTGCATCTGCATGCTCCGGTATCAACCATTGGAGGTAGAACGGAACTTCACAAACAAGGCATTTACGGAAGAGTAGCTATTCCCAAGCCACTTGTAAAAAATGCCAATACAAAATATAGCCCACAATGGTGCCACGAGCACAAATCCTGGTCGAGTAATATGTAGAAAAACGGCATTTTGTCCGACGAATCATTGTTCACATTCTTCCTTGCAACAGGACGTGCGTATGTCTGGAGAACACCTACACAAGCGTAAGATTCTGGTTGTCTCATCTCAACTGTCAATCATGGAGGTAGATCTATCAGGGTTTGGGATAGCATCTCATGGTTTTCTTCAGACCTTATTGTAACCCTAAAAGGGAGATAGTATGGGAAGGACTATATCGAAATTTTAGCTCACTAGTTCATCCTACGGTGCAAACACTGTTTCTTGCAGGAGAAAACTTTCTCCAGGATGATAATCCCCCTATAAATACAGCTAAATCCATCAAGTATTGGTTTGAAGAGCATGAAAAAGAAATCAAATATCTTGTCTTGCGCTGTACAATCCCCGCGATTATATATCATCCAACCACCGTGATCTGTATAAGCGGATAGATCCAGGTATCGATATCCACCACAGCATCTCTACAGGAACTTTCATGATTTTTCACTGAAAAATGGTATAATATATTCTTAACCACTATTCATGACTTGTATAATCCAATTCCAAGGAGAATCAGGTGGTATTACATGAGAAAGGTGATCCTGTGCCGTATTAATAAAGGTTTTCATGATGTTTCTTAGTGTTTCCATTATTTTGATACCCACCTGTATATATATATATATATATATATATATATATATATATATATATATATATATATATATATATATATATATATATACGTCCTCCACCCTTTTTTTTGGGGGGGGGCAAAACCTCTGCGCCCCCAGGTTGAGAATAATTGGTCTACACCAGTGTTTCTCAACCTTATTTTCGTCACGGTACACTTTTAATAATTTAAAATTTTGGCGGCACACTAACCATAAGATAAATTTAAAAGAATTTGGATAATTGATTGATGTACAGGGCCCGACTTAGCCTAATTGGGGCCCGGGGCAAAAACTTCTTTGGGGCCCCCCTCTGCTTCACTACTTTAGTAATGAAGAACTTAATACTTAATACTAAACTTTCTATTCAATTTGGGGGCCCCCTCTGATGTAGGGGCCGGGGGCAACTGCCCCGTATGCCCCTGCCTTAGTCAGGCTCTGTTGATGTACCTATAATATATTTTGTAAAAATAGCATTCAAAATAATTCGCAGTGACGGCACACTTCAAGAATCTCGCGGCACACTAAAGTACCGTCGCACAATGGTTGAAAATCACTGATTTAGAGAATAATTAAACAAGCGTGGAACTGGGGACTTCTGAGACTAATATGTTTTATACCTCAAGCTTCTCCAAGTTAACGGTCCACCCATATTCCTGTGATGCTGCGCATTAAAATTTTCTTTTGTTCTTTCAAATACATTTGAATAAAACTTGATAAAAATTCTCAGTTCGATAAGTCACACGAGTCTAGGCAAAAATTAAAATTTTGGCATCTTCCGCTTTGGTTATTATTATTTTATTTTTTTTAAATTTTCAATTGAAAATTTTCTCTTATTCATAGAGCAAAATTATTTATTGCTTGAAACTCCAACTTTCGCCTTCTTTAAAATGATCAATAAGTTAAATTTCTCCCTTATAATCAAACAGACGGGGTAATGTCATTAAATAAGATTTGAAAGAAAGACTCCTGTAAGATGTATTTAAGGGTAAAAAAAAAATCAAATTAGTGAATGAAGGGAGAGAACAAAGAAAGAAATATGTGGATTAATTTTCTTTCACATATTTCGTCTTTTTTCAGGTTAAAAAAATTGAGGGCGATTTTACTCTTTCTTTACTTTAGAATCTATCCCTGTGAAATGAATTAATAAAACAACGGAATGCATTTAAATAATAAATTTTTTTCTAGCAGAAGAGATTGCGTTAGTTAATCTAGGATGAGAAATATTCCATCTAACGCTAATTTCTTTGCCAAACGTATAGAAGGGAAAAATTAATATATATATATATATATATGTGTGTGTGTGTGTGTGTCGAGCGTATGACTACGCCCTGTGATCTTCGAACTAAGGCAGTCATGGTTTAATCGGTGGTGTAGCAAGAAGTAATCCAATCAATAATTGAGGAGGCATCAATTCATTTTAGTCCCATTTATTTCTTTTCAGGTAAACCACAGCTCCAACTCAGTGAGTGCATTTTGTGCCATTTTACATTTAGAGACACGGAGAAGCATACGTCGGTCAGCATTGACTTTTATCCCGCGCTCTGGGAAAAATTCGCGGGCAGCTCCGCGTGCCAACTGTCCCTGCACATGCGCAGCCCAAACCAGACATCTTTCAAAGAGAATTATATAAGATTTCCTCCTCGAACGCAAAACACACAGGCGCGCCAAGATTATATAATGAAAAGGGAAATTTCCCTTTCCCAATTTGCGTCTTGAAATACGAACAATTAGAGGCGAATTACGCCACGAATATAATTTATTTCCCAAGCCCCCTTCAAATTTAAGGTAATCACTCTTTTCCCACTTAAGTTCTGACACACACACACACACACACACATATATATATATATATATATATATATATATATATATATATATATATATATATGAGATGACCGGAATGGTCATCTCCTGAAAATACTGCAATCGAGGCCGCAACACAAAGATTCCAAATCATAACGAATAACTGAAATTTATTGACGAAACACAGCGACACATCTTAATCACTTCGAGTCAGCCTCGTGTCTAAATCGTAGCGCGCGAAAATAGAATTACGTCAAAGAGAGGTTGCCAGAATTGGCGGAGAAAATTAGTAAGGAAAGGCGGAGCATCTCGCCAAGGAGTCGGAAAGGTTACCAGATGAGAAAGGAAGTTTCAAAAAGGGCGATTGTAGGTTTTTAATAACATTATCACACACACACACACTCACATATATATATATATATATATATATATAAAGATTTCTTTTTATTTGCATGGGATTTCCTGGAGCGAAAAAAATGCAACTAAATTCCATGTTTGTAGTTCATTGTTCACAGAGTTAAAAAATTTATTTTGTAGATTTAAAACTTACTAGGAAGCTCACGATTGCTTAAATACAGCATGATACCTGTTTTACATATATTTTGTTTCACTGTACTTCAGTATGGTTAATTCGCAAAGATCAAGACATAATTTCGTGGCTTACTCGGAACTCAGCACAATTAATCTGGTAAGTCTGACTCAGTAGTGGTCATTATACCTTCATCTATATATATAAAACAGTTCCGTAACTGACTCATTCATTCATTCATTCATTCATTCATTCACTGACTGACTGACATACAACGCACAGACCAAACCGCTGGACCTAAACGGCTGAAATTTTGCATGGCGATTCTTCTTATAGTGTAGGGGTGCACTAAGAAAGATTTTTCAAAAATTCTTCTTAGATTTTTTTAAATTAAATTTTTAAGCTGTTTTTTAAACTTTTTTTACGTTTGCATTTAAAATAATAATTTGAGGGTTATAAAATTTATATCACAAGAAAGATCATAAAAATTCCTTTAAAATGAAATTTTTTTCGAATCTTTACCTCCAGTTCCTGATTTTTGGTGAATTTTTAAAGATTAATTTTTAGAATTTAATTTATTAAATGCTGATCACGTGACTTCCTTTTCTGGTACTTTAAATAAATTTATCGTCACGTGCATAAAAACTAAATAGACAAAAAATAATTTTTTTTCTTGCTAATGCGGCAGACGATTCGACATTATCCAAAAAAATATTAAAATACAGTAAAAGAAATGTTCTAGAAACTGTACTATATTAACTGTACTATATTCTTTAGTATTCTTTATATTAGATTTAATTTGAATATCTTCTTCTACATTATTTTGTCTATAAAAATATCCCTTACAATTTTTTTATAAATATATATATATTTTACATCAATTATATACATTGATCGTCGTATTTATTATATATATATTGGCATTAATTGCATACATTGACCGATGTTTTTACTTTGAATGTACTCCGTAGCGAAGTGCGGGTTTTCAGCTAGTAATCTATATATATAAAACAGTTCCGTAACTGACTCATTCATTCATTCATTCATTCACTGACTGACTGACATACAACGCACAGACCAAACCGCTGGACCTAAAGGGCTGAAATTTTGCATGGCGATTTTTCTTATAGTGTAGGGGTGCACTAAGAAAGATTTTTCAAAAATTCTTCTTAGATTTTTTTAAATTAAATTTTTAAGCTGTTTTTTAAACTTTTTTTACGTTTGCATTTAAAATAATAATTTGAGGGTTATAAAATTTATATCACAAGAAAGATCATAAAAATTCCTTTAAAATGAAATGTTTTTCGAATCTTTACCTCCAGTTCCTGATTTTTGGTGAATTTTTAAAGATTAATTTTTAGAATTTAATTTATTAAATGCTGATCACGTGACTTCCTTTTCTGGTACTTTAAATAAATTTATCGTCACGTGCATAAAAACTAAATAGACAAAAAGTAATTTTTTTTTCTTGCTAATGCGGCAGACGATTGGACATTATCCAAAAAAATATTAAAATACAGTAAAAGAAATGTTCTAGAAACTGTACTATATTAACTGTACTATATTCTTTATATTAGATTTAATTTGAATATCTTCTTCTACATTATTTTGTCTATAAAAATATCCCTTACAATTTTTTTATAAATATATATATATATATATTTTACATCAATTATATACATTGATCGTCGTATTTATTATATATATATTGGCATTAATTGCATACATTGACCGATGTTTTTACTTTGAATGTACTCCGTAGCGAAGTGCGGGTTTTCAGCTAGTAATCTATATATATAAAACAGTTCCGTAACTGACTCATTCATTCATTCATTCATTCACTGACTGACTGACATACAACGCACAGACCAAACCGCTGGACCTAAAGGGCTGAAATTTTGCATGGCGATTTTTCTTATAGTGTAGGGGTGCACTAAGAAAGATTTTTCAAAAATTCTTCTTAGATTTTTTTAAATTAAATTTTTAAGCTGTTTTTTAAACTTTTTTTACGTTTGCATTTAAAATAATAATTTGAGGGTTATAAAATTTATATCACAAGAAAGATCATAAAAATTCCTTTAAAATGAAATGTTTTTCGAATCTTTACCTCCAGTTCCTGATTTTTGGTGAATTTTTAAAGATTAATTTTTAGAATTTAATTTATTAAATGCTGATCACGTGACTTCCTTTTCTGGTACTTTAAATAAATTTATCGTCACGTGCATAAAAACTAAATAGACAAAAAGTAATTTTTTTTTCTTGCTAATGCGGCAGACGATTGGACATTATCCAAAAAAATATTAAAATACAGTAAAAGAAATGTTCTAGAAACTGTACTATATTCTTTATATTAGATTTAATTTGAATATCTTCTTCTACATTATTTTGTCTATAAAAATATCCCTTACAATTTTTTTATAAATATATATATATATATATTTTACATCAATTATATACATTGATCGTCGTATTTATTATATATATATTGGCATTAATTGCATACATTGACCGATGTTTTTACTTTGAATGTACTCCGTAGCGAAGTGCGGGTTTTCAGCTAGTTAATTATAAAAAAAACATTGTAGTAAGTTTACAATATTGAAATTTGAAAAGAAATATTGAAATTTTATACCGCATAACAGCTTCAAAATTGTTCAACAAAAATAGCTCAGCCAGTAATAAGCAGTGTCTTAACTATTATAGCGTTTGCAAATCAAAGATTCAAATAAAATACTACTTGACTGCAAAATATGCTCCTGATCGGATCACACAACACTAAACAGCATAACCTGAATTTCCGACACTTACAGTGACGACTTCGCCGGACGATGGCCGAATGCCTAGGGCGCTGGGATTTGGTTCCAGAGTCTGTGGGTTCGAGTCCCACTCTTGGTATAGACATTTGTAGCAGTTCGGAATCGGCTTTAAGTAGTAGGTCCCGGTCTAATTAACCTTCGTGTAGCAAAAATTGACCGTAGTGCTCCAAACCAAACTTTGCTGCTTATCTAGCCTTTGCTGTCTATATAAAACAGGCTTTCTCGTGGATAAATTCTCGTGACAATTGTTTGTCAGGGAGCTTTTACTGAACGAAAATTTTGTTTCATACTGTCCCCTACCCTTTCAAAAAATCTCTTTCAAGTGCTCTAGTTTCATTTCAAATGTACATGTACATAAGTTTACTGATTAGATATTGCATTTCTCTTTCTTTATCAGTTGTAAATATTAAGTTTTATTGTTTCTTTACATATGTATTAGTCTGAAAAGGAAATATAACAAAAATTAAATATTCCAACAGAGCTAGATAATTATAAGAAGAATCTAGACAAAAAATAAACAGAAATCAAGCAGTCGGGGCCCTACGCACCATAAGGCAAGATTCTGTAGTAGTGACGGAACTAAACCAGAAATCGAGGTAACCGACTGGTCTCTTCATCAGGGAGCTTAACCAAATCAGTTACCTCAAGGGGAACTTTCTGAATAGGATGCAGGTCTAACCAAGACATCCCAAGGATCGATTTCTGGTTTAGTTCCGTCACTACTACAGAATCTTGCCTTATGATGCGTAGAGCCCTGAGTGCTTGATTTCTGTTTATTTTTTGTCTACATTCTTCCTATAATTATCTAGCTCTGTTGCAATATTTAATTTTAGTTATATTTGTCCATTTTCAATATGAGGATTTGCTGCAACTGCGCAATCTTTTATTGAAAAGTTAAAAGTTTTCAACGCTAGGGTAGGTTTTTAGTTAATTTGTTCGGCAGTCTATGCCCGCTTTATAAATTTTTAGTTTGTGTTGAATTGGTTACATTATTATACTTTCTGTAAAGGAAAATCATGTTTTTTTTAACGTTTATTTATTTTCAAGACGCAGAAAGTCTTGAAAACGATTATGGTGAACTAGTCCTTGAAAGAATGTTTTCCGTGGAGAACTTTAAGAGTGAAAAGGCTTTTCGATCACGTAATATGAAAACCATAGAAAACATAATATTATACCTGCTTCCACATTGACCGTCAGCTAGCGAGGTTCAGCTCACTTAAAACAGCTTCCAATATTCAACTCCGATAATCATGCGGTTATTGGTCGTCTTTGCTTCCGAATACAACATTCAAAATAGAGCATGTTGAGGTTGTTAAGTTCACTGATTTTATTAAGTAGGAAAAAATTTTAAGCTGTATAAAATTTTAAGCAGTAAGGCCAGTAAACAGTAAAAAAAAAAAAAGAAGTTGGGGGTTCATTCCCCTCAGATTACGAAGATAAATTACCGATAAAAGGTTATTCTAGTACTCTTCCTTTGTGAACCCGCCCTTAAAAGGTAAAACTCCCCTCCCCCCCCCCTGTAACGCCCACTTATAAAAAGCGGAATCTGGTTGCGCCGAGGTCATCACATCTGCTCTACTTTGAAGAACATATTTTGATTTCCATCTCCACCCCTTACGCACCATCATTTTATTAAATTTAATAATTTTGGAAAAACATTTTTTAATGAATTATCGAAGATTTGGAGGGAAGACGATAAAAAAAATCCGAACATAGAAATAACTAATTGTTTTCTTACAATTATAGAAACACCTGTTCAACAATGACGCCAGTAAAGTATGGTTTTTATTTGGTATAGACATAAAATTCCTGGTTAGTGCCATCATATATATATATTTTTTTTTTTAATCTAATATGCAGTAGCTGGTCAACTGCAAACTAGAAGATTACGCAAATGTTGATAAGTTTAACACTGGCAGACATTTAAATGGAAAAAATATGTTATATCAGATCAAAATTTACACCTTTGCTTTGTAATTAGGATATAACCCTTTCTAGAATCATAAGAAAACAACTGCAAGGAAAAGGTAAATCATCTTTCCTTCCAAAGGTTCTTGCTTAGTTTACAATACTTAAAAAAAAAAATTAAAAAATTAAAGTCTGTTGAATTCGAAAGCATTAATTCGTAGCATTTTATTTATATTTTTTTTTCAAACACGTTTCTCAAACAATTTCCACATTTTACGATATGCAGCTGCAATTCAACGCTGAAACAACTCTATATTTGTTTATTATGATTGATAGAATTACGGTAAATGTCATCAAATATTTGGTAAATGAAAATTTTGATGTATTGAAACAACAACTAAATAATTTCGTAATCAATCAATTTGGTCAACTGCTGATTAGCTCAGTTTCATACTCTAGTTGTTCACCTTGGCCTACTGAAAGTTAAAGAAATAACGTGGGGGTAAAAATGTTTATACTTGTTGATTAAGTTATAGGCTATAAAAAATAAAACTGAAAACAAATAAAAAAACATTATGACAAATGTAAAACTTACCAAATGCTAGTACTCCATCATTATTAGTCAGTATAGCTAACAGCTAAAGTGGTCGCATTCAGTACAAAATCGAAGATTGTTTCACTGTTGACGGGAATATGTTTGTTGTTGCTGTCACGTATCTCAAACGAACAGAAGAAAAAAAAATTCTATTTTCTAACAGAGAAAATTTAATAAATTAATTGACACTAATAAGCAAATACTGCTACGTTTCATTATTCTAACTCATAAATTTATAATTATTCGAGTCATAATATTCATTATCTATTATCACCAAACTTTGTACCATATTTCCATAAGAGAAAAATACCAGTTTAAAAAAAAAAAAGAAGAATCAAAATAATTTTTAAAATTTCGCACTCGTATATCTGATTTTAAATTATGAACCATTAAATTTCACTGCAGTAAAAAAATTGTATTTCATTTAATAAATGCTACCAATACATTAATTCACATGTTAAATCATCTATAAGCAGACTTTGACGGCACGAAATAACTTACATATCGACAAATTATACAATAACTTTATCTTAAAAAAATCTAGAAATTACTTTTAATTCTTTTTAACAGGTAAGTAATCTTAATAAAATTTAGTTTGAAAGAGTTAAGAATGAAAAAAAAAGGGAAAGAAACTTTTGTACGGTACCTGTGATACGTCCTATTTAAACTATTCCCAGCGATTGAGGTATACACTATTTTTCTTACTCGTGACTAACTGTAACATGTTATGGTCTCGCCAGAAAAAAATTTTCTTCATTCAAAAAATTAATATATATATAAAATCTTTTATTTAAAAACTACATACACTTTATACAAGAATGAGAATGATAATAAATAATGCTATACTACAAGGAATTTGTTTTATGTACAATATCCTACATGTAACACTGAGGTTTCATGTTCGATGATAACACAGATTTTTCTAGCACACTGTAAGGCATTTGACTGTTATTTTTTTCCACATCTGGCTGTCCACGACTAATGTAACTGCAAGAGCAGCTGATGACTATCAAACACAATATAACGGCAACCACAGCAACTATGGCAATGGACATATGGAAAGCAAGAGTGTTATGAGATCTTTGTGAGAGTCTTTCTATCCACGAAGACAGGGATGTATTAAGCACTTCTTTCGTTAACAGAAGCATAGCTATCTGTTCTTTAACACCATCCAAGTAATTATTAGCAAGCTCTTTCTGGCCGCGTAAAGAGCTACCTGATAATATATCCTCAACAACTGTCAACATCACTTTCTGAACTCCGGGTTCTTGTTCTTGAAGCTCCATCCATTTGGTGCGAGCGCGTGGGGTGAAATGGAAAGAAGCTTCCATGAGCTCCTCGCTGCCAGTTTTCAGCTTGAAGAACTCGGATTTGTTGATGGGCATATCCGATTTCACGTAGATAGTGCCGAGGGCGAGTTCACCAAATCTCTGGGCCATGCCTCGCACAAACAGCGTATATGGCAGACTTGGCACGGGCAGATGCTGACCAGCATAGTCCAAGAGGAAACAGCGCTGCAAGACCCAGTCGCACAGTTCGAGGTAAAATTTCACTGTTGACAATGGATTCGATTTGATGTCGGTGATCGATTCGCGAAACACATTCAGTCGTTCTTGGAGAGTGTCGAGCATGGAGATAACGCTAGGCACCCAGCGTTCCACGCTGTCCTCTTTAATTTTGCTCATGACATTATCGGTAATTTTCCATGTCACGATGATGGTATCGACTTTAGTTTTGTCTGAAGTGGATAACATCCAGTCAATGGTGGACACTAAAAGGGAGAAGAAAGCAGGTTTTTCAGATTTACAGCATTCAAAGTATTGGCAAAATTAATTTATAAACATTTAAATATCGCACAAAATACAAAATGTGTAAACTTTTTTTAATATTTGAAATATAATACATTAAGCTACTCAAAATCCATATGAATAAAGGAACATAAATTGACACCTGACATTTCTGCTAGACAATAAACTTGCAATATTTTATGTTGCACATTATCAGTTATTAATTTAAAATTTATTAAAATATATAACAAGTTTCGTTTTTAAATTAGTTTCGAAATGAAGCACTAAACATTGGATTAAAAATAAGATAAATTATTTATGTAGCGTAAAGCGGAAAGTAATGCACTTCCGGCATAAAACTAATTACTTTATTTTTAGAAGTATGATTAACTTATTATTTCAATGATACATTCAAAATCTGACTGATAGTGGAAAAAAGGAAAGTGATTTATATATATATAAATAAATAAATAAATAAATAAATAAATAAATATATATATATATATATATATATATATATATATATATATATATATATATATATATATATATATATATATATATATATATATATATATATATATATAAACTAAAATATCTTCGTAGGTTCATAAAGAGAAATATTTAAATTTTTAAACTGATTAACTACAAACTTACCTAATTCGTGTCCCAATGCAAAAATTACTTTTCCTACGTCTTCATGAGTATGGAACACTTTGGTGGTCTCTTTAGCACTTGCTTCATCCTGAAATAGATCATAACATTAAGTACCTCCGCAAACATTATCACATCAAAATAAACCATATTCGGGGGTAAATATCAAGCACAGTTCTGTTTACTGATCGATTATTTATGATTAATACCTTTTTGGCACTGTTTGACGAACATTTTAAAGGCTTTTAATCTAGCCTTTTGACGACGAACCAAGAAAAATACATTTGCTCGGCTACTGAAGTCATTTAGCTCATTAAGAATAAAACAGAATAAACTTTTTACCGAACATGTCACAAAAATTACAATAAATGTTTAAATATCACAATTTAATCCTTTTAACTTAATATCACGTATATTATTCGAAAATTTTTCGTTTTGAATAAGCACATAAAATAACATCCTATATTTAATATAATTCGAAAATTTATTTTAAAAAACTTCTATATTATTCTGTAGAACTATAATATATGAAATTCAATATGTTCACTATTGTTGTTATACTTTGGAATAAAATCAATAAATACTAAGGAATTTAATAAAATTTGGGTTTATTTTCCTAAAACGACTTTTTAAAGTTTGTCTTATTCTGATGTTACAATCTGTCGAATGTACAACGCTATGTGAAAAACTGACAGCAATTTTCAAACATTTTACGCTTAATATATACATATATAAATTCATTCTAGAGTTATTTGTTACTAAAATTTTGGGTAATTAGATCACCAAATGATCTGAAGCTTTTTCATTTTCATAGACAATATTTGGAATGAATGAAAAGAGAAATTGCAGTCTGAAAATAACACTCCATCAAGAATTTTTTTTTTTTTTTTTTGAGAATAATATAAACGAAATATTTTGGTAAATAAAAATATTTCCACCATTCTAAAAATGTATAAATAATTCTAATTGGTAATTCACCAGTTGCAACATCAGAGTACATAGCATTTACGGAGCAAAATATGAAACTTATTTGCGGTTGCATCAAAATTACATACTTTAAAATGAAACTAAAAGAAAATTTTAAAAACTTACCTTCAGTGTTCTCGAAACTAATACACCAGCTAAAACAGCAGTCCAAATGACTAAGAAGCCGAGAGCTAGTGAAATAAACGCCAGGTGACGGGAGGGAGTGCTTTGGAGTTGAGCGGTCATCTTAATCTGAGGAAAAAATAAATATTATTGCTAAAGTGTTAAAATCGTGGTTGTTTTACAGTTAAAGAACTGTTTATCAAAACATACATTTGCACAAATGTCGTTTACATAGGATTAAGATGAAATAATACGCCAGCTTTAATCAGTATCAGGTTACTAGACAAATATTGTTCTAAAAAAAAATGACTCAAAATATTCTAGTTAATTAAATAATAGTAATATATTTCGAAATCAATGCTGGCAAAGTCTTTGATGTGTACTTTTTTTTTGGTTCATTTCATCAGGTTTTAAGTTATTTAAATGCATGATAATCAATGCACGGCAAAAAATCTCAGCTGTTTCGAATTACTCGCGTCACATAATTTAGAAATTATTTTCTGACAGTAACATGCACTTCACTGAACCAAAAGAATGAATTTAGAAACTTAATAATACTTTATCGTTTTGACAGTCTGATAGGTTATTCATTCAAGAAATATATATTCAGAATGAATAAGTATTAATTTACGTTTACGCTAAACCACGAAAATTTTAGTAGTTTCCATTTATACAATTATTCTTCTCTCTCTATATATATATATTTGGAAATATTGCTCGTACAAACGTTTAAAGCATGGCAGAAGTCCGTTATCCTTAGAGAAAAGTTAATTTATCTCTCCAAAAATGGTTAAATTTTCAGTATCACAAAAAAGGAATAGTACTAGTAAAGGAATAAAGAACTATTTTCCAGTATATATATAAATATGACACGAAATGTTCTCAAAGCATTAATACTACCCGAGCCCTTAGAAAAATCAATGGTAAGAAATAGATTAATTGTTTTAAATTTAAAATACTTAAATGTTCATCTCCTTAGAAATGAAAATTTCGTTATTACCGAAACATAAATCGAAACTTTGTAGGTATCCAACGACGAGAACGTACCGTTTATAAGAAGAACCAAGTCCGAAATAAATCCTCATGCACAGGTCGAAGTAATCCAAGCCTGGCTACATGAAGAGCGGGAGCACAGGTAAGAGAGATGCTTTCCTTTCGAAACCTGGATTGCATATGAGCTGA
This sequence comes from Dolomedes plantarius, assembly GCA_907164885.2. NCBI lineage: Eukaryota > Metazoa > Arthropoda > Arachnida > Araneae > Dolomedidae > Dolomedes > Dolomedes plantarius. The sequence goes on from OU015502.1 coordinate 31,592,663, forward strand.
GAGGGGCGAACAATAGAGTCGAGAGGGGGATTCGAGTCCGGTCTAAACAGCTGCACTACGAGGTTGAACGGAAGCCGAGCACAGAGCGTGAAGCATGAAAGGCACATGTAACGCTTCAGTTCGTTCTTTTATGCAATGGCTGAGCGAACGGCCTGCCAAGCAGTTCCAGCGTTCAGGGTTGCAGTCGTCGCCAAAATCGCGCCAACGGATGTGGAGTGCAAACGCCGGCCGGCTTTCTTCTCATGCGCGACTTGGAAAACCGATAATCACGGTTTTCCTCCGCAAACGAGGGCAGTCTCAGGAAAAAAAAAAAAAGTTTTTTCGCAATTCTGAATGGTGCGTGTAAAGGCATTTGGTGGCATATGCACTAGCTATAAGCGACACAGATGTAATTCCGACGGAAATTGGCATTGCAGTAATTACTTTAACCAAGAATATCCCATTACGTTTTTGATTATTTCTTTTAAAGAAAAAAAAATATTGCTACAGTTTCTTTTTTCTTTTAAATTTTATTGACCGAATCATAATCACGCCATAGGGAATTCTTTATACTAAAATGTTGGTATCTGGTCAAAATTTAAAATATATTACAATTATTATTATTATTATTATTATTATTATTATTCATATCATCTTTGCGTCATTTATTTCCATTATTACCATGAAACTATACAGTCAAAATAATTCATCACTGGCACCAGAGATTATTAATTCAAATAATGATTACGTTTCATCATTGCTTATATTATTATAGCCATTTAGCAAACGATTGTTTTTTGAAAGGTGGAGTCTAGAATATAAATAAGCCTGGGCACTATACCATTCTGTGGCACAAATTTGAATAAACTTGATATAATTGAAAAACTATACTTATTTAGTTTAATGTCGTTGTTATTCCTTAATTACTAATGTGGATTATAAGATGTTTTTTCACCATTTAATGAGGGTTTTGTTTCGTTCGGAATTTAGCGCCTAGTTTGGAAGAAAAATGATGATTTGTTCTTTTTTTTTTCTTCTTCTTAAAATCAAATTATGAATCCTATAAGTTTATCATTTGGGGACTCACCCTAAAAATACGATCTTAGTAGATCCATAACACCCATGGGTGGGGAAGGAGGGATAAATATCGATGAGGGAAAATCCAAGAATTTTGTGTTAACTTTACTTTTCATGTTACCTTTTTTTTTAAGGTCGGGACTAAAAGTTAACACTAGAAAGACGGCTGCTGTCATTTTGACGGCTTCGGACATACTATTGAGCGCTATGTCTGTATTTATGTCCTCAGGCTTCTGAAATTTTATGACTTTTTCTAATTTTACGCGAAATATGCTCACACATTTACAAATTATATTCGATAGTAAAGAGGGAGAGAAAATGTGTTGTATACCTAATTAGACTGAAAGCCGTCAATTTGGCGGCAATATAGAAAACAAGCAGAAATCTTTTTAAAAAATACCGGGAAAATGTTAGTTACTTTTCGTCTCTTCCCCCTTTTGCAAATAACAGAAATATTGGCTCTTCGGAAATATTGGTGTTGAAAAATAAGGACTGCACAAACCATGCACATATTTTTACGGATAAACCATACCAGGTTATCAGCTCGTCATACCTGCATGAAAATATACCTAAATATATACTAATTTATTATATATTGGTATGAAATAGTCAAAATGTAAAGTATTTAACCATTTTAAAAAAATTAAATTTTTAAATTCTCGATTTTATTTTTAACCGTCAAAATGACGGCGTTCAGTCTTTTTAGTAAGAAAAAAATTCCCGTCTTTCTAGTGTTGAACAAGCCTAAGGACCTGTTCACATAGGAGTCCGGTAGCGGAAGCGTTAAAGTATCGAAATATATTTAACCAATGACAAACCTCCAAACGATTAGCAACGAAATTTTGAACGTATATGATTGGTTTATTTCTGTCTAAGCGCCATCTTTCCTTTACGCTTCCGCTAATGGACTCCTTATGTAACAGGCCCTAAGCGTTATACAATACTGCGACACGAATTTGAATAAACTTGATACAATTGAAGAAGAGTTATACTTATTGAGCTCAAACGTCGTTGCCATACATTAATTCCTGTTGTCGATTATAAGAAACTGTTTTTTTCCGTATTTAACCAGAGTTTTAATTCGTTCAATTTTTTTACGACCAGTTTTGGGGCAAAAAGGATGCTTTGCCCTTTTTCTTGAAATCAAATTATTAATCTCATAAGTTTATCATCTAGCGTCTTAAAAATACGATCTTAGTAGATCAACAACACCCAGGGAGGGGGGGGGGGGATTAAACATCGATGATGGGGAATCGAAAGAATTTTGCATCACCTTTAGTTCCCCCCCCCCCCCTTCTATCTGTGAACCGCCCATCGGTACTGTACCACCTCGTTAAAGAAAGTTTACGACGTTTGCAGTTTTTCAGGGTGTATGGGAAAGTAGGATCCCACGATTCGCTTTTATGGTTCCCCAGAGCTCTCTCTCATCCACGGCAATAAAAAACCATGTTTATGGCTCATGCAGGGCCCCCACCTTTAGAGAGGTATACTACACTGAGGCAACAAACATCTCAACCGTATAGAACTTTTCAGGGTTCAAGAGTCACATAAAAGTGTTGGGGTTATCAGGTGAAAAAAAAAAACATTGAATTCACTTTGAACGTACGTTTATATGTATTTATTTATAGGCTTCCAAATGCAAACAAAAACCTGTAATTCGCAAATAAAGAAGAGCAAACAAAGTAAATACGATTGTATGTTGCTGGTCTATAACAGACTTTTGGATGATGGATGTAATTTAGTCGCCTGAAATGATCCCTAGTTTATGTTTTTATATACAGCTCCGATTCAAAAAATTAAAATAATGTAAAAAAGAATGGGTTTAATGTTGCTAAAGTGTCAATTTGCATACTGTGTTCAGAAAAAAAATATTAAAAATGCCTAAATATCTTCAGAATATTTATAAATATAACATAAATATTTATTTTTATTTGCTATACTAATAATTAACTATTTAAAAAAAATATTAGAATTATTTAAAAAATTAGAATATCTGGACAACATGGTTAAAAAAATTAGAATATGCAACTATTTTCCTGTTGGTTTAGAGAACAGCTGCGGGACTAATATGTGCGAGACAATAAAATGTGTTCCGCGGAATATGAAAAGTAGTTTGGCATTTGATTTGACGACTGAGTATTCATGTCTTGGTCTATGTACTCAATCTGAGACCAACAATTTTATCTCTTTCACTTGTTTCTTTTTCTCCCTTTTTATTATTATGCGTATAAATAAATGTATATACGCATACATACATGTATATACATCCACAAACACACGAATAGAAACAGGGGGAAATTAAAATACTTTTAAAAAAAAAATCGTTGGTCTGATTTGGAGCACATGCATCAAGATCTGCAGACCAATAGAATAAATACTATTTAATAGTTAACCACTGAGCCTGATACTGTAGATGAACATACAATGAAAATTATTTATTATCCACTCTGGCATTGTCATCATCAATCACTGAAGGATTAAATGAAGCAATAGCGCAATGTTTCTGGAGAGGTGTTACGGGTAATGTCGTGGTGGACATACATTGTGCTACAGAAAATAAGAATACCAAGAATATATAAATGTTTCTAAGTGTTTGGGCAAAGAATTGGAATAAAAGATAGAAAAAAAAGTCTTTGGAACCAGTTTTGCACTATTACTACTCCTTTGTTTTTCAATGCATCAGACAAGGCCCGACATAACAAAGCCTTCCGGGGATACTTCCCTGCACGTGGATATGCTGCCACAAAATTTAAACCGAGCACCCTCAAGGGCAACCTCTGGTGGGCTCGTACTCTCCTCCAAACCTCTGCCACCCCACGGAAGGACATTCCATCCTATAGATTGGACGTGCCCATATCAGGCGTTGACAAGAAGACATTATTTTGAATTTGTCGGGATTCGAACCGAACACCCTCGGTGCTGAAAACCGACGTGCGAAGTACTAAGATGCCTCGGGCCCCAACTTTTTCTTTACTGTACCTTTAGGACCCGCAATCGCCTCAAGCTAGTAGCTTCCCCATAGCATCTAGTGGTCCGAGGGTGTGTGGTTGAAATTCTTTATCTAAAAATACATGTTCTCAGGTACCGCCCTCTATGCTTGTTCGCTGGGTGTGAAACCTCTGCTATCTTGGGCGGAGCAGGAAAGGACCATGTATGGGATTCGAAACCTTGTTGATCCTAGTTTCAGAGAGGGATTCGCAAGAGTCACCGACAGGATATTCGAGGCTGGCCAAATGTGCAAGTTGGTTAAGATAAGAGAGACGCCGACAGAGAGCCCGCCTTTGGGCAACCCGCTGTTCGATTTCGGTTCCAAAACCGCTGAGCATTCCAAAAGCCGTAATTTCAGGGAGGGATGGGGGGGGGGGATGGTGGCTTATGTGTGTGTTAAAGTTGAGCTTTGTGGCCAGCGACATTGTGGCATTTGTGCGGAAGTTTTACCAATTTCCTTGCACTGAGCAACAGACTCTTCTAAATTGAGGGTCTTCAACCTTTCAGAAATTCAAAAGTAATTTCGTGTTGGCTACACGTCGAAAGAACTGCCGAACGGTCAGTAGCAATATATTTTGTGCTTAGTGAAACAGAAGAAATACAACTGCTCTATCACAAGTAAAGTTTCGATAAGGTACTACCGCTGTAATAGAAGGTGTGGCAATGTTTGCTTTAGAAAAAGTCCATTCTAAAAATTGAAGCTTGACCCCAAGTTGCATCAACGTCCATTTCACCTGTATGTGCCCCTGTATGTTCTCCGTGTATTGCTGATGATCTAGAGGCCCCCAGAGATCGGATATAATATACTCACCGTTTTTAAGAGTCCAAAAGGTCAGGTGAAATCTTCAAAAGTTACCTCGCGTAGCACAGGTGTAGTAGAACAGGATAAATATTTTGAAAGCTATTTGACTCGCACAATTTGATCCACGCCCATTGGTACCCGGCTCGTAATGACTTACTTCCGAGGGTCTTTGGAAGGTTTGGCCCTTCTATCAGACAGATCCGCTCTGTTCCGAGGGGTGTGGCTGCCGGCCTCCAGTATTGTGGGGTGCACCCCGACTTGGAAAAAGGGGGGGGGGAGTAAAGCCATTTCCTACGTGCATAGGGGTGTTTCGCTATGCATTTCTGTGCTTCCTCTATGGGTCTATACGTGTTTGGGCAAGTAGGTTTCATGGACATTATTCTTGTGTACAGAAGCTGGGTATTAATTAGGCAGTAAGCAGGGTGGGGCTGCAGGAATTACACATTACACAAGGCTCCCTGTCTATTGCTTAAAAATGCAGTTTCCAAATTGTAGTAGTCCTAATCTATTCGCCACATGTATATATATATATATATATATATATATATATATATATATATATGTATGTGTGTGTATACATACATATTGTCAAGAATTATTACTTTAGTAAAATTCCCTTGCATTTCTTATAATCATATAGAAGCATAATGATACTCTAAAAAGCATGATATCTGACAGTTTCTTATATAAAGAAAATTATCCAATGTATATAGCGTGTATATTAAACACTTTCTTATCTTATAAAGATTGAGTAAAATGGATTTTATTACTATTTCTTTGCACTCATATTTTGGGATGTCATAACGAAAAACTCACCTTCATATTAAAAAATTATGAATTTTTATACTCTTCCTGGATTCTTAAAAATATATGATACTGAAATTAACAGCCATGTCATATGTCATTATTTTGCGGCGTTTTTATAAAATTAAGCACATTATATAACAATATCGCAAGTTGTCTGTTTCCCATAACGCTTTCAAAGAATTTAAGTATATATAATACTGTTACAGAATTCCCAAAAACGTTCTTTATAGAAAGGGGCAATAATATAATATATGAATATTACATGTTAGCTATAGATGATTTTAATTTAACCTGTAACACTCTTTAGCCAAGAATTAAATCAGAAACGGAGTTGAAATAGAATTTACGTTGTATATTTAACATTCTAGTCTAAGAAAACTAACAGTCAAAAATATATTGATAGGAAGCTGTTAGAAAAAAGGATTTTCAGAATAAAAATCCGTCTTCAGTTTTCAAATTTGGGTTCAGTAACACTCGTCAGCCAACAATTAAACAAGAATCAGAGTTAAAATAGAAATCATGTTGTATATTTTATATTCTAGTCTAAGCAAACTAACAGTCTAAAACATATTAACACGAAGTTGATACCAATTTTTTGAGAATTTTCAGCTTGAAAATCCGTCTATTAATTTCTGCACAATAACACTCTTTAGCCAACAATTAAACAAGAATTGGAGTTGAAGTAAAATTTGCGTTGTATATCTAACGTTCTAATGTAAGCAAACTAACAGTTTCAAACATATTAATAGGGAGAAATATCAGCTTAAAAATCTGTCTATTAATTTCGACTTTGTAACGTTCTTCAGCCTACAACTAAACAAGAGTTAAAAACGTTCTTCAGTCAACAATTAATCAAAAATCAGATTTAAAATAGATTTTGCGTTGAATATCTAACATTCTAGCATAAGCTAACTAACAGTCTAAAACATTTTAATAGGAATCTGATACAAGGATTTTCAGCTTAAAAACCCGTCTATTAATTTCGGCCTAGTAACACTCTTCAGCCGACAATTAAACAGGAATCGGAGTTTAAAAAAAGAAAACAGGCACGCCGATCTATCTGCTGCAAGAATACAATTAATCCATTCATCGAACGCGCAGGAAAGCCTTACGCGCACCGGATGACATGCTCTTCTTCACCTGCCCCCCCGGTTCCTCCCCTCAAAACCATACAAGTCCTCACGCGATCGAAAAAACAACCAAACAAATAAATAACCGGTAAATCCCTCGCCGCGATAGCTCGCCAAATTTGGCGACCCCGCTGCTTCCACATCCGATTGGAAGAGACAGCCAGCGTCTCACAACAGCTGTTGTTCAAAAGCACACACACACCTTCTGTCAAAGTTTTTCCCCCAACGTTAAAATTTTGCCGGGGATCTCCAAAATACCGCTCATTTGTGTCCCCCGTCCCCCGGTCTAATTTTTTTTTCGTTTTCCTGCCTGTTTCTTTCTTTTCTTTCCTTTTTTTTTGTAGTTCTTTTTTTTCGTGGGCCTGATGCCAGTATTTGTCTGAATAGTAGCTTCGTGATCGCTAATGTAACACGCGTTTCGTTCGATGTAAAGTGCGTTTACAATTGTTCTTATTGGATTTGGATGGGTGTAAAATAAAAACTACCCATCAGTTCGTAACAAATGATAAAATAATAGTATAGACAATGAAACAGATGAAATAACATAGAAAATAAGACAATATATACCCATTTTCGGGCACAGTCTTTGAATTGGTTAATAAAACATCGTTTAGACGTTTCTCAGCCGTTCTGAAAACCATTTACATTTTTCTCAGGTACTTCTCGTTTTTTTATCACAGTAATGCGTAAAGCCGTTTTTATTAAGTAATACATAAATTTCTTAATCCTTTAAACGCCTCGGAAAATTATGGTGATGTCAGAAAATTATCACCTTAGTCCAATAATGACTATGGTGCGCCATTATTGTATTTGCTCACCTCAGTGTTAACCTATGGAGGAAATGTGTCCAAGGATTGCCGACTTGAATTGAAAGATTTTTTTTTTTTTTTAATTGTACCCTGTAATAGAGAAAGAAATTTTACACCTTGGGACATTTTTCGTTTTTTTTTTAAATGCAAATAATGTTTTAAAATATAAATTCTTCGGGGGAAAAAAATCTGGTATAGTGTGTTTTAACGCTAATCCACTCCTGTGGTGGACGAAATTTATAAAATGAATCGTGTTGCAAGGTGCAAAAAAGTTCAGGCTATCTGAAAATACCATTTTTATTGGATTAATCAGTATTAATGTAGCTGTAAATATTAGACACATATTCTCCATAGATTAACATTGAGGTGAGGGAATCGAAAAGGGTTAGTACACAACAGCCATAAACGCTTCGGAAAATAATGTTAATTAAACTGAATTATACGTGCTCAAGCGCAGCCTAAATTTCATTTACGCACAGTATCGCCAAGAAAAGTGATTTAAATTTCCGCTCAGGTTAGACGGGTGGACTTGTCAAATGTAACTTGGTCAAAAGTAGCATGAAATGACATAAAAAGCAAGAAAATATAACCCTTGGGCACAGTATTTGAAATCTATACTTATATATAAAGAGAGAGCGATTTTGTATACGTGGAGGATAATCTTCAGAACCGCTGTACCTATTTGAAAAATTCTTTCACTGTTTAAAAGATACATTATTCCAGATGGACATAGGCTATATATTATGTATATCTGATCAGTAGAAATAAAGTTAGGGGCTTAATCCTAACAATCTCCATTGTTAGCGCTACTGTCTTCTACCGCTTTTTGTTCCGAAGATTTCAACGATCCTTATCGTGGTGCTATCGCGGTGGGCTTCTGTTCTGACGCTAGCGGTTCGAACCTAGCCGTTCTCCGGCATACCTTTTTCTTTTAAAAAATTTATTTTATTTATTAACTAACATAAAATTAATTTAAGGTATTATTTAGGTTATTATTAAGGTAAAAAAAGATTTACAATTTATTGGCTATCAACTGGAAATTTATTGGTATAATATTTTGTTCAACCCGGACAAAGTCGGGACGGGCCGCTAGTGCTTTATAAAACACTAGCTGAAAACCCGCGCTTCGCTACGGAGTACATTCAAATTAAATACAACGGTCAACGTATGCAATTTATGCCAAAAAATAAATATATATATTTATAATAAATGCGATGATCAATGTATACAATTGATGTAAAATATATATCTATCTATATATATATATTTATAAAAAAATCGTAAGGGATATGCATTTTTTTTTTGGATAATATCCAATCGTCTGCTGCATTAGAAAGAGAAAAAAATATTTTTTTGTCTATTTAGTTGTTACGCACGTGACGATAAATTTATTGAAAGTACCAAAAAAAGAAAGCACGTGATCAACATTTAATAAATTAAATTCTAAAAGTTAATCTTTAAAAATTCACCAAAAATCAGGAAACGGAGGTAAAAATTCGAAAAAAATTTCATTTTGAAGGAATTTTTATGATCTTTCTCGTGATATAAATTTTATAACCATCAATGTATTATTTTAAATGCAAAAGTAAAAAAAGTTTAAAAAACAGCTTAAAAATTTAATTTAAAAAAATCTAAGAAGAATTTTTGAAAAATCTTTCTTAGTGCACCCCTACATTATTAGAAGAATCGCCATGCAAAATTTCAGCCCTTTAGGTCCAGCGGTTTGGTCTGTGCGTTGTATGTCAGTCAGTCAGTGAATGAATGAGTCAGTTACGGAACTGTTTTATATATATAGACTAGCTGAAAACCCGCGCTTCGCTACGGAGTACATTCAAATTAAATACAACGGTCAACGTATGCAATTTATGCCAAAAAATAAATATATATATTTATAATAAATGCGATGATCAATGTATACAATTGATGTAAAATATGTATCTATCTATATATATATTTATAAAAAAATCGTAAGGGATATGCATTTTTTTGGGATAATATCCAATCGTCTGCTGCATTAGAAAGAGAAAAAAAAATTTTTTTTGTCTATTTAGTTGTTACGCACGTGACGATAAATTTATTGAAAGTGCCAGAAAAAGAAATCACGTGATCAGCATTTAATAAATTAAATTCTAAAAATTAATCTTTAAAAATTCACCAAAAATCAGGAAATGGAGGTAAAAATTCGAAAAAAATTTCATTTTAAAGGAATTTTTATGATCTTTCTCGTGATATAAATTTTATAACCCTCAAATTATTATTTTAAATGCAAACTTAAAAAAAGTTACAAAAACAGCTTAAAAATTTAATTTTAAAAAATCTAAGAAGAATTTTTCAAAAATCTCTCTTAGTGCACCCCTACACTATAAGAAGAATCGCCATGCAAAATTTCAGCCCTTTAGGTCCAGCGGTTTGGTCTGTGCGTTGTATGTCAGTCAGTCAGTGAATGAATGAATGAATGAATGAATGAATGAGTCAGTTACGGAACTGTTTTATATATATAGACTAGCTGAAAACCCGCACTTCGCTACGGAGTACATTCAAAGTAAAAACATCGGTGAATGTATGCAATTAATGCCAATATATATATAATAAATACGACGATCAATGTATATAATTGATGTAAAATATATATATATTTATAAAAAAATCGTAAGGGATATTTTTATAGACAAAATAATGTAGAAGAAGATATTCAAATTAAATCTAATATAAAGAATACTAAAGAATATAGTACAGTTAATATAGTACAGTTTCTAGAACATTTCTTTTACTGTATTTTAATATTTTTTTGGATAATGTCCAATCGTCTGCCGCATTAGCAAGAAAAAAAAATTATTTTTTGTCTATTTAGTTTTTATGCACGTGACGATAAATTTATTTAAAGTACCAGAAAAAGAAGTCACGTGATCAGCATTTAATAAATTAAATTCTAAAAATTAATCTTTAAAAATTCACCAAAAATCAGGAAATGAAGGTAAAGATTCGAAAAAGATTTCATTTTAAAGGAATTTTTATGATATTTCTCGTGATATAAATTTTATAACCCTCAAATTATTATTTTAAATGCAAACTTAAAAAAAGTAAAAAAAACAGCTTAAAAATTTAATTTAAAAAAATCTAAGAAGAATTTTTCAAAAATCTCTCTTAGTGCACCCCTACACTATAAGAAGAATCGCCATGCAAAATTTCAGCCCTTTAGGTCCAGCGGTTTGGTCTGTGCGTTGTATGTCAGTCAGTCAGTGAATGAATGAATGAATGAATGAATGAGTCAGTTACGGAACTGTTTTATATATATAGATTATTTAAACGTTTTTGAGTTGCTCTAAGGGCCATTTACATTTTTCTTGGGTACGTTTTACCTAGTCATGGGTAAAGATGTTTTTATAACTGATACATAAATTTCCAAATCCCAGAATTGCTTTGATCGAAAATAATTATTGACAACTGAATTAGATCGATGTCAGCCTAAAAGTCCATTCACAAATGGTGTCTCTTGCTGAGGAGAGAGATTTAAATTTACGCTCAGGTTAGACGTTTTGCTTCAGAGGGGACTTGTCTAATGTAGCCTGGTCAAAAGTAACACGAGAGTGAATGTACTAGCACGTTTGAAGAGTTATAGAGTTTAGATCCGCAAACTTTTGACACCATCCCTTGTAATTGTCGCTGTGATGATAATGCAGGTTGTAAGAATGAAATGCTGTTTCTGTGTGTAATGTTTCCAGGGAGCGAATTGACCTGTTTTGGGTATCCCATATTTGTAACTTAAGCATGCTTTCGTACCCTTCTAGTTATACTACCATGTTTGTAATATACCTAAAACAGCATGCAGACAGTTTACCCACCCATATTTCATTTCATGACCTAAGGATGAAGAAAATACAGTGAAATTTTCAGTCGTTAACTCAATATAAACCTTCATTTCCGCGTAATATGGAAATCAACTTGAATCCTTTACAACCTACGAATAGCGAATATTCGATAGGGTGACTATCACATTTTGATTTTTGATTTTTTTTTGGTATCATGACCTAAGGATGAAGAAAATACAGTGAAAATTTCAATCTTGTCAACTCAACAAACCTCCATTTCGGCGTAATATGGAAAGCAGCTTGAATTCTTTATAACTTTTGTATGGTGAATATCCAGAAGGGCTTTCTTGTTATTTGAATGAAACTACAGACGCGGGTTGTTATTTGCCCATCACTGTATTCTACTTTATATTTCTCTTTTTTCGTTTCTTGATCAGTAAAGGAAAAGAATACGGTGATACAGGGCCCGATTTAGAAAATTCTTGACTATAGGCACAACTCAGGATGGGGGCCCCCTAACACTGATGTGGGCGTAAAATTTCCAAAATTGACACACACACACTAAAAAATAATAATAATAATAATAATAATCATGAATCATTGTGAAAGTATCATTTTACCAAGAATTGGCTATTTGAAGCGTAGAAGCCTAGAACATTATTAAATAACAAAAAACAATACAACATATTAACTTCGTCATTAAAACACCAATACAATGCAATTAGAAAAATATATTAATCCCTTATATATATTATAACATACACATGATGAACTATACATATAACTGTACATATGATGAAACAATCAATCAAATTTGAAAGGATATATAAAAAAAATTGCTATAAAACAGGTAAAACTAAAAAAAAATTGAATTTTTTCTTTTAAAATAAAATTTTTCAAGGGGGCCCTAGGCCCGGGCCTACTGGGCCTAATGGAAAATCAGGGTCTGCGGTGATATGAAGATTCGTATCTCAATTTAAACCTTGATTTCGCTATACAGTCGAACCCCGTTATAGCGAACTCGGTATATAACGAACTTACGGATATAACGAAAAAAAATTTTGGTCTCGCCATTTTCCTATTGTACATAATTTAATTAGTATTGTGTCAGTTTAATATAATCGATTTTAGTCGATTTAATTCATTAATGATCATTTTTAATAGATTTTATCATTTTTTTCATACATCATTATTGAATACCTATTGTAACTAATGAGTTATACATTTTGTGAACTCTAGCATTTTTCTTAACGGTTCGGATATAGCGAACCACCGGATAAAGCAAACAAAACTTTTGGTCCCTTGAAGTTTGTTATAACGGGGTTCGACTGTAATCAGGCCCTGATTTTTCATTAGGCCTGGTGGGCCGGGCCTAGAGGCCCCCGAATGTTGGGGACGCCAAAAAATTTTTATTTTACAAGGAAAAAAAGAAAAAATCCCAATTCAATTTTTTAAAATTTATTTTACCTCTTTTAATGGCAATTTTTTTTGTATATCCTTTCAAATTTGATTGATTGGTTCATCATATGTACAGTTATATGTATAGTTCATCATATGTATGTTATAGTGTATATAAGGGATTAATAAGGGTTTCTGGTTGCAATGTATTGGTGTTTTAATGATGAAGTTAATATGTTGTATTGCTTTTTGTTATTTGACAGTGTTCCAGGCTTCTAAGCTTCCAATAGCCAATTCTTGGTAAGATGGTACTTTCACAATGATTCATGATTAATTTTTTTGTGTGTCAATTTTGGAAATTTTACGCCCCCCATCCCAAGTTGTGCCTATAGTCAAGAATTTTCTAAATCGGGCCCTGACTGTAATGCCGAAACTAACTTGATTTCTTTACCACCTACAAACAGCGAACATCCCAACGGGTGGTCTAGTTGCTGAAATGCTGCTCAAAAACACGGGTTAGTAGTTACAAACGTTTTCCCCAACACTGTTATCCTTTTTTGTGTGTTTCATTTTTCGTTTAGGACCGAATCGGAACAAAATCGGGATAGATTTCTTTGTGGAAGCCTCTGACAGCAGCCCATAATCGAGGTATCCCGGGAAATTCGAATGATCAGTAATTTCTTTGCTCCCTATCCTAGAGTGGACACTCACAATCCAGCCACAATTCCCGAATAATGCGGCTGACAGACTTCCCAAAGCAGGCTTTCAAAACAGTCTCCATTGCATTTCACTTTCTCCCTTTGTGACCTCTCGAGAACTGAATTCCCGCTTCCGCCACAGAAAAAGCATCACCCTTTTCTCCCCATTCAGACAGGAAAAGAAAAGCACTTATAACTCTTTTGCGCATTTTTTCCACACCCCTCCTGCCACAATGCCGCGATATTCGGGCTTTCATTCCATGATTCCGCGTAGTCAAAGAGAAGAACCCACACTGCAAGCGAATGCCATTGAAAGGAAAAAGCCTTTATCCCCCTGCACCTTTTTTTTTTTTTTTTTTTTTATCTGTGGCCGTACCACTTCTTTCTGTGTGTGTGTGGGTCCCGCTTTTCTTCGGCAGGTCGCAATGGGCGGTGTCCACTCGGAGAAATATTTTCGTCCGGCGGTCACGGGAGGTCTGCCGCCCACCCAATGTCGTGCAGACCTCCCCCTCTCGAGCCGGCCTGGAGGGTTAAGACGAACAAAGCCATCGATAGGAGGTGGGCGGATTCCAGGTAAGATCATATTTAGATGCGGTCTTTCTAGTAAGTTCTGGCGCAATGGTTGTGTACGTACACATACACGTATGCAACTATGTATATATATATATATATATACACACCTATGCATACATATATATAGTATGTGTGTGTGTGTTCATACACATACACACACACACATATATATATGAATAGTTAAGATATACATGTATTACGCGCGCGCACACACACCTATGCATATATATATATATATATATATATATATATATATATATATATATATATATATATATATATATATATATACATATATATATATATTTATATATACATATATATATACATATATATTATATATATATACATATATATATATATATATATATATATATATATATATATATATATATATATATATATATATAATATATATATATATATATATACATATATATATATATATATATATATATATATATATATATATATATATATATACATATATATATATATTTATATATACATATATATATACATATATATTATATATATATACATATATATATATATATATATATATATATATATATATATATTTCTAAAACCTCTTTCAAACTTTTCTTTTCATGTTATTTGTTCCTGGGTGCAAGTAGCTTTAGATCTATTACTGGTTTTCTCTATCATCTATTTCTTATTTATATATATACAGGGTGGCTAATAAATACTGTGACAAATATCTAATCATTTAATTACACACAGATGAAATAGAAAATGAAAAATACAACAATATTATGAACATTATACATGAAAGTTTACCATGAAATAATTTTACTCGAATCGACCGCCATCTTTATCGATTACTAAAGATAATCTCTTACGCCACTGTCCTATTGCGGCACGAATCATTTTATGAGGTAATTTGTACCATTCACTCCGTATGGAAGCTTTGAGGGAGTCCAAACTTCTGTGCTGCTTAGCATTTACTTTAGACTCTAAAATCCCCCAAATGCAATAGTCTAAAGGATTTAGATCTGGTGAAGAAGGTGGCCAATCTTCTTGCTTGATAAACTTCGGGCAATTGGCATGGAGCCATTCCTGTGTTGTTTTGGATCGGTGGGACGGTGCAGAATCTTGCTGAAATATCCAATTCTTTTTGGGATACAATCTGTTAGCATGTGGTAATAAACGTGTAGCCAATACTTCCTGTTTGTAATATTCAGCATTGATTTTTACCCCTTTATCGATGAATTTCAGAGGCAGTTTTCCATTGTGTGATACTGCAGCCCAAACCATAACAGAATTCTTGTTCTGAAAGCGTTTAACAGTTCAAAGATTTTCAGGTATATCCTCGAAGGTTGCTGAATATACAACATCATTTTCAGCATTATAACTTTGTTCTGTACAAAACAGCTTCTCATCAGAGAAAATTATTTTTTCAACACTTTTGCTACCGTGCCGGTTCAGCAATTTCTTACATCTTTGTAACCTTTTTACTATTTGTGCAGTAGTCAAACCTTGAACTTTTCTTTTGCGATAAGGGCGAAAACCCAGGTCTTCATTTATGATAAGTTGCATAGTTCTGCGACTGATGTTCTCTTCTGCAGCCATTTTATTTGCAGAACGTTGTGGATTTCTTCGTATCTTTTCACGAATTCTTTTGATACGTTCTTTTGTACGAATAGTGCGTGGACGACCGGACCTTGGTCGATCTTTACATCTATTGGTATCCAATAATCGATTTATAGTCCTATATATAAACGTCCTATTAAAACCAAGGCATTTTAATTGCTTAAATATTTTACCTGCAGAAAATCCGCGATCAAAAAGCTGTTTAACCACTAACCTTTTGGCTTCCATCTTTAAAAATATTCTACATGTATTACTTTAAACAAAAATTGTCTGCGTTTACAAAAAGTTGCCAATCACACAAATAGATAGATAAATTGTTTTTCCAAACGATTAAAATTAACTCTTATTTTTTGGAGTGTTACAGTATTTATTAGCCACCCTGTATATATATATATATATATATGCAGATTTGGCATGTCGTTTGAACATAAAAATATTTTTCAATTATAAACCAATGGTATCAGTTTTCGTTTATGCCATTTTGGCTTGTCAACGGGCATAAATACTTTATACTAATAGTTTAATAGAGCTTAAAATAAAAATATAAAATCCTTATATGGGTGAGATTAACCGAAAACAGATCAATCGCAATTGATAGATCAATTGCGATCGATATGTTAGAATTTCCTGACATATCAAAAAAGAAATGATTGACTTATTGACCAAGTGGCTGATATGAAAAAAGGTTAAGCATCAGAAACTGATGTATTAAAAAAAAAACGGAAAAGTAATGCAGAGTAAAAAACCTATAGGCAAGAAAAGAGCTCCGAAAAACGTCAAAAGATTTCGTGAGGTAAGGGTTGAGTTGAGATGGTGAGTGAAACGATTCTTTTTATTTTTACCTCACAAATGTGTCTTTGTTCAAATGTATGAAAAATAATTTAACAATTTGAAATTTTATTTTAAAAATTTTAAATTTAAAAATTCAAAGCATGTATAGTTTTTGACATATATCTGCCAAACGAATAGCACTTTGCAATAATTTTTTTTAAACTTTGTACTCATAGAAAGGTTTCAATATAATTTGTCTTTAGGAATTGTAAGAATTTTAATCATCAAATTACATTGCAGAACAAGACAATTTTCATATTAATTTTTATAAAAGGGGGGGGGGGAGGAATTATGATTTTTTTCTTTAAATCATCTTCTGGTCACAAATTTTTTAAATGAAAATAGAGTTAATTAACATTGTACGAAGTTTCATCGATATACCTTAGAAAGAATTTTATTTTATAAATTTTTTTTTTCTAAATGACAAATAACAAAAAAATTCCATTCCGAGGTAAATAGATATCAAGTGCAGATGCTCAGCTTAGACAGAAGAGCTTTATAATGTTGTATCGATCAGCATAATCGTCGGAGAAATTTTGGTTTGCCTTATTTTGGCTCTATAGAGCCAAAATAAGGCAAACCAAATGCATATATAGCTATTTTTCTTTTGACTCATTTACTGTACTAATTTATTTTTATATTAACAGCTTCTGTCGGACTGGCTTATCAGGGAGAAGTCATAACGGAAAAATTTGTTGAAGACTTAATAAAGGGATTTTTCCATTTTTCGAAAGACAGAGAAGGAGGGAGAGATAAAAGAACTGTGTATTTCTGACAATGTAAAATTAAATTTTATTAAATTTTTTGTTAAAATAAAAAAAAATTGATGAAAAGTTGTGTTTTATTAAAATTACTATAACATGCTTTATTAAGATGCTGTTTTAAAATATTAAACAAGGTAAGTCCAAAAATTGATATAAAAGTTTTATGGAAAGTTTTAAAAAAATCAGACCTCAGTTGTATATATTGTATCAGACCTGAAGACAAATCGGAAGATAAAGTGTTTATATATATATATATATATATATATATATATATATATATATATATATATATATATATATATATATATAATGGAAAAAATATTTATATAAAGGTAATCTTACAAAAAGTATTTGTCATATTAACTCAGCATGAGTGTGCAATTTGACACCAGTTGATTATAATGGAAAGGTGTTTATTTAAAAAAAATTATATATGTAGTAAAGTGACTGATTAAAAACAACAGGTAGCATTGATATTATAAATTGTATATATATATATAGTGACATGAGATTTATAATATCACTAAGGATATAATCTATAAGATTTATTCTCTTTAAAAAGATATAAAGTGTTTAAAACAAAACACTTTATATAAACAATGTCAAGCAAATATAAACTGTTAAAAATAACATTAAAATTAAAATGTATTGTTGCTTTTTGTACATTTTAATATTTAACTATGGAAACTTTTTGATTTCATAAAAGAGTGAATTTTGCAGTTTTCAGACTACTTTTTGGGGAAAAGAGTTATACATTTTTCAACCCAGCCAACAACTCTTTGTTCATTGGGCCAATTGTCAAACTATCCAAGGGTCAATAGTTTGACATTTTGCTAATTTTCAGCAGACCGTTTACAATGGGGATTTCCCTTTTTGTATATTCAAAAAAGCATTTTTGAATACACTATTTTCATATAAATATACTTTAATATCCTATTTCATATATTGAAAATAGAATTTCGAATATACTATTTTTATATAAATATACTTTAATATCCTATTTTATATATTCAAAATAGAATTTCGAATATACTATTTTTATATAAATTATTCGTGGCTAAATACTAGAACTTAATAAACTGTTTAAAAAGGGGAAATCCTCTTTGTAAAGGATCTGCTGAAAAATAGCAAAATGTCAAAACTATTGACCCTTGGATAGTTTGACTGTTGGCCTGATGAACAAAGAGTTGCTGGCTGGGTTGAAAAATGCATAATAGCCCTAAATAAATTTAATGTAGGCTTACCTACAAAGTTGACTGTTGGGCCAACTGAATGCCTACTGTTGACCAACCTCGTGCCAACGGCCAAATCATTTAAATCCAACCGTTGGGCCAACAGAACGCCAACCGTTTCCCTACAAATCAAACCGTTGGGCCAACAGAACGCCAACCGTTTCCCTACAAATCAAACCGTTGGGCCAACAGAACGCCAACCGTTTCCCTACAAATCCACCGTTGGGCCAACAGAACGCCAACCGTTTCCCTACAAATCCCACCGTTGGGCCAACAGAACGCCAACGGCCAAATCCTGTAAATCCAATGGTTGGGCCAACTGAATGCCAACCGTTGGGCCAACTGAACGCCAACCGTTGGGCCAACCTCGCGCCAACGGCCAAAAACCACCGTTGGCCAACCATGCCCGAAAGTGGTTGGCCAACGACTTGCCAACGGTTTTGTGTTACTTGGGTAGAGTCTTTAGATCTTGGTAGAGTGTTTAGGTAGCCTTTATTTTCCTCTGATATAGGCTCTATATGCGGATTTGACGGATATTTGACGGATTGGTCTTAGGGATTAGGAAAGTACTGCCTTTATTTTCCGTACATATAAGCTCTCTAAGCAAGTAATGGTGCAGATTGATCCTAGAGATTAGGAAAGTACAGTCTTATTTTCCACAGATACGGAAAATAAGGCTGTAGTTTCCTAATCTCTAAGATCATTCACGGGCTCTATATGCCAGTAAGGGTTCGTTCACAAAGAATCCGTCAGCGTTAGCGTTACTCGTATTGAAATAAATATATTTAACCAATTACAAACCTCCAAACGATTGGCTACGAAATTATTAAGGCCTGTGATTGGTTTAAAATATGTCAATGCGAGTAACGCTAATGCTGACGGATTCTATGTGAACAGGCTGTGACAATTCCCCCTCCTCTAAGCGGGCAGAAAGATTATTATAGACGGCTGAAAAATCGTCAACGGCGGCGAGCCGTTTCTAAAGAATAGCATACCCACGAGCAGAGGGGAAGTTACAATGAGCTACCTCTTCGGAGCGCGCTGCTAGAACAAAGGAGCCGACGGACTGACGCCTTGCCTGACGTTAAACTACAATGAAAGGAACGCCCGTTGACACACGACCTTAACGACGTAGCCGGGCGATTAAGATACGATAATCCTTATCGTTTTGCACACGGCCTAGGCGAACCAGCCAATCCGAATCGAGCTTGAGAGACGGAGGCTGTTAGATTTTCCGCCAGGGATCAAGCTTTTAAATAAGCCAACGAGAGCTGGAGAGGAAAGATAGAGTTTGAGACAAAGAACTGATCTCCTAGCTCCACTCGACTTGAGTGATTTTACCTTTTATTGAGACTCAGCCCTCTAAGTGGAAAAGACCGTTTTCTCATCGAGAATGGTCGGGAAAACGATCAAAACTTGATCTCCCCAGTTTATTATTTCTCTGAAGCTGCTAGCTTCCAGGGAAAGAGTATGTGGGTCGAGCCGACCAACACTCTGGGTGAATCCACGGTGCATCTAAGGAGAGTAAATCTCTTCTAGTCTACAGAGTTTCAACTTACGAACTTAATCCGGTGGTGATTTCTTCAGTGACCTGACCAGCAGTCCAGCAACTAGCTACAGCGACAGTGTGTCCCGTCCTCGAGAGGTCGTTCCTTGTGCTACTCCGACTTCTACGTATCCTGTGTACTATACGAAATTAGATCGCGGCTTAACCGTGTGATTCAGCTCAATAAATCTGCAATTTTATCAATTTTGCAAATCTTGATTTTAGTTAGCTGTCTGCCTTATACATAACCTGTGATGCTACCTAGAGTGTTGGCCTTTGACACTAATCGAAGGAATATGTTACAAGGCCCTTAAGATATGGATAGGTCTTAACCTTTATTTTCAACAGATATAAACTCTCTATAAGCTCTATTAGTGTATAATGGCGAGGATTGGTCTGGTTGATTAGAAAATTGCAATATTTATTTTCCACAGATATAGGTCCTTTACAGGATCTAAATGCGAGTTATGGTGCGTATTGGTCCTAGGGGTTAGGAGAGAAAAACAAACATTTCAGGCATATACATTATGGATTTTGGTGTGATTTGGTCTGTTGTTTGGGTCAAAGAACACTAACCGTTTTTTCCTTTAAAAATAAATAAAATACCTTAATTTTTCCGCTTGTTTTACGCAATTTACGCTTACGAAAAGTTTCATAGGAACCTTAAACTTTCAAACAGCAGGAGTACCTGAGCTATTAAACTAGAATCCAATGTTCTTAATCAAATTTGCACCCACACCTTTCAAACCCCAACATGACGGTGGTCATAGGCATAGCGTGCTTCTAACTTTTTGGGGGGCACGAATTGAATTCAGTTAGGGCCCTCCTCCGCGCATTGACTGCCTGGCGGGGTCCTTAAAATATGAAATATTATGATTTTTTTAAAATTGAATTACAATGGAATTGATATTTGAGTAGTATTAAAAAATTATACAATGAGAAAAATAAATATAATATAAATAAAATGAGAGAAAAAATAAAGCATAGAATTTTTGTTACGGATCATATCATTGTTAAGGCTAAAGACATAATCAGAATCTTCAGTTTCACAGTTTGAAAAAGAGGGGTAAACCCAACTTTCTTAAAAGTTTTCTACAATTTTCCGATTTTCACTGAACTTCTATTAACGTTTTAATTCATTTCAAGTTAAGTTGGGGGGGGGGGGCAAGGCCCACCGTCAAGGTGGGGCAGGGGGGACAAAATCCCCGGGGCCCGGTTAAAATAAGAGTTGACTAAAAAAAATGTATACAATGTTCAAATATTGAGTGGGGACGGGACCCGCTGTATTATTTTGCCCCGGGCCCTGGCTCAGATGACGGTGGCTATGTGGGGGGGGGGGGCACGTGCTCCCCCGACGCTACGCCTATGACGGTGGTTATAGTAAGGTTACCGGTCACTTGGGAAGCAGCATTGCCCTCTAGATTTCAAAAATATACGAGATAAGCTGTTACAGCTTTCATTATCGGGCTCTTCCCACCTTTCTTATCCGGGATGACGGGGGACGAAACTGCTTTTGGAGGATGAGTACGCTTTCCTGCCCCACCCACATGGCTACATTCAGCTGTCAAATGAAATTGCATCTGCTATGTTTACAACTGTTTGCCATCTACTAGGAATGCTCTGCTAGTGGCTCCAAACAAACAGGAAGCGATAAGCGATAACCTAGCCGTTAGCACCATGACTGTAGACGGGTTTCTTTCCAACGTCTTTATCACCAGCACGTAAGTCGGGCGCCATGAACACTTGTTGCTTTTTAGCATATTTTCCTATTTTAACGTAGGATTACGGTCCTCCAGAAAGCAAAGTTTCAGACGTTAAAACCGTCCGTACTTCGCGAGTTATAATTTTGGCAGCGCGCCAAAACCAGTCTGTATCGATTGGACAAGCAATAAACAGTTAAACAGAAAAGTACCAAAATGCGTCAAAATTTTGATATATATATATATATATATATATATATATATATATATATATATATATATAGACATACGTACATATAGATACATATATCATACACATACATATATCATACACATACATATATACATACAAAAGAGGTAAGCAACGATAAGTAACCCTACGTTAATAACTCGCGGTAGTTTCGTTAGAAGAGACTACCTGAAATTTGTTTTTAGTATGCTTTGGCTAATTTTTTAAAAAATATAGTTTTTATTTTAGTATATTGATTTTTTTTAGTGCAATTGGTATAATTTAGTAATCTAATTTTAGGATATTTAGTACATTTGACAGGTAAAAAGCAAGACAAAAGACACAGCAGGGGATCTTAATTTTTTAGCGGCTGCTGAAAAATATCTGCCTTATAGATGGGATTTAGCTAACAATTTAAAGAGAAACATGAGTTATATACCCTAAACAGTATTCTAAATGTATTGTTTGTACTAAAATATTGTTGTTTCGGCATTTGAGTTTTTACCTTTTTCAAGTTCGCCAGAATTTTCAATAAGACGATAACTTTAATACAGCAGTTTCTCTGCGGCGTTTAACAGAAGTTTAGAAAATAAGGAATTAAATCAATAACACCGTGGTGCGTATTTAAAAATCTCGAACGGGTTTTTTTTCAATAGTTTCGTTGTTTTTGGGACCATAAGAGGCTCCAGACGATAAGACACACTTCAAATTTATGGGAGGTTTTTTAGAAAAGAATATTTTGTATTTTGTTAGGTATATACAGATATTTTCAATTTCTCACTTAGTAAAGATAATATATATATATATATATATATAATATATATAATAAAATATTCATTTTATTTTAATGTTACCTTCGGAACATAAAATGCACCCCAATTTTAAGTCTTTTTTTTCTTTTTTTTTTAAGAAAGGTGCGTCAAATGGTTCGAAAAATACGGAAACCTTTAATCAATCTTTGTCGTTGTTATCAATCTTTGTCGAGTTATACTAATAGAATTTTTTATTAAATTTAAAAATCGAAAGAATCGACGAACTCCTGTAAAATTAAATTAGTTTCAAAACATATAGCTAAAAAATATTGCGTTCAGATGCAGATCTTAAGCCATCTATTTCTATGAAATGTAAGCAAAAATTTCCGTATCTGAAAAGAAAAAAAAAATTTACTTACGGATAAAATGAAATGCAAAGCACACTACCGCTTTGAAAGCGGGAAATGAAAACACTCCTCTTCAGAAGAGCAGGATGCTACAACGACGAACTAAGTCATAAGATGATACGGTTTTATCTGTAGTCGAGAAAATGGAAATCTCTTAAATTACAAAGAATTATAATATACTTTTTACAGAAGTAAAACTGAAGCGCATTTAATTAAAATATATGAAGAGTTCATTTTTTTTATATATACAGGACAATTGTTGGAGGATTTATTTTTTCCGGTTACACGTGCTTGTCAAAATACTAATTTGTACATATAAGCTCGGTATGGGCTCGAGGTAGCCTTGTGGTAGTGGGTCGGCATTTGGCGCTTATTTAATTCCTCCGTGTCTAGGCTGGATATGGGCACGTTAATTCCGTAGACCGGAAAGTCCCTCAACGAGGTCAGAGAGGGTGAGAGAGGGTACGATCCCCTCAGACGGTATCCCTGGGGTCGCTCGGTCAAAATTAAGGTGGCTCCTGGCTAAATCAGTCTCCAACCCTTGTGGTGCCATTGTAAATCGGAGCCGCACCCTTCAGCCCCCTTGCCTATATGGCCTTGGTCTGGACTAAAAATTTTGGCCAGGGGGCATTCGAAACAAAAAGTTCGGTGTATAGTTAAAGATGCCTACAACTCCGTAACCACAACAGATAACAAAATGCATAAAGCGTGCCAGATGGGAGGTGCTTAAAGCAAAAATATACAGGTTACCTAGGACCTAGGTTTCACCTTGTCATACGCTCCAGAAATCATATACTTTTCCATTTGAACTTAGGTTTCGACGTTGTAAAAGCCTCATCTCTGTCGTTAACGAGCCTTGCCATTGTCAGAGGCCTAAGCCCTGCCATTAATGGCAAGGCATATGACCTCAGGAGCCGAAAAGAAGGGCGAAACCTAGGTCCAAGGAACCTCTACGTTGGAAATGTATATTTTTGCTTTAAGCAAGGCCCTTTTGGCAGGCTTTATGCCTTTTGTGTCACCATCTTGCCCTCTAGAACCATTATTCCCTTAGTTACTTAGTGTTGTCCTTTCTTTACTTTAAAAAGCTTTCAAAGAGATCAAAGCTTGATCTTCTACAATTTCGAAGCAGCTAGCTTCTTTGGTGAGAGTGTGGGACGAGCCGTCCACTACTCTGTGATAAATAGATCGAATTTCGCTTGGAGTTCGAGTTCGCCTCATTCCAGCCGGTTCCGACGAGTGGAATCCGTTTCCAGCAACTGAGACTTCGGCCATTAGAGCTTTATTTCCTGGAGGCCTGATCGACGATCCGTAGCGACAGTGCATCCAGCCAGCCGAATAGACTATCTTCA
This sequence comes from Dolomedes plantarius, assembly GCA_907164885.2. Lineage (NCBI taxonomy): Eukaryota > Metazoa > Arthropoda > Arachnida > Araneae > Dolomedidae > Dolomedes > Dolomedes plantarius. Next base: position 31,617,157 of record OU015502.1, read on the forward strand.
ACGTGCGTCGCAGACTTCAACGGACATTACTAGTGTATAATTGATGTTCCAGAACACGACCTAATCGTGAAATATTTTAATTCAGAATATTCCAAATAAATCCATATTAGTGTAACAAATTTCTTATTAGTAAGCTGTTTGATCACTATACATAACCGGTGTGACGCTACCTAGCATGTCGGCTTTGACACCAAGCACGGAATATGTTACAGTCCAAAGAAGACTGTTGTGCCATGAGTTTAGTTCAGTTTTAGCTCTCTCTAACGGCGTCTTAAATGCGGACTTGATCCTCTTGGGGGAAAAACTCCAGACAAAACTGCGTTATAGGCCAGGCCCAAGCAACGCAGTTAAACCCCAACATCATATTGATTCATGTTGCTGGTTCCTTACCCTACACGGTTATGCCTTGCTGAGAAGCCTTTAACAAAAGCTAGATTGAAGGCTATGTGTACACTAGAGATGTATATTTTTCCATAACATGTAGCTATACAGCCCAAAAGATTTTTGTAATTTGGTAACCCACGGTACGATTTTATCCTTTTCATACTCATTAAGAGTACTGAATCTCCACAAAAACTGAACCTAAACTTCTTCTTTTCTTTATTATTTATTTAATCTATAAACGAAGTTCTGAATTGCTTCTTGGAAAACATCAAATCGGATCCCCCAAAAAAGAAGCATAACACGATTTCCAGCACTTAGCGGATGTGTGAAGCGGCTGTGCAAGCAGTAGTGGTCTGAACATTTCTGTATCCGGAATCGAACGAGATTGCTCGATACAATGCATAATTAATTAATGGCGAGAGGTGGTGGAAGAGCGCTTTTCGGCGCAACAATATAAGAACAGTTCACGGAGTGTGAAAGAGAAAATCACTTTCAACAGCCGCGTCTTTATGAATAAATCTATTCACGTCGGAGGTTATGGTGTTGTGTATTGTGAAGTGTAGATTTGCTTGAAACACTTGAGTTATCAATACATTTTAGCGCATTCAAAATTCACTGTATTCTCAAGGAATACTTTTAATAATTATACTATAGATTAATAGTATATTACTATATAAACCATAGTAATGATGACGATGATAAATATTTAATAATTTTATACATATATATTGAAGCTGCTACACCACGCGTCCAGGGTTCGATCCTGCGACTGGGCAAGGTCGACTCAGCCTTTCATCCCTTGAGTGGGTCGATAAAATGGGGACCAAGCATGCTTGGGAACTAAACTCTGGGGGTCCCACGTCAGGCTGACCACCTGATTAAGACATATGCTGTTTGGCACCCTATTAAGCCCACGGTCAAGTAAGCGGAGATGGGCACCGCCGGTCTATGTCCACAGAGGACTGTTGCGCCATGAGTTTAGTTTTATACATACACACATACACACACACACACACAATATATATATATATATATATATATATATATATATATATATATATATATATATATATATATATATATATATATATATATATATATATATATATATATATATATATATATATATATATATATATATATATAAAACAGTTCCGTAACTGACTCATTCATTCATTCATTCATTCATTCATTCACTGACTGACTGACATACAACGCACAGACCAAACCGCTGGACCTAAAGGGCTGAAATTTTGCATGGCGATTCTTCTAATAGTGTAGGGGTGCACTAAGAAAGATTTTTCAAAAATTCTTCTTAGATTTTTTTAAATTAAATTTTAAGCTGTTTTTTAAACTTTTTTTACGTTTGCATTTAAAATAATACATTGCGGGTTATAAAATTTATATCACGAGAAAGATCATAAAATTTCCTTTAAAATGAAATATTTTTCGAATCTTTACCTCCATTTCCTGATTTTTGGTGAATTTTTAAAGATTAATTTTTAGAATTTAATTTATTAAATGCTGATCACGTGATTTCTTTTTCTGGTACTTTAAATAAATTTATCGTCACGTGCATAAAAACTAAATAGACAAAATATAATTTTTTTTTTCTTGCTAATGCTGCAGACGATTGGACATTATCCAAAAAAATATTAAAATACAGTAAAAGAAATGTTCTAAAAACTGTACTATATTAACTGTACTATATTCTTTAGTATTCTTTATATTAGATTTAATTTTAATATTTTCTTCTACATTATTTTGTCTATAAAATTATCCTTTACGATTTTCTTATAAATATATATATATATATATATATATATATATATATATATTTTACATCAATTGTATACATTGATCGTCGTATTTATTATATAATATATATTTATATTTGGCATGAATTGCATACATTGACCGTTGTATTTAATTTGAATGTACTACGTAGCGAAGTACGGGTTTTCAGCTAGTATATATATATATATATATATATGAAACACTGTAATAGCTGAACATTTTCATTAAAGGCGTATGTTTATATAAATATATAATTTATTTTAGACTACACACATATATAAAGATTAAAAAAAGAAATTAATTGCATTTTCAAAGTAAATAGGGCATATTAAGGTGAGATCGTAGCCCTTAGGTATTATACATTAATTAATAATTATATTAATGATTACAATATATATATATATATAGTATATATATCACATCACTTAGCAAATGTGTGAAGCGGATGTGCAAATACAGGGTGTCCGGGCTAAAGGTATCCAAAAGTTATAACCTATTTTTACGGAACTACCCATTAGAATTTTAAAATATTTAATTAAATAGAAAGAGCATCTCACCACGTTTTAATATCAATCATAGATTTCGATCATAGTATCATAGGTTTCTATGCATACATTTTTTGTAGCACGACTAACGTCTAAATGGTAATCCAGTTCTCTCCAAGTGTTTCGTAACATATCAGGAGTTATTAGACATTTTTGCTTGGGTATTCATTAAATCCGTTGTGTATAAACAAAAAAATTTAAACTCTGGATGTGTTGAAGAAGCGTATCCTTCAAGCAATTCGTGTAATAACTCCTGATATGCTACGAAACACTAGGAGAGAACTAGATTACAATTTAGACGTTTGTCGTGCTACAGAAGGTGCACACATCGAAATCTATGATATTATGATTGAAATCTATGATTGATATTAAAACTTGGTGAAATGTTCTTTCTATTTAAATATTTTTTAAAATTCTAATGGATAGTTCCGTAAAAATAAGCCATAACTTTTAGATAATTTTAGCCTTGACTCCCTGTAGTAGTGGTCTGAACATTTCTGCACCCGGAATCAAACGAGATTGTTCGATACAATGCATAATTAACGGAGAGATGTGGAGGAAGAGCATTTTTTGGCGAAACAATGTAAGAACAGTTCACGGAGTATGAAAGAGAAATCTCTTTCAACAATCTCGTTTTTCTAAATACATCTATTCACTTCTGAGGCTATGTTGTTGTGTGTTACGAAGTGTTGATTCGCACGAAACACTTAAGCTATCAATGACTTTTAGCGCATTCGAAACGGTGTATTATAGTATAGGCGTATGATAAATATTTAATATTTTTATATGCATACATTTCACACACACGTGTATACACACACACACACACATATATACACTCAAGAGCCAAAACATTATGACCACCTGTCAATAACAAGTTGGCCCACCTTTTGCGCGCAACACAGCTTCAACCCGCCTTGGCATGGATGCCACAAGTCCTTGGTAGATGGCCGGAGTCAGATTGTACCAGATGTTTAAGCAACGGTCACGCAAATCCGAGATATTGCGAATTGATGGTCTTTGAACTCTGAGCTGCCGTTCCATGACATCCCAAATATGTTCTATCGGATTGAGATCCGGTGAGTTAGGCGGCCAGGACATTAACTGGAATTCAGCATCATGTTCCTGGAACCACTCCAACACAATTTTAGCCTTGTGACACGAGGCGTTGTCCTGTTGGAACGTTCCATTTCCAGCTGGAAAAACAGAGGCCATGTAAGGGTGCAACTGGTCCGCAATGATGTTCAGATACCCTGTAGCATTCATGGTCTGCTCTACCACAACCACGGGTCTCGGAGACGCCCAAGAGAACGTCCCCCAAAGCATAATACCGCCACCACCGGCCTGTGTATGACCTACTGTACATTGAGGGAGCAACAATTCGCCCGGAAGACGGCGTATCCTGACACGGCCATCGGCGTGATGAATGACAAACCGTGATTCATCTGACCAGGCAACTCTCTCCCACTGATCCATGGACCAGTCGCGATGTTCGCGGGCCCAGCGCAGGCGCAGTTTGCGATGACGCTTGGTCAGCAAAGGTACACGAGTGGGACGTTTGCTGCGTAGCCCCATATCCAACAGTGTCCGCTGAACAGTGTGCTGCGATACTATTCTACTTGGCCCTGCATTGTATTGAGCTGTCAGGTGAGCCACTGTCTGGCTCCGGTTTTGCTTCACCATGCGAGACAGTCTCCGACGACCTTTTTCTTTGATAGCGTGTGGACGTCCAACACCATGTCGTCTACTGCTGGTTTCACCGTCATTCATCCACTTTGCATAAGTACTAACAACTGTAGGTCGCGAACAACCCACGAGTCGTGCGGTTTCGGAAATACTTGTTCCGAGCCTTCGAGCCATTACAATCTGCCCTCTATCAAAGTCGCTTAGATCCGCAGCCTTTCCCATCACACACAGAAGTAAGTGAAAAAATGATTCTTCAGACTCTCCAGCAGCGGTTAAATACCACTTCCACCTGATCACGTGCCTTCCACGTCATCCAGGCGAATTCATTGCAAAATGTAGGGGTGGTCATAATGATTTGGCTCTTGTTCCGACTTAAAGGGCACTTCCGTGTTCCCTACCAAGAGGGATTTTAAATTTCTCTCTCCCGCGCCGATGGGGAAAATACTTTTTTGATTTAGTGTGTTTTAAGCTTGCTTCGATGGCGAATGTACGCTGACTTTGTTCGTATGTAGCGATCCAGCCTGAAAGGCTATGCGGAATTATATGTTACCAACTCTGAATTATATGTTTTAAAAGTAATGTATGTCGTGATGTTCGTGTGAAAATAAAAGAATAAAAGACAACCGAAGTTTGATTAATCAAAAGGATTTCTGCGATCCCATCATATTGGAAGATAGAACATTTTGGTGACACCAGACGCGATTAACCACGATTCTGGATTCTGATGCGACTGTCTTTGATTGAGGTAGGTCCCTCATTTAGTTTATCCAGTCTATTTGTTGATTTTGAATTAAGAAGCTATTGAATTAATGTAAAATGGAGATAGAAAGAACAAAATGTAAAAGGACTACGGTCCGAACATTGTTCTCAAAACTCGCGACTAAAATCGAAAATGCAATTGCGCGTACGATAAGTATAGATTTTACCATAGAAAATAAAATTGATGAGTTGTATGGTTTGAAAAATCAACTTCTTGATAAAATAAAAGATTTGAATAATTTGGATGAGGAAATTGAAGGGACTATTGAAACTAAAGATTTAGATAAAGAACTGATCAATAATGATAAGTATAAAGAAACGGGTATTACTTTGAAAACTAAAATTGACAGATGCATTGTTTCTCTAGAAAAACAATTGAATCCAGTAAAACAAAATGAACCGCTCCATAATGTTGAGTCTAATGATACAAATGGAAGTCGCATTAAAAACGAAAACTCCTTTGTAAAACTTCCCCGGATAAATATTCCCACGTTTAATGGAGATTGTAGTGATTGGTTGGATTTCTGGAATTCTTACGAAGTTGCGATACACAATAACGATTCTCTTAGCAATATTGAAAAGTTTGCGTATTTAAAAACTTATTTAAAGGGGACTGCCTTAACTGCTGTTTCAGGGTTTGCTATAACTGAGCAGAATTATGACTCTTGTGTTTCATTATTAAAAGAAAGATTTTCAAGAACAGACTTAATTATTTCGTGTCTCATGAATAAATTGCTTTTAGTAGATTCTGTTAAAACTGTGCATAATGTAATTGCCTTAAGAAAAATGTATGACACTATTGAAATTCAAGTTAGATCCCTAGAATCCCTGGGAGTGACCACTGGAACGTACAGCAGTCTCCTCTCAACAATAATTTTACAAAAACTTCCTGAAGAATTAAATTTGTTATATAACAGGCAACGTAAAACGACGGAATTATTCGATATAAAGGATTTGCTAGAATTTTTACGAAAGGAAATTGAATGTCGTGAAACATCACTTTTGCTGGGAAATCAGAGAAACAGTGTAACCGAAAACGTAACCCGTAAACCAGTAAATAACTATAGTTATCCAAAAACTAAATACCCATATAACCCTAAACGAAATGTTCCCACTACTTCGGCGCTCATCTCAACAGTTGAAAATCGAAACTGCATTTTTTGTTCAAAATCCCACATGACTCAGAATTGCACTTTAAATGCTAGTGAAAGGAAAAAATCGTTATTAAGTCAAGGAAGATGCTTTGCCTGTCTAGGCAGACGCCATACCATTAAAAATTGTTGGAAAAAGAATAATCAGCTATGCCATTGCGGTCAAACACATAGCCCGTTAATTTGTGAAAAAGAGGATCAAAAACAAAGTTCCAATCCTGAAAAAATCCCTTCTGAAACTACAACTCCTTCAGAAAATCCCCTATCCCTATTTTGCAATGGAAATAAAATTAAAGAAAACAATTCTGAGACTGTTTATCTTCAAACGTTTACTGCTGCCGCCAAAACGCAGTCCAAAACGCAGGTGCACTTGCATTGCCTTGTTGACGGAGGAGCGACGCGTAGTTTTATACAGCGAGATATTGTCGAGTCATTAAGTCTACCAGTGCTGGAAAAGGAAACACTTCAGATTTACGCTTTTGGAAATAAAACATCAGAAAAACAGACTTATGATGTGGTGGAAATTGAGCTGCAAAACATTTCCGATGCCCAGAAAAGGATAAAAATAAAGGCGATCGTAATTGATTACATTACGAAGGGACAAATTCAAGTACCCTCAACATGGGTTAGAAAATTAGCACATCAGAAGCAAATAAAATTAGCTGATATGGGATACTCGTCGGAAATACACTTATTAATTGGGTCAGATTACATTTGGGATATATTACAGGAAAAAAATATTAGACTAAGCAAAAGATTAGTGGCTACCGATAGCATTTTCGGATTCGTTATTCAAGGTATGGAGGGTGAATCTAATTGTAGAAAAGTTCACGTTTCCCATTTAAGTGTTTCAGGGGAAGAAATAAATGACAAAATTAAATGTTTATGGGATTTAGAAACAATTGGAATTTCGGAACCGGAAGTATCACAATCAGATACGGAAATCTTAGAAATGTTTGAACAAAACATTAAATATAAAAATGGCAGATACGAGACTCGGTTATTGTGGAGGCAGGATTATGGAGAATTGGGTAATAATTATGATGTAGCAAAAAGACGTTTGTTTAGCTTAAATAATTCATTTAGGCGAAATGAGAAATTATATTTAAGATATAAGGATATTCTAAAGGAACAATTAAATGATGACATTGTAGAAGAGGTTAAGCCAAATTCGGGTAATAAAAGCGAAGGATACTTCATGCCACACCATGGCGTAGTAAGGGAATTAAAGGAAACAACTAAAGTCAGAATTTGTTATGATGCCTCCTCTAAGGCAAAAAATGAGATTTCTCTTAATGAGTGCTTGGACAGTGGTCCAAATCTGAACCCCGACTTGCTTAAAATCATTTTGAGGTTTCGGTATCACCCCATAGCATTTTGTGCAGATATTCAGCGAGCATTTTTAGAGATTAGCATAGCAGAAGACGACCGTAAATTTTTGCAATTTTTATGGGGAAAAGAGTGTGAGACAGACCTCGATTTAAATGATTGTCGCATCAGGGTCTTGAGAATGAAACGTGTTCCCTTTGGGGTCAAATGCAGTCCATTTTTGTTGGCTGCAACCATAAGATTTCATATTAAAGACTATGAAAAGGAACATGAAAGTTCTTGTGGCGTGCTACGTGATCTTTACGTAGATGATTTAATCAACGGTGCAGAAACTATTGACGAAGCAGCATTCATTTCTTGTGACGCCACCGAAATAATGAAAAGAGCGAGTATGAACTTACGACAGTGGGTAACCAATTCTCCAGAATTGCGTGAAATCTGGAACTCGCAGAAACTTGAATGTCGCAAAACCCCTAATGAAGGAGATGTACCATTAAAGGTGCTCGGACTGGTTTGGGACAATGATCAGGACATACTAAAAGTCGCGTTGAACGCTTTTCAACAAACCAAGAAACTTCCTACTAAAAGAGTAGTTTTAAGCGTATGCGGTATGATCTTCGACCCACTGGGTCTTTTGACTCCCTTCACAATCAGAATCAAACTTATGATGCAGGAGCTATGGGAGAAAGGAATCTCCTGGGACGAACCTCTTCCTTCAGACTTTAATCGAAGATTTGAGGAATGGGTCTCAGAAGTTTCATATATTCAGAATGTAACGATTCCTAGACAATATTTTAAGGGAGTGATATCAGAATTAGAACTGCATTTATTCTCGGATGCGAGCCCGAAGATATACGGTGCTGTGGCTTATTTCAAAACGAAATGTGCAGATACAGTTAAAACTAGTTTCGTAATAGCCAAATCACGTTTGGCTCCTCTGAAAGAAATCAGTTTGCCTAGGTTAGAGCTGCTTGGGACATTGGTTGCAGCTAGACTGTGTTCATACTTGACTAAAACTTTTCCGATGATAAAGGAAAATAACATTTTCTTGTGGACAGATTCGAGTATTTGTCTTCATTGGATTAGGGGGTTCGCGAAAGACTGGAAACCCTTTGTAAAAAATAGGGTATGTGAAATCAAAGAAAAAACCAATCCGATGAACTGGCGACACTGTAGTGGGAAAACAAACCCAGCTGACAAACTGACCAGAGGGATGAGCATCCATGCATTGATCAACGATAATGCTTGGGTCAAGGGACCATCTTGGTTATTGAAAGATGATATTCCAGCGGGTAATATGACGGAAGAATTTGACTTAGAGGAAGTTCAAATAGAAAAAAGAAAAATACCTGTCCTCTTACAAATATGCCAAGAATCAATGGAGCCTCTTATTGACTTAGAGAAATTCAACAGTTTAAGAAAAGTCTTGAGAATTACTGCGTATATTCTCAGATTTGTGAATAACTGTAAACCGAATAAATCAAATTTAGAAAAGAAATCAGGTATCCTAAGCACCGAAGAACTAATAAATTCAGAAAAATATTGGGTGCATGTGACACAACATTCAGAATTCAAAGAGGAATGTTGCCGATTAAAAGGTCAGACACCCCTCAGTCCGGAATCAAAACTTTTCAGCTTAAACCCAAGTCTAAATGCTGATGGACTTATTTGCCTTGGAGGCAGGTTGCAAAATTCCGGATTTCAGTTCTACGAAAAACACCCCATGATTTTACCTTTTAAATCTAAATTCACCGATCTCGTGATTATGAATGAACACGAGAATATGTTCCATTCTGGAGTTTCCGATACTCTTACGCAGATAAGAGAAAGATATTGGATATTACGTGGGAGACAAGCCGTAAAAACTTGCCTCAACAAATGCTTCGTTTGTAGACGATACAAAGCCAAAAGGGGCAATCAAGTAACTGCTCCGCTACCCATAGACAGAATCCATGAAGGAAATCCATTTGAGGTCACAGGAGTGGACTTTGCAGGGCCTCTGTACACAAAAGACAAAGACAAAGTGTATATTGCTTTGTTTACTTGCGCAGTTACACGCGCACTCCATCTAGAGGCCGTATCTAGCATGAGTACAGATGACTTCCTGTTAGCATTCCGACGTTTTGTATCAAGAAGAGGTATATGCAGAATAGTCCAGTCTGATAACGCAAAAACTTTTAAAAGAGCTGAACTTGAACTGAAAACTCTATATGATAACCTTCAAAAGGAACCAGTTCAAGAATTCTTTGGTACGAAGGGTATAAAATGGAAGTATATTGCTGAAAGAGCAGCTTGGTGGGGGGGGGTTACTGGGAGAGAATGGTGAAAATGACAAAGGCCATTTTAAGAAAAATTTTAGGGAGGGCTCTACTAAATTTTGAAGAATTACTAACCATTTTGGCAGAAACCGAGTCAATCTTAAATTCGAGGCCTATAACATATGTATATAACATGCCTGATGAACCATTCCCTCTCTCTCCTTCTAATTTTTTGACCGGTAAGAGATCTACCGCCTTACCTCACTGGGTTGGCTCTAGTAAGCCAACTGACATTAATAAAAACAGTCTTATAAGAAGATTCTTGTACCGAGAAAAACTGTTAAATGCATTTTGGAAAAGATGGAAAGGAGAATATCTTCTCCAACTTAAAAGTTGTAATTTCACTAATCCTATGATTCCAAATGTTGAATTTAATATAAATGATCTAGTACTTATAGGAGACGACAAGGTACCACGCCAGATGTGGAAACTTGGTAGAGTTATCCAAATCCATAAAGGGCGGGACCAAAAGGTAAGAAGTGTCACACTTCAGACACCTTCCGGCCAAATTAAGCGGCCAGTTCAATTACTCTACCACCTTGAGCTCAGGTAGTAAAATTTTATTTTTTTCAGATAATTCAGATTTATGTTTTTGAAAAATCAGTTTGTGTGTGTAAAGACTTATCCACGTAAATGTGAATGTTTATTATTTGTTAACTTGTTGTTGCTGTATTATTAATTAAATTCTATCTAATTGTAATGCAGATGAATATCTTCATCGGGGCGGGAGGATGTTCCGACTTAAAGGGCACTTCCGTGTTCCCTACCAAGAGGGATTTTAAATTTCTCTCTCCCGCGCCGATGGGGAAAATACTTTTTTGATTTAGTGTGTTTTAAGCTTGCTTCGATGGCGAATGTACGCTGACTTTGTTCGTATGTAGCGATCCAGCCTGAAAGGCTATGCGGAATTATATGTTACCAACTCTGAATTATATGTTTTAAAAGTAATGTATGTCGTGATGTTCGTGTGAAAATAAAAGAATAAAAGACAACCGAAGTTTGATTAATCAAAAGGATTTCTGCGATCCCATCATATTGGAAGATAGAACAGCTCTTGAGTGTATATATATTTGAACGCACAGTGTAAGAGTTGAACCTTTTCTTTAGAAATTTATAAAAAATTAATTGAATCTTCAATATAAATTCCGGTATAGTAAGGTATGATCGCTGCCCCTAGGTATAATACATTATTAATTAATAATTATAGTATATATATATATATATATATATATATATATATATATATATATATATATTATTCTTCTTCAGTTCTACAGCCTAGAACAGGCCAAGACCGTCCCAAGAAGTTTCCGCCATCTTGGTTTATATATATATATATATACAGTCGAACCTCCATATATCGAAGTAGCAAAATACCAGAAAAATTTCCGATATATAGAAATTTCGATATATAGAATCCATCTTAGTTTTATCATAATTATCCTAAAACAGCAAAATTAAAGCTAATTTTCGTATACGAAACTCCATTTCTAATTTATATGCGAATCCCATTAAATGAAAGTTAATAACTAAAACATGAATTAATATGAAAGATTTATTGAGTACTACATACCTTTAAAAAACAATAATCCAGACAGTGGTTACAATGATCACAGTTACATTTTTTATTTATCCAGTCCACTTAAAACTAAATCAGGGACATTTTCCGCGAATTGAAGTCCATGACATATTGTTTCAAATGCCAAAAATTGAGAGATTTTGTTCTAAAGTGGAATAAAATCTCCCAATTTGTCTTGAAAAAATTTCGATATATAGAGATTTTTTCGATATATAGAAACAATTTTTCTATGTAATGAACATGGAGATTTGCTAAGAGTTCGATATATAGAAAATTTCGATATGTGGAAGTTCGATATATGGAGGTTCGACTGTATATACAGTCGAACCCCGTTATAGTGAACCTGGTATATAATGAACTCAAGGATATAACGAACGAAAATTTTGGTCCCACCATTTTCCTATTGTACGTAATTTAATTAGTATTGTGTCAGTTTAATGTAATCGATTTTAGTCGATTTAATTCAGTAATAATAATTTTTTAATAGATTTTATCATTTTCTTCATACATCATTATTGAATACACAATGCAACTAATGAGTTATACATTTTGTGAACTGTAGCATTTTTGTTAACGGTTCGGATATAGCGAACCTCCGGATAAAGCGAACAAAACCTTTGGTCCCCTGAAATTCGTTATAACGGGGGTTCGTCTGTGTGTGTATATATATATATATATATATATATATATATATATATATAGTGCAATTCCTCTAGCTGGCCGCATTTTTTCGGGACCATTACTGGGCGCCATAGATGAGTTTCACTCTATACAACAGCACTTAGCGAATGTGTGAGGAGGCTGTGCAAGTAGTGCTCTGAACATTTTTATAACTGGGATCGGACGAAATTGCGCGATACAATGCATAATTAACGGCACTTTACGGCACAACAATATAAGAACAGTTCAGTAATTCGCTAACTGGCCATTGATTGTCGGGCCCATCGTGAACTGGCCGACCAAAGCTCGAAGTTGTCGTAAATTCTAGATCATTTCGGGCTTTGGCCAAGTGACTTGGTAGAAGTGGTGAGACTTCGGACTTTGGGAGTGGCGTATGTTTATATAAATATATAATTTATTTTAGACTACAGAAGTTTGTGTCTATTAAAAATTTTTTTTTATTTTTTTATAGCGAGGTTTTTTAATTGGAACGATGGGAATTCGTTACATACAGACTCAGCATTCATTTCTTTCGTAATAGTCTCTGAGAGTAATTTCGGTTAAAATAATCTCACCTAGTAGAGCAATTATTACAAAACAATGGTCTTTCCGATCCAAATACATTACTTTGAACATAATAATTTACCCGAAACTTTCGCCAAATTCCTAAGAAATCTTTCGATCACATTTCTGACTTAAATAGCTTTTTTAACATCTCCTCAGGTTCGATACACACACACAAAAAAATAAAACAGAGAAACAAAAAGGAAAAATAGATTAAAAATAATAAGAGGAAATCGCACGTATATCAACGGGTAAAATCTGTAATACACCGGGAATAAAAATATATATCCTGTTACAGTTCATTATTATTTCCCATCAAAAGGCCATTTCATTAAGCAAGAAATTAGAGAGCGGAACATTTTAATTATCTTTTCTCAATACCTCCCCTTAATGGAAGTTCGCTCACCTCTTTTTACCTCCCCCTTTTCTGTCTAATTAAGTCTGAACGTCTCTTTTCGCATGACTTTTTTTTGTTGGTGAGACAATTTCATGATCATTTCAGGAATATGCCACCCAAAACGTGGGACTGAAACAGTGAATATTGAAAAAAAAATTGAAGGTTTGGAGGTAATATAGTTTTTAGGTTTTTTTTAATGGGATTTATTTAAAATATAAGCATTTATCCTGGTTTTAACTATTAAGTAGATTTTGTACAGACAAACATCTACAAATACCCTACAATTTTTTTGTGTGTGTGTATATTTATATATATGCATACACACCCATACCTTCATACTTGTACACAAACGCACACACACACACACGCACGCACACTCACACACACATTCATATAAATATATAGATATATAGATATATAGATAGATATAGATAGATAGATATAGATAGATATAGACAGATAGTTTGATATAGATAAATAGATAGGTACATAGATATAGATAGATAGACTGATATGGATAGGTTGGTACATAGATATAGAAAGATATGTAAGTAGATAGATATAGATAGGTGCATGGATATAGATAGATAGATAGTCTGATATAGATAGATAGGTAGGTAGATATAGATAGATAGATATAGATAGATATAGACATATAGTTTGATATAGATAAATAGATAAGTACATAGATATAGATAGATAGACTGATATGGATAGGTGCATGGATATAGATAGATAGATAGTCTGATATGGATAGATAGGTAGGTAGATATAGATAGATAGATATAGATAGATATAGACATATAGTTTGATATAGATAAATAGATAAGTACATAGATATAGATAGATAGACTGATATGGATAGGTTGGTACATAGATATAGAAAGATATGTAGGTAGATAGATATAGATAGGTGCATGGATATAGATAGATAGATAGTTTGATATAGATAGATAGGTAGGTAGATATAGATAGGTAGGTAGGTAGATTGATATAGATATATAGATAGATAGATAGAGGAACAGAGGCACTATAAAGTGCATTCTCCCAACTTTTTCTTAATGCTTATTCCACAATTCTCTTTTCTAAGAAAAACCCATTTCAATAAAGCTCCTATGAATAACCTAATTTAGAAGTTATATTAGCACTCTAGCCAAATGCCAACATCTTTCCCAAGCACAGGAAAACCCCACGGTGAGGGTACGTGTGAAATTAAGACTATCATATATGGTTATGAAAACAGCTCTCATCCCTAACAAATACCATATAACCATACACAAAAATGAAACTGAAATAAATAAACCTCATCTTTCGAATTAGAAAATCTCTGGAATCGTATATCCCACTAGATTAGGACTTTGATCCTGCTGAAAAGTTCAAATTAACCACAAAAAATAGTAAAATACCCATAGTGATTAAAATGATGTTACACATTTAAAAAAAAAACTACCTATATATATATATCGCACCTCTGCTAGAAGAGTGTTACATCTCAAAATAGCCATATTTTCAGGGAGAACTAAAGAAGATATATGTCAAAATTTCATTTCTTGTTTTATGAATGCCTATGATAATGTTAGTAAACTTATTGTTCGAATCACTTCAGAAGGCAAAACTATATACTATTAAAGTTGTTTTCAATTTTTAAAGCATGATTTTGAATTTTAATTACAAGATATAACCCTCTTCTAGTAACCTTATTTTGTCAGATGAACTGAAAAGCTTTGGGGAATACTGCCATATCTCTATGCTAAAACACAATCTATCTAAACTTTTCACAATACAAAGAAAAAACCTTGATAACATGAACAGCAGGTCAGAAAAAATACAAATTTATTTTCCAAATAAATAAATAATTTATTTTCCAAATAAAATTTAATGAAAATTTTTATGACAGGAACATTTTAATACAACAACATTAGGCACTGACAAAAATCTTATTTTCATTCATCGCGCATAAGAAGTTCCCTCTCCTAGTTGTGGAAGAGAGTAATAAGCGCCATCTAGGAGATTGTGTTGGCTCTAGGTTTATAACATTATTCGAGAATGAGAAGCACTTCTTACAGAGCATTGTGGTGCAATTATCTCAAAATCGAAAATTTCGGAGATGTAATACTCTTCTAGCAGAGGTACGATCTGTATGTATATACCTGTATATAAGTGATCAACCATCTGGTCTCTCACTGTTGCTTGGCATGAATTCGAGGAAAGTGAATGCTTCATTCTTCCATATAACATTATCATACACATCCACTGCAAAAGCAATTGAATCAAAAGCACTAACCTTCAAAAGAGAAATTTTAAGTACCTTGCGGCTAATATATTGCGGTAGATTGTAAAAAAAAAAAAAAAAACTTGAGACTCGTTTGGTTGCGGGTGGTCTAGTTTAAAATAACCTTGACAGATAAATCTTATTTTCTGTACAGGTGGTTTTAATACCAAACCAAAATACAACAAAATGGTAACAGGTTGAAATAGGACTATCCGATGCTTCTATCACGAGATTTTGCTGGGATGTCGCTTTTACAAGGTGCGGCCATTAATTTCCAGGACTGATCTAATAACTCCAGAAAATATTACATAAAATACATACCCACTTAATACGTTTTGAAGAACTCCCACCTGCCGTAATGCACTTCTGTGCTCGGCTGTATGAGTTTCGGAAACAACTTTTAAAGTCCACTTTCGGAATGCTCTTTAACTTGAAAGTCCACTTTCGGAATGCTCTTTAACTTGAAAGTCCACTTTCGGAATGCTCTTTAACGTGAAAGTCCCCGTTTTCTTGATAGCTTCGACATCCTCAAATCTTGTTCCCTTCAGCAAATCTTTCAGTTTAGAAACAAAAAAGGTCTGCCAGTGCTAAGTTCGGAGAGTATGGACGATGCTGCATCTCCATGACCTCATGCTGGGCCAATTTGCTCAAGGGATCAAGATTTGAGGATGTCGAAGCCATCAAGAAAACGGTGACGTCCACGTTAAAGAGCATTCCGAAGGAGGACTTTAAAAGTTGTTTCCGAAACTTACACAGCCGAGCACAGAAGCGCATTACGGCAGGTGGGAGTTACTTCGAAACATATTAAGTGGGTATGTATTACATGTAATACTTTCTGGAGTTATTAGATCAGTCCTGGAAATTAATGGCAACACCTTGTATATTACGTTCTGAAAACCACATAAATTGCAGTCCTAAAACACTTTCTTTCGATGTTAACTATAGCTGTCTTTAATTGAATAGTCAATAAAGATCATTGTTATCTAAAATGCTTGAAATTTAACTATCCATACTCATTTAGACTGTCAGCCCGTCCTATTTCTGTGAATTACTTTTACCCCATTTTTATTTCGAAATCCTGAAAGGATTCCATCGTGGATGATGTACATTTTCCGATGAAGGGTTTTACAAAAACTTTTGCAATACTTAAGAATTATACTTAAGAATTTTTTTTCTTTAATTTCGGAACAATGCTTAATGATATTCCCCATTGATACGACAATATAGAACACCATTAAGAGCTGTTGACCATCATTTAGATCGCTCTATGATAGTCGTGTACTGATAATCCTTAACGCAGAATATCATCGATCTGCCTTCTCGATGCTATTCCGAGTTAAGGGCAAAGCCGTTTTTCAGACACACTTTTCTTTCTACTTGCTTAAACAAGGCGGGGGAAAAATATGATTCCTGTTGGCGATATGATTGTGAAGACTTCGGAGAAAGTGTCCATACCGTTATCAGCGACGAAAGGAGAAAAATAAGGCATCTCGCCTTCAGTCCTTGGAAGAGGGATGTGTCTACCGGTTTCGCTAATTGTTCCGACAACGGATGTGATGAGAAAGACAGTCTATGTACCGCTATAGATCACTTAACAGTATGTAAATGTCCGTAATTAGTCTAGGAATGGTCCATGCTTCAGTGGACTTCTCGTAAAGCCGTGGCGAGTGTGTCCACTAATACGCAACGTCTGTCTCTCTCTCGCCCCACTCTTTTTGGAAGTCTGTACGCATGTCATAAAAATTATTTGTGTTTTATGGATGGAAATGATTCTTAAGGCTGCCGTGTACTAACCCTTTTGGATTCGCTCGCCTCGATGTAAACCCATGGAGAAAATATGTCTACTATTGACAGCTACATAAATGCTGATAATCCAATAAAAATGGTATTTTCAGATAGCCTGAACTTTTCTGCACCTTGCAACAGGACACATTTTATAAGTTTCGTCCCTCAAAGGAATTTAGGAGTATTTAAAACACACTATACAAATTTCCCCCCCGAATCATTAAAATTTAAAAATATTATTTGCATTTAAAAAAAATTCAGGTAGCCTCTTCTAACGAAACTACCGCGGGTTATTAAACTAGGATTAATTATTGTTGCTTACCTCTTTTGTATGTATATATGTACGTATGGGTTATGTATATATGTATGTATATATATGTACGTATGTATATATATACATATATGTAGGTCAAAATTTTGACACATTTTGGTACTTTTCTGTTTAAATGTTTACTGCTTGTCCAAGCGGTACAGACTGGGTTTGGCACGCTGCCAAAATTATAATTCGCGAGGTACGGACGGACGATTTTAGCGTCTGAAATTTTCCTTTCCAGAGGAATGTAATCCTACGTTAAAAGAAATATGCCCCAAGGTATAAAATATTTTCTCTATTACGGATTACAGTTTTAAAAAAAATCTTTCATTCCAAATTGGCATTCCATGGACGCATTTTCACCATAGGTTAACACTGAGGTGAGCGAATCCAATAGGGTTAGTACACAGCAGCCTTAAGCAAAAATGGAAATAGCCCACAATGGGAGGGAGAAACAGTCCTCCACGATTTGTGACTCAAAATTTAGGCAGCTCGAATACGATCAAATTGAATGGAATGTACTCTGGTGGAAAAAAAGAAAGAGATGTCACTAATACAAAGATAGTGATCTACAGAGAACCTCGCAGTTGCTGGGTGAAGTATTGGCCGTTTGTGCGGTGGTGCCCCATTTCTTTCTGTCATGTCAAACCATCTAAATTGAGCACCATAAATCACACTAGACACTTGGTTCTTTCTAATGTTGGTTAGAGTTAGGCCGTCTGCACACGGAGCAACTCAAAAGAAACTGATAACCGACTCCAATCACAAACCAGGCCGTGATGAGTCGTAACCTATGTAATTGAATGGAGCCACGCACACGGCGCAACTGGTTACAAACCCGTCCGACGGGTTTGTAACCAGTTGCCCACACAGTTGCAGCGTGTGCATGGCTTCATTCAATTACATAGGTTACGACTCATCACGGCCTGGTTTGTGATTGGAGTCGGTTATCAGTTTCTTTTGAGTTGCCCCGTGTGCAGACGGCCTTACTGTAATTTTCAATCAGCTGAAAAAAATCAGATTTTGAAATTTTATGTTCTTTCCATGTTGCAACAACAATAGAAAACCCAGCATTGGAGGCCAAGGTCTATGTAATACTGTTCACGTCCAACATTATGTGGAATCCGTACCTGTTAGTTTCTGTCGTATTGGTTTGGTATGGTTTGGTTTGGAGTGCTGCGGTCACTTTTTGCTAAAGGAGGGCTAATTGGACCGGGACCAACTGTTCAAAGCTGATTCCGAACAGCTACAAACGTCCATGCCAAGAGAGGGACTCGAACCCACGGACTTTGAGACCAAACGCTAGTGCCCTAGCCATCCGGCCATCGCCCGGCCCTGTCGTATTGATTAGCCCATAATAATAATTTTAAATTTAACTATCCTTTACTTATTCGATCAAAATATCCAGTAAATAGTAACATTTTGATTTCTGATGGGATGCCTCAATATGCATGTCATTCGATTTTTATTACTATATTTCATAGTAAGATAATTTTTTTTTAATAAATAAAAATACTAAATGTAAGGTAAAAGATAGCCTTAAAATTTCCTTTTGATTTTATATACCTGTCCCTCAATTTGTACGGTTCTCGATTTACACGATTTCGCTTTTACACGGTTTCTAAATTTTATAAATTAAAAAAAAATATATCGATGTATTATTTAATTATTTGAGTGTTTTACATAGAACGCACTGATTGATCTGCACAGACGTTACAAGTCCATTGCGTCGAGTTGCGTTGCGTTTGGCATTGGCACCATTAAAGTAGATTTTGTTTCATTTCCATACTGTCATTCCTAGTTCAGTTCTATACGAGGTAAGACGTTAATTTTTGAAATACATATGTAAATAAATAATTTATCATTGCATATTACTTAAGTTGCTTTGTCTTCAGTTCAGCATAAACTCTTTGCTTTTTTGCTCTGTTATAATAACCATAACTACGGCTTGCACCAATCCCATTGTTTAATATGAATGCCGTGTCTTGTTTTACACGGTTTCGATTAACACGATTGGTCGTGGAACGCATCTACCATGTAAATCGAGGAATAGGTGTATGTATCACTGCGAAAAAAGCTTTGTGCGCAGCTGCTTTAAAACTGATCTTAAAAAACAGAATTAAAATTTCGAAATGGCAAACGTCACCTCCCACTGAGGTTTAATTAAGAGGTAGAAGCATCGAGTGTGATTAAAGATTTCAAGTCTTAGTCGAAACAGTTTCTTTACAACCAGAAAAGTCTCCTTAATTTGCTTACTCACTGCCAAGCCTTTATTTCGTTCGTCCCTCCTTCGATGCAGCATGTTCTGTGTGGAATGAAGAATGCGAACAGCTGAGTAAGTTTGCTGAGTAAATTTGACCAAGCGACAGGAAAAAGGTGTATTATTTGTTTATGACTCGAAAGAGAGTGTTTGCAAACTGTGACTGAACAAAAGACGAAACAGAGCTTTCGAGAGCGTAACGCCTTTCGGTTTCGTTAGAAACTGAAGAACTTCTGAGAGAGAAAACCACGCCTTTAGTTTGATGATGGTCATCGTTGTATTTTTAAAGTTTAAAATCTCAGTGGAGAAGGGATATTCGAAGTATTCTTCGGGAGCGAAGTAATCTTCGGGAATTTTTTTTTAACTCTGCCTCTTTAACATTTAATGCATTTTGTCAAACTATATTCCAGTCTAGGAAGGTTGACAGGGGCATCTAAACTTTCTGGACCATCATTATTCACGGGGACCACACGTAACTCTGATTCCAATTTAAAGTTCTGTAATATGATTACCAATAAGGCACCGACACTGTGACTAGGATGCATGTCATTGTAGAGTTTGAAAAAAAAAATAAATCGGCAATCTTTTTATTTGAAGAAAGCCACATAAACAGGTGTAATCCGTCGTTGATAAAGTGTCTTCTGCGCGTTTTTCTCTAAGTAAAGTGTCTCAGTTGTTGATTAATTCTCTCCGTGTGAGCTCAGAAAATTTATTTTTCGTCTCCAGAAATAAAAACTTGTTGAATCTAACAGAATTTTATCTCGTTTTGCTGCTGCTTTTCACACACACAAATACACAAATAAATAAATATATATATATACACAGCACACACACACACACAGCACACACACACACACACACACACACACACACACACACACACACACAGCACACACACACACACAGACACAGACACACAGCACACACACACACACACACATACACTGCTGGCCACCCAAATTGCAACACCAAGAAAGACAAGAGATATCACAAGAAAATTTGTTTTGTAGATAACATGTTGACCAACTATCAAATGATTAAATTTATAGACTTCTGTGAAGTGTGGTTCCTGCCAAAATCAGTAGCCAGAGTAGCCGCCATTATTGGAGATATGGAGATCACCGCTGTCACACGCCTCGGCATTGATTCAAAGAGACTTTGGATGAGTTCTTGGGGTACAGCAGACCAAGCAGCTTCCACACGTTGCCAAAGTTGATCTGCTGTGGCAGCTGGGGATGGAATCTGGGTCAATCGTAGAGCAACCATGGACCACATGTTTTCTATCGGCGAAAGATCCGGCGAGCGAGGCGGCCAGGGAAGCAATTCAATCTGGCGATTGACGAAGAACCGTTGGACAATGCGTGCCACCTGTGGTCGTGCATTATCCTGTTGAAATATGGCTGTGGGCAAGCCTTGAAGGTAAGGAAGGACAACTGGCTCCAACACCTCGGAGATGTAGCCCTGGCTGTTTAAAGTACCGGCAATGCGTACTAGAGGTGTGCAAGAGTGATATCCAATACCGCCCCATACCATAATACCCGGTGCAGGACCAGTGTGGTGGTGCATAACGCAGCTGTTCACTATCCTCTCTTCACGGTGTCTCCAGACTCGAATGCGACCATCGTGGTGTTGCAGACAGAAGCGTGACTCGTCAGTAAAGACAATTTCATTCCATTCTACCGTCCACACCCTTCTGTCATCGACCATTGCGGCGGAGACGTCTGTTGTTCTGCGTCAAGGGTAGACAAAGCAATGGACGTCTTGCGGACAGACCACTCTGCTGTAAACGGCGTCGAATGGTACGCGCAGACACTGGATGATGCGTTACAGACTGCATGTGCTGTGCTATGGTTCGTGATGTGACTGAGCGATCCGTCACTCTCATGCGCACAATTTGCCTGTCATCACGTGAAGTGGTGCGCCGAGGTGGATGCGATCGAACACGCCGGTCCGTCGTACCCTCCTGCATTCAAGGATCACATATCCGTATTACAGTTGTTTGGTTTCGTCCAACACGACTACCGATTTTCCTGAAAGATAATCCACAATCTGGGTAGGCCACTATCCTTCCTCTGTCGAACTCGGATACTTGATCAAAAGATGATCGCTGTTTTCGACGAGGCATAATTGATCGTTTTTTTGAAAAAACCACAAGAAAAACAAAATTGCCGAACTTGAAATCGTCGAAATCTCCAAGCCTTAAATAGCGCTTTGAAGTGGCGCCACAGGCGCGCGTGATGTGCGTCTGAGCTGAAATTCTAATCATTTGCATATCTCACCTCCGCTAATGCATGTTGTAAATTTCATGTTATTTGCATGTTTCCTTCAGGGTGTTGCATTTACAGTGGCCAGCAGTGTATATATATATATATATATATATATATATATATATATATATATATATATATATATATATATATATCTGATTCCCATTCTAAATAAAAACCACACAAGCAGGTGTTGCAGCCGCGTAGGGGTTTCGATTTGGAAAAATTATTACTTGATTACGTCTGTACTTCATCTTCAAAATTCGGAACACAATACGAGTAGTTTAATAGTAAGAGCATACCTGTGCGAAAACCACAAGGTTTGAGGTTTCGTTCCCCGGCTAGCTATTTGTATTTTAAGGCTGCTGTGTACTAACCCTATTGGAATCGCTGACCTTAGTGTTAATCTATGGAGAAAATGTGTCCGAAAATTGCCGACTTGGATTGAAAGATTTTTTTTCAAATTGTACTCCGTAATAGAGAAAGAAATGAGACCTTTGGACATTTTTCGTTTTTAAAAATTTAAATTATTCTGGAAAAAATCTAGTATAGTGTGTTTTAAACGCTCCTAAATTCCTTTGGTGGACGGAATTTATAAAATGAATCCTGTTGAAAGGAGCAGAAAAGTTTAGGCAATCTGAAAATACCATTTTTTTTTTTATCATCAGCATTTACGGAGCTATAAATAGTAGACATATTTTCACCATGGGTTAACACCGAGGTGAGCGAATCCAACAGGGTTAGTACACAGCAGCCTTAATGTACCTTTTCGTGGAATTCTTTATCAAAAAGGCTTCATGCATTTTATTATTTAAAAATAATTAAGGCTTTTTCCAAAAATTGGCTAAAAAAGCGATTTCTTTTCTTAGTACACAGCAGCAGGAGAAAAAAAAAACCCTAATAAATTCAAGAATGCACTGCAGGGGCTGTCGTGTTGAGCTTCCTCAAGGACTTAGCTAACAACATAATTCGGTCCAATATAGGGCAAGTCACTGACAATTGCAATCATTTCACACTGGCTTTAAACTGTATGTCCCGCTACGTTGTTGGTATGGCTTATGCCCCTTGACGACAGTATATCGGATCAAGTCCATAAAGTCCATAAAACGGTGCGGCTACGGTTTTGAATAGCACCACAAGGGTCAGAATCCGACTTGGCTAAAGGACCGGTCCCGTAATCTTGGACCGAGTCAAGTAACGAGACCAGAACACTTGACCCCGTCCCTCCAGAGGTAAATTTTGAGAACTTGGTGGACATTGCAGCCACGACAGATTTTCCTGCACCAGCCACCATTAGCGTACACGGTGATGGATTTGTCAGCGACCGGCACCGAACCAGAGACGTTCATGTCACTGGACCGCTGCCTTTGCCAACTGGGCCACCGCGCCCTTCCGACTATGTTCTGCCCTTGCGTTGCCAAAAAATGACCATGGCGCTTTAAAAACTCAACCAACTTGTGCTCAAATGAATCATATGTTAGACTCCAAAAGCTCTTTTTAAAAGATTACAGACGTTATTGGCACATATGCATATGTCCCATTAACCCCCTCCCCCCCCAGTGGCGACCCAGGGGGAGTCCCAAGGGGTCCTGCCCCCCCCCAAAGAAATAGAAATTGCATTATGAATACTGATTTTGCATTATAAATATTTTTATCCGTTCATCTCGGCTCCCCCCCTAAGAAAAGCCCCCCCCCAAGAAATCCTGGGGGCGCCAGTGCCCCCCCCTCCCTCATATGCGAGGGATATGAACCCGAGATGACCCCTTTCTAAAGAATTTCATTTTAGAAAGTGATTCTCAACTGTTTTATGTCTACACCTCGTTTTGATGACCTTCAAACCCTGTACCTCCCCCTCCCCCCCAGGCCTAAAAAGCGTAAGTAATTCTAGTAACAGTACCTTTTACACATATTTTGTGCAAGCCATCTGTAAACCCTCCTTGAATATCCCTCACGACTTCCCTAGAGGGGTATGCCTTCCAGGTTGAGAGCCACTGATTTAAAATATCTTATCAAAAAAATACAATACATAAAAATGCTTATATAATATAATAGCTGAATACCCGTGCTTCCCTATGGAGTACATTCAAATTAAATACAACGTACGGACTACATTCAAATTAAATACAACGGTCAATGTATGCAGTTTATTTGTATGTTCCATAAAACATACTAATTTGAACTAAATTCTTAAAAAATTCTATCTGAATTAGTATAGTGGTTAAATTTTATCTTTTACCGTATTTCAATATTTTTTTTTTTGTCATTTATTTCGTTGTTATGCACGAGACGCAAAATTAATTAAAAGTATCACAAAAAGAAAAGAAATCACGTGATCAGCATTTAATAAATTAAATTCTAAAAATTAATCTTTAAAAATTCACCAAAAATCAGAAAATGGAGGTAAAGATTCGAAAAGGATTTCATTTTAAAGGAATTTTTATGATCTTTCACGTGATATAAATTTTATAACCCACGGATTATTATTTTAAACGCAAACTTTAAAGAATGTTCCAAAAAACGGCTTAAAATTTTAATAAAAAAAATCTAAGAAGAATTTTTAAAAAATCTTTCTTAGTGCACCCCTACATTATTCGAACAATCGCCATGCAAAATTTCAGCCCTTTAGGTCCAGCGGTTTGGTCTGTGCGTTATCTGTCAGTCAGTCAGTCAGTTACGGAACTGTTTTACATATATAGATAAAAATACAATATATAAAAAATGCTTATGAAATAATATATAAAAATGCTTACTTTTCAACCTTAGTCGAACAAGATCTTATTTAGGTTCGATGCGAGCTTGCTGGCGAAAAGTAATACCTCGTTGACGTTAGAGCCATTATAATCGGAAAAGAAACGTTCATTTGTCTTATCAGCCCTTCTAGAGCAAAAAGAATCAACAGCACTCTATAACACCAACCAACATATGCTCAGATAACTCATACTTTTGACTACTAAAGCACTTATTTGAAGAATATGGGTGTTACAGTCGAAGCCCGTTATAGCGAACCCTGTATATAACGAACAAATATTTTGGTCCCGCCGTTTTCCTATTGTATTTAATGTTAATTTATCCTTTTATAGCGAACCTACGAAATCTTAAGAATCAGCTATAACGAACCTTTATTTCAGTCGACTACTGAATTTGTTTTTATATTTTTAAACTTTTTAAGAATGTTGAAGATACAACGAATGTTGAAGAAGCAAAGAATGTTTAAGAAGAAGATGAAGAAGATTTACCTATCGCGATGTGGATAGAAAAGCACAAAATTTCATCATTCTCAGATTGTGACATACAATTGTTCGAAACATGTGATGATGAAGTCATTTCATGTGAAAATCCGACTGATGAAGATATCGTGGAAGAAATTAAAATGAATCATTTTGAAATCGAAGATTCTGCATCTGATGCTGATGAAGAGGAGTACATAAATGATGAAATCCCCACCATCTCAGATGCTACATCAACGATGCGTGTAGTTAATAAGTTTTTGTCTACACAAACAGTGGAGTCTACACAAACAGTGGAGTACTAGTTTTGTCTACACGAACAATGGAGTTGGAGTCATTTCATGTATTGGACAAAGAAATTCATAAAATGTTTTTGAAATCGACATCACGTCAGCAGAAGATTACCGATTATTTCTGTATCAAAACAGTGAGCAACAATTTAAGGCAAAATTAATTTATTACCATTTTTCTTCATTTTTTATAATTTAATTAAGTATTGTGTCAGTTTAATGTAACCGATTTTAGTCAATTTAATTCATTAATGATCATTTTTAATAGATTTTATCATTTTTTAATACATCATTATTGAATACGTATAGCAACTAATGAGTTATACATTTTGTGCACTCTTAGCATTACTCTTAACGGTTCGGATATAGCGAACAAAACCTTTGGTCCCTTGAAGTTCGTTATAACGGGGTTCGACCGTATTGGGGACACGGAACTCAAAAGAGACTTTTCTACAAAATTTCAGAATCACTGAAAGTCACCGAGAGTGAGTGCATCACTTTTCAGTCTCTAAAAATGCCGAAACGATCAAAGCTCCTTCCACAGATGACTCCAGAACAATCTACCCTGAATAAAAGTAAAACCAAATAAAGACCGTAATAAAATTACAGTCTTCCTATCCTCGAAAGCTGCTTCTTCCCTTTATTGCTCAAGCTTTTACGCGATGACTCGACTTCAACAAAGAGCAAATAACAAATTTAATAAATCAGGCATCAGCACACATATCCAGAACAATATGACACATTTCTGAATTCCACGATCTTCGATCACGACTTTCGTGTTCTCGGTAACAGGAAGACAATGTCGGCAGTTGTTCCTTTGTTTACTTTCCCAGGGTACGGTCACATTTCCGTCGAAGAACGGAAAGGCTTGAGTGGCTGTCATCCGACATTTCGGCCCGAGCTCACAATGAGTATACTGTTCCATTATATATTGACGAGAACCTTTCGCAATGCTTTGCAAAGGAAATGATCAGGCAAGTGATTGAAAATTTTTCATTCGGAGAGAGTGGAATGAAAATAATGAAAAGATAAATTAGCCTTTTTTATTTTTTTGCATATAATGGCTCTGGCATTAAGGCTGTGCTGTACACTAACCTTATTGGATTCGCTCACCTCATTGTTAACCTATGGAGAAAATATGTCCAAGGATTGCCAACTTGAATTGAAACTTAAAAAAAAAAATTTGTACTCCGTAATAAACAAAGAAATTTCACACACTGGGGCATTTTTCGGGTTTTTTTTAGTATAGTCGAACCCCTTTATAACGAACTTCAGGGGACCAAAGTTTTTTTTCGCTTTATCCGGTGGTTCGCTATATCCGAACTGTTAAGAAAAATTCTAGAGTTCTCAAAAAGCATAACTCATTAGTTGCAATGTGTATTCAATAATGGTGTATTAAAAAAATCATAAAATCTATTAAAAATGATCATTAATGAATTAAATCGACTAAAATCGATTACATTAAACTGACACAATACTAATTAAATTACGCACAACAAGAAAACGGTGGGACCAAAATTTTCGTTCGTTATATCCGTGAGTTCGCTATATACCGGGTTCGTTATCGTCGAACTCACGGATATAGCAAACGAAAATTACGGTCCTATTCCGTTTTCCTATTGTATTTAATGCTAATTTATCGTTTTATAGCGAACCTCCAAAATCTTAAGAATCGGCTATAACGAGCCTTTTTCCCCCAGTCGACTACTGATTTTTTTTTTTTTTTACTTTTTAAGAATGTTGAAGATACAACGAATGTTGAAGAAGATGATGATTAAGATGTACCTATTGCGATGTGGATAGAAAAGCACAAAATTTCATCATTCTCAGATTGTGACATGCAGTTGTTCGAAACACGTGATGAAGTCATTACGTGTGAAAATCCGACTGTTGAAGATATGGTGGAAGAAATTAAAATGAATCATTCTGAAATCGAAGATTCTGCATCTGATGCTGATGAAGAGGAGCACATAGATGACGAAATCCCCACCATCTCGGATGCTGCAGCAGCGATGCGTGTACTTAATAAGTTTTTGTCTACACAAACAGTGGAAGAAAGAGTGTTGGAGTCATGTGATGTATTGGACAAATAAATTTATAAAATGTTTTTGAAATCCGCATCACGTCAGCAGAAGATTACCGACTATTTCTGCATCAAAACAGTGAGCACTATTAAAGGTAAAATGAATTTATTTCCATTTGTCTTCATTTTTAGTTAATTTAATTAATATTGTCTCAGTTTATTGTAATCGATTTTAGTCAATTTAATTCATTAATGATCATTTTTAATAGATTTTATCATTTTTTAATACATCATTATTGAATACATATAGCAACTAATGAGTTATAGATTTTGTGAACGCTAACATTTTTCTTAACGGTTCGGATATAACGAATCACCGGATATAGCGAACAACTTTGGTTCCTTTTAGTTCGTTATAACGGGGTTCGATTGTATCAGCATTTATGGAGCTGTAAATAGTAGACACATTTTCTCCATAGATTAACATTGAGGTGAGCGAAACAAATAGGGTTAGTACATAGCAGACTTAACGATGCATTATACACTCATGGACAAAAAAATTAGCGCACCAAGAAGGAGTCGTCAAAATGAAACGAAATTTTACATACGTAATGACTACTTTGATATAAGTAAATGATAAGAAAATCAAAGAAAAAAGGATAATTTATTTCAGAGATAAAGGCAAAAGAACGGAGGAGTTAATACTCCGTTGGACCCCCTCTAGCGCGAATGCACGATGCGATACGATCGGGCATTGAGTCATACAAGTTCTGTATGATGTCTTGAGACATTTCGTTCCATATTTGCTGTAACCTTGCCTCTAGTTCGTTCAAACTCGTGGGATGCCCAACTCGTCGTCCCAAATGATCCCAGATATGCTCGATTGGAGACAAATCTGGGGATCGGGCAGGCCAAGGAAGGGTAGTAACAGTGCGGAGACAGTCTTGTGACACCCTTGCCGTATGAGGCCGAGCATTGTCTTGTTGAAAAATGGCTCCTGGGAGCCGTTGCATGAGTGGCAACACACGTGGTTGCAGGATTTCATGAACATACCGCTGGGCTATCATGGTGCCCCGGAACAATACTAGGGGTGACCGTGTATTGTAGACAATGGCACCCCATACCTTCACACCAGCTGTGGGAGCGATGTGTCGCTGTACAGCAAAGGCAGGATTGAAGCGTTCACCACGGGCTCTCCACACACGAACACGATTGTCATCACGGCCGAGATTGAATCTGGATTCGTCGCTAAAGACGACCTGGTTCCATTCCGCTGCAGTCCAGTTTCCTCGTTCGCGGCAAAACTCCAAACGGTGGCGTCGATGGGTGGGCGTCAAGGGCAGCACACGTAATGGGCGCCGCGATACCAACTGTCCTTCAGCCAGGCGCCTTCGTATGGTTCGAGAAGACACAGAGGCCCCTAGTGAAGGTGCTACCTGTGCCTGGATGGCGGCCGATGAAGCAGTTGGCTGTACGCGTGCATTTCTTACGATGTGGCGGTTTTCTCGACGACTGGTCTGTCGAGGGCGTCCTGAGCCTGGTCTTCGTGTACAAGACATCTCTCGCGTCCACTGGTCCCAACACCTCCTCACAACACAATCAGAGCGGCCTAATTGACGAGCTACTCGCCTAGCTGACCACCCAGCTTCCATCATCCCGACGATTCTCCACCTCTCAAACTGCGACAACTGCTTATATTATCTTCGAACACGGCGTAATGGCATGTCTATCTCAGCTCTTCCTTTGTAAATGATTCAGCACACTCAAACAAGCTTTGGTTACCTGTTTTATACTCCACAGAGTACGATGTTCAACGCCCTCTACCGGCTATACGTAATGCGCAATCACGCTGCATTTCTAATCATTCCCCGACATGTACCTTCATTGCAAGTTTCGTTACGATCCAGCAATTATTTCTTGGTGCGCTAATTTTTTTGTCCATGAGTGTATTTCGAAAGCTGGCCCGCAACGAACCTCTATACGTCCATGGAACAAACATTACATCAGTGAGAGCATTTTTAGAGACTGATAAGAGATTTTTAATCGAAATTTTGTGGAAGGATTCTTCCCGCGCCCATGTCCTTCACAAATGCCCCCCCCCCCCCAAAAAAAAAAAAAAAGATCGTCTGGTGTCAAACACATACATCCTCTGAATACACATTGATTGCTACGCAAGTGCTGGTAAAAAAAATTAGCCTTTGTATTTCGCTTAAAAAGTCTATGACGTTAACGAGGTATTAATTTTCTCAAGCAAGCCCAAATAAGTGCTTGGAACTAAGATCAAAGTGTGAGCATTGCTAGAGACTGATAATAAGAGATTCTTAATCGAAATTTTCCTGCATTCATTTTAATTAAAGTCTGCGAGGAAGAGCGGCTACACACAATGGTTAATATCTCGTATTTGATTACGATCTGCCGGGGTGGTCTTATAATAGACACTGGCTCGGTGATTATAGAGTGATTGCTAACCGGGAGAAGTCCTCTGTTCACGCCGTCGTAGGGATCTAATCTGTTGCAGAACGTACATGTTGCAGATATGCTTGGTATATCAAGGTTGCCGGATGTGGATCCAGATTTTCTTTTAACAACTGACCTGAAGCATCCTTTATCGACAAAGAGCACAAGCATTAATTCTAGGTCTAACGCATATTTTTGATATGCGTTTGTCTAGTACAGTTTTTACAAACCGGTGTGTGGCAGCACTTTAAAGTGCCGTGAGATTTTTTTTCCGACTGTATATATATATATATATATATATATATATATATATATATATATATATATATATATATATATATATATATATATATATATATATATATATATATATATAGAGAGAGAGAGAGAGAGAGAGGCGGGGTGTCCCGGTCAGGAAAGGCGTCAAGCCAGTGATCTGAAAGTTGCTGGTTCGATACCCGTCGTTGACAAAACCGCCGACGTGTCCACTAATGGCGTCTGGTGCACGGAAAAAATCTGTCGTATCTGCAATGTCCTCCAAGTTCCCAAACATTACCTCTGGAGGTGCGGGGTCAAGTGTTCCGGTCTCGTCACTTGACTCGGTTTAAAATTACGGGACCGGTACGCATGATATATATATATATATATATATATATATATATATATATATATAGAGAGAGAGAGAGAGAGAGAGAGAGAGAGAGAGATTTTCCGACTGAACTGTTCGGGACCGACTGAACTGAACGATAAATGCGGAAAAACGATAGATTCGGGAACATAACAAAGCAATATTATCGTCGGGACTGGGTGAAATAAACGACACATACGGGAAAACGATAATTCAGAGAACGATCGATCAAGATTCCACTGAATATATATATATATATATATATATATATATATATATATATATATATATATATATATATATATATATATATATTATCAGCACATGCATGCTGTTCTAGGTATATTACAAAATTGAAAGTAGAACTAGAAGGATAGGAAAGCATGTTTAAGATACAAATATGACATAATGTCGATAAACAGTCTGGATGATTTAGTACATGAGCGTGCATGCTGTTTTAGGCATATTGCAAAATTGGAAATATAACTAGAAGGGTACCGGCATGTTAAAGCATGTTTAAGATACAAATATGGGATACCTAAAATAGGTCAATTCGCTACCCAGAAACATTACACCCTGAAACAGCATTTCACTTTTACGCACCAGAAGTAGTCAAAATTAATTGTTTAAATCAGAGAATTTGTTGAATCGCGACTTATTTTACATTGATTTTACATGGAGATTTTTCTTTTATATGAAAGGTGTCCCTCTAATTTTCAAGATCTACATTTCCATAGGGAGAAAAACAAACGGCCCCACCCCCTTTAAATAGAATTCAAAAGTGAGCATTTGCTAATCAATGATTAGAAAAATACTGATAGGTCACTTGATTGGTTTATCGAATGCGCCAAATCTTCTTTTTCTACACGAATGCTAATCAGATCGGAACAACAGTATAAAGCGAACGACTGCATACACCCATAGGATTCGAACCCCAGACTATGGTACACAATATCAGCGCACCTACCAACAGGCCTTCGTTCAAAACTTTCAAAAAAGAATTACCCATAACGTAGCGTGACTTTATTATCTGTATATATAAAACAATTCCGTAACTGACTGGCTGACTGACTGACAGATAACGCACAGACCAAACCGCTGGACCTAAAGGGTTGAAATGTTGCATGGTGATTCTTCTTATAGTGTAGGGGTGCACTAAGAAAGATTTTGGAAAAATTCTTCTTAGACTTTTTTAAATTAAAGTTTTAAGCCATTTTTTGGAACATTCTTTAAAATTGCGTTTAAAATAATAATCTGAGGGTCATAAAATTTATATCACGTGAAAATCATAAAAATTCCTTTAAAATGAAATCTTTTTCGAATCTTTACCTCAATTTTCTGATTTTTGGTGAATTTTTAAAGATTCATTTTTAGAATTTAATTTATTAAATGCTGATCACGTCATTATCTTTTCTTTTTGTGATACTTTAAATTAATTTTGCGTCACGAGCATAACGACGAAATAAATAGACAAAATATTTTTTTTTCTTTCTAATGCGGCAGACGATTGGACATTATCCAAAAAAATATTAACATACAGTAAGAGAAATGTTCCTCAAACTGTACTGTATTAACTGCACTATATTCTTTAGTATTTTCTATTAGATTTAATTTAAATATTGTCTTCTAGATTATTTCGGCCATAAAAATATCAGTTACAATTTTTTTATAAATATATATATATATTTTTTCTTTGCATTAATTGCATACATTGACCGTTGTATTTAATTTCAATGTACTCCGTAGTGAAGCACGGGTATTCAGCTAGTAGGGATATATATATCTGCTTAAAAGTCAGATCTTCCACATAAACTATCGCACCGCCTTTGAACGACAATGAGCCAGAGCCTCTTCCGGGAACACCAAAAACGATGCCACCGCAGCACGGCAGGTTCCCTCAGCTTTAATTACCGGTAACAGTTTCAGCCGTCTCCCGGGGTGCATTCATACACCACTCCGCCAGGTACTAGGTTCCAGAGGGCTCCTCTTTCGGATTGTCATCGGGTGTTGCGCCTGAAAACCGAGCCCGCAGAGGAGAGATACATCCTGCCCGCCAAGTGGAGCGGCCGCGAAATTGACGACTTCGGGCCCGCGACTTCGAAACGTGAACCGGGCCCGTAGCGTACATACTAGCCGGTAAAAAAACGGAAACTCCCAAGGTAAGCGGAAACACCACCTCACCTCCGCTGCTTTTATGTCTACTCTTTCTCTCTCCCCCCTGTTTTTTCTTCTTCTTTTCAGGCGGCTGCGGGCGGAAGACAGCTCTCGAGGTTCGATATCCAAGAAGGGATGTCGGTGTGTGCGGTGGATGGAGTTCCGAAAAATTGTCGGTGCCAGTTACACACCTGGGCCGGATTTCGAGACGCTTGCTGCCGCCGTGCAGGAACTAGTTCGTTTTGCCACCTTGCCCGGGTACAGCATAAATTCATCCTAACGAGTGGTGCAAAACAAAATCGTTGCAACGCAATCGTTTCCGAATCAGAAAGTCTCATATCCGGGGTGGAGGGGGGGGGGGGGGTTAATGGTCGGTTACTCGGAATTACCTTTTTCCGGCCGAATTTTAGGTACCAGAGAACCTAAAAGCCCCTTGTACCTTTTCGGCCTCTGACCGTTAACTCTGCCTTAAACCGTCAGCTAAGAGATCAGAGGTCACCCGCAGATGCTGGAAGTAGTCAAGATGTGGTTCAGTGGTTAAAAGTTTCTCAATCAAAACGACAGAAGAAACGGAAGTCAACAGAATTAATATTAAGAATAACATTTAATGAATATAGAATGTGCTCTTTACAGTAAGAAGCACCTTTTCGAAGTGTCACAAAAATTACTTTAACGCGGGAATCCGAAGTGTTGAAAATCAATGCGCATATACAAGAAGTGATCTATTTATAGAAATTTTACTCTACAATTCACTACAGCAGCTGTTAGTAGAATTACATTGGGAACAGTTATGATTAAAAAAAAAAAAAAGTTAATATAATCGAAGAAGGAAAAGTCCTGAGACGATCAGACTGGAACAGATGCTGATAACTCTGTTTAAAGGTTTTATTTTGTTTAGTTTGGTTTGGAGGGCTACGGTTAACTTTTTGCTACACGAGGGAAAATTACACCGGGACCTACAGTTTAAAGCCGATTCCGAACGGCTACGAACATCCATGCCAACAGTGGGATTCGAACCCACAGCATCTGAACCGAATGCCAAGTATAGGAGTAGAAACTCGCGCCTTTGGGCTTCGAAGTTAGTGTTCAGGCCACCGCAATATCAGAAATATGAGAAAACCTCAAAGTGCGGATTTATCCCAAGGTAACTATAAATTCGTAGTTTAAGTTTTTTAGGTTAAAATAATATCTGATAACATTATACGATATTTAAAATATTTTTTCAAAGTAGTCTTTAAAAAAGTCTAATGCAAAACTTAAAAAAAAAATTAAACATTTTATTACGAAACTCAAAATTATAGCACTAAAAATTTCATGCCTTAGATGAAAAAAAGAAGAAATTCGAAATTATAAAAAGGAAATCTGTATAAAAATTTTAAGTTTACTGACTAGTTTTCGTATAAAATATATAAATTTAACATTTATTTTTAGCCTTTTATGCGGCAGATATAAATTCGCACACTTTTAGTCGATAATGGAGGTCTTTTAGGGCACGAAAAATCTATCGTAGCGGCTTTATAAGCAGAGAAAGGGGCCGTTTAGGCCCGTATGCCGATCAAACACAAAGGCCCGTTGCACACACGGCGTAGGCGGAGATTTTCCATCGGACGTCGTTCTAAAAGTAGTGCTTACACACACGGCGAAAAACTCCGTCGAAGGGGAGAAAGGCCCACCCCTCCTTTTGGAATCCTGCACGTGTCCAAGAAACCAGAGGGGTCGCATCAACGCCCCCCTCCCCCCAGCCGGGATCGGAGGAGCCCTCCTTTTCGAATCCCCTTTACGATTCCAAGAAAACCAGCGCGCCTCCCCCCCAGCAAACCCCCAACCACACCCTCGCAAAAGACCCTACGACGGTAGAGTCCGCTGTGTGTGTAAGCGTGCATAGGGTCACATGGATAACTACTTCAATCTGGCGTCAACGAATCCGCCGGCATACAGTGGCACTGGACAGCTGCACACGCTACCGTCGAAGAAAAATTTCATTTTCCGCTGTGTGTGCAAGCTCCAATTGACTTCTGTGGTCTACTGTTGGAACGACGTCCGATAGAAAATTTCCGCTAGAGATAAAAACGCTGTGTGTGCAACGGGCCTTACGAGAGCAAAGCTCTCGCAAAGCCCCTCCCTTCCGCAGAGGGGTCGCAAACGCGATGCAGATCAAACAGCGAAACCTTTTTCTCTCGTAAATACGAACGTCACGTGATCAAAACTTGCGGCTAGTAGGGAGCTCTCGTAAGACTCGTCTTTTCTCTCGCAAAGCCGGAATAGTCATTCGCTTTGCGAAGGAGAAGGATGTTATCCCTTTCTTTAAGCAGGGAATGGATATTACAAGATACGGATAATCCACTTGAGATGGAAGATGAAGTTTTTATTACAAAAATTTAGACTGTGCAAACATGAATTTATGTGTTTATTACATTTTTTCTACAACATCTTCAGCATTTATGAGCTCTAAAAGCTTTTTATTTCTGACTAACAACTATTTTTGTCTTCCATTATTTTAATTAATGTTTCTAAATTTTGATTAATTTTTAGCAGAATTCCTTGCCGGGATGTTGTTTCGATTTCTTGCACCATAGTTTTTTGGGTTTGAAGAGCCTCAGCTTCAAATTTGCTGCTTCTCTTTTTCTTTTTAATGCTAGATGCTTCCTGCCACGTACTGTTGAACTGTCTAGAAAATAATAAAAAATACATAGTAAATGAGATAGCACATGGAACAGAGCTATTATGTCATACATAAAAATCAACATATGTTATTTCATAGAAGTTATTGTCACAGATTATATAGTAAAACTGCAAATAATTATGAAGAATAGTTCTATGCAGGCATTTACATAAAACTATGTATGTTACGTAAAACATACAATTGTTTAATTTCTATAAAATATGGTACTAAAAAAATTTTAATTATCTCCAACAATTTCAGTCTGAAATTTATATTTTAAAACTTGTTACAAAAATTTGATTTAAATTTATCAAAATCCAAATACTTGATGATTGAGCAATATGTCAAGACTTTGTTTCTGCTGTTTTAGTGGTAGTTACAATCTTAGGTATTGTAATTCACTTTGAATAACAACAACTTTCTGGGGGAGGGGGGGAATTAATTAGTATAAATAGCAAATAATTTTACTTTAAATTTATTTAAAATATTCAAATTTTCCAAAAGCATTATGAAACAAACATTCATTTTGTTAGTTACAAATAGCTATTTTTTTCTCTGGGATTTTTCTTAGCTTTATGATTATTATTAAATACATAGTTGCATTTAACAATCACAAAGCTAAACATAATTCTGATATATGACTGAGCATTGGCAGTAATCTTTTGAAGCACAATTATTAAATTTATATTTGCTATTTAAGTGTACAATGTCATGGTCTCAATCCCCACCCTCAAATATTAATAATGCGGTGATCTTTACCTGGTAACAAAGCCTCCTGCAACAAAATATTTTGATCTTTGTTTAATGATTAACTAACAGCATTTTTAAAAATTTATAATAAGATTTATAAACAAAAATAGAAATATGATATTCTTGTACACAAATGCCAGAAAAGTCTAACAGAACATTTTTAGTACTTAATTGTCCCTTAAATAAGCATTACGACATTTTAAAATTTTGCTTTAATTAAATTTATTTATGATAAATATCTTGCAATGTAAAAATATGATATATTATAAATAGCATTGAAAATGATTAAAAGAAATTCTAATAAACAGGTAATTAAATACAAAATTAATAGTTTACTTACCATCCATTTTTTTCTGTTTTAAAACAGCCTACAAGTAAAAAAATAATAATAAAATATTAGGATATTGCTAAAGTCAAATTACATTTTTTTCTTTTCAAATACAACTGAAATTACTTACCAATGCAGATGAATAGAATGACTCATCAGTGATGCCTTCACTGCACTTTTTTCTCGATCTCCTCTACTGAAAAATTTGATGTCCTTTGAGACAATTTTATCTACAAAATGTAAAATAAACAGCCACGTTGATCGAAGTCAAAGCGCGGGTTTTTTCCTATACTGTATACTTTTTCTTGAACCCCAACGCAAGGAAGCAATTAAAATGCCGTGTTTGAGGCAGTTCAGTCGGACGGTTTCGCTAAATTGACCGTCGAATCCCCCCCGCAGGTTAGGGTTCACGAGGGACCCCAGCTCCCGCAAAAGGGAGGAGAAAAAGGGCGTGGCTTGACCATATAAGGTTTCCTTACACATCTTGACGTCATCATTTGCGGAAGCGCAAATTGTTTGATCAGCATAGCTAAAAAGAGTGCTCACCCCCTACTCTCGCAACAACCCCCCGTTTGCGAAACGAGAGACACAAAGCTCCAGCGTTTGTTCTGCATACGGGCCTAAGTGTTACGTAAACATTCAAGGGGACGGGGGGGGGGGGGGTCAAGCTTGGCTCATTTCTACTGACAAGGAGGAAGGAGGGGGGAATCAGAGCAATTCTTACGTCAGACGACAGAAAACGTGCACGCAAGAGAGTGCGTTGTGATGTGCTCCGGACTACACAAAATCCCATATTGTACTGAAAACTAGTTGTTCTGCTTTAATTGTTACTGATTTAATAATATCTACGCACTTCTACTTACGAGGTGTGATTGGAAAGTTTTAAGGCTGGACTTGTAATTTCAAAATGGCGTTACATATCGACTATTGCGATGAATCTCCTTCAAAGTACAGTCGAACCCCGTTATAACGAACCCGGTATATAACGAACTCACGGATATAACAAACGAAAATTTTGGTCCCGTCGTTTTCTAATTATACGTAATTTAACAAGTATTGTGTCAGTTTAATGTAATCGATTTTAGTTAATTTAATTCATTAATGATCATTTTAAATAGATTTTATGATTTTTTAATACATCATTATTGAATACACATTGCAACTAATGAGTTATACATTTTGTGAACTCTAGCATTTTTTTAACGGTTCCGGATACAGCGAACCACCGGATAAAACGAGCAAAACCTTTGGTCCCTTGAAGTTCGTTATAACGGGGTTCGACTGTAGTCACCATCTGACTGAAAACACCGACTCCAACGGTGTTTCCACTTCAGGAAGTATTCCTGGAAATTTCCTTTCTTAAAGGTGTTAAGAACCGTCTCCGGATTTGCTAGTATGTTTACAATTGAGTCAAATTCGCCGAGAAGCGAACACACGTCTTCACTTACCAGACTGTTAGCCCGTCTGCACACGGAGCAACTCAAAAGAAACTGATAACTGACTCAAATCACAAACCAGTCCGTGATGAGTCGCAACCTATGTATGGTTATAAACCCGTCGGACGGGTTTGTAACCAGTTGCGCCGTGTGCGTGGCTCCATTCAATTACATAGGTTGCGACTCATCACGGACTGGTTTGTGATTTGAGTCAGTTATCAGTTTCTTTTGAGTTGCTCCGTGTGCAGACGGCCTTACTCTCTACTGAACAAACATTCCGGGTTGATATTTTTTAGAGCATTTCAAGAACAAAACAGGCTTTTATTTTCACATAAGCAGGAAAGCCTATCTCCTCGTATTAAGCAGTGGCGAGATCTGTCTTAAAACTTTCCAATAACACCTCGTAGAAATATACAAGAAGTTTATTGATTTAAAAAAAAAAAATCCTTTGGCACATGAAACGGATACAAGAAATTTGCCAAATCTTATGCAAGTAAAAGGAGGGAAATCTGCCGATTTTTGCTTGCAATTGGAGGGAGGGGGGGGGGGGTTGTCTAAAATGACTAAAAATGTGCTTACGTAATACTTGAACAGCACCAAACTGCCATGGAAATTCTACGAAAGAATTGTCTGTACCTGTTTCAGAAAAAAAAAATTATTAGCTGTAAATTGCTATTATAATCGCGTTGACAGATTTGCGTTTCCGCCTTTTCCAAGTTCGTCAAAATTTCCAATAAGACCAAAAAAGTAACATAGCAGTTCCTTAGCGACGCTTGGCATAGGAAAGAAAAATAATGAATTAAATCGATAACACATTAGAGCGCATTTTAAATATCGAATCGTGTATTTTTTAGGTCTGAATTAATATTTTTAATATCAGTAGTAGCAATTATAGATGTAGTAGTAGTAGTATTTTATAGGCATTACCATAAGTAATGTAGGCTTGAGGTAGCCTGGTGGCAGCGCGTTGGGCTTCGTTGCTCAGTTCAAATCTCGACGAACGCCGTTAAATGCCCTCGAGCCTAGGCTGGATATGGGTA
Organism: Dolomedes plantarius; assembly: GCA_907164885.2. Taxonomy (NCBI): domain Eukaryota; kingdom Metazoa; phylum Arthropoda; class Arachnida; order Araneae; family Dolomedidae; genus Dolomedes; species Dolomedes plantarius. The sequence goes on from OU015502.1 coordinate 31,656,218, forward strand.
CTTTAAATCCGTAGACAGGAAATTTATTTTATGAAGTCAGTGGGTGGGAGATAGTACGAGCCCTCTAGATGTCGTTCCTTTGGGTGGAGGGCAAAATTGAAATTCGACCTGCCTAAAGTCGGGCTCCAACACTAACGGTGCCATTGTAAACCCCTGCCGCATTTCACAGCCTGCAATTTGGACCTGATATGGACCTAATATGGCATATTCTGGCCAGGGGGGCATAAACCACCACCACAACAATAATATTAGTATTGCATCCGTAACATTTATATCTTATATTTAAAAGTAAGCTTTACATTTTTATTTTTAGTCCAAAGGTATTATTGTTATCGCTCTGATAGATTTGTCTTTTCGAAGTTTGCCAAAATTTCGAATGGGGTGGAGAAGATAAACAGTGTTTAAATGCCATTTGGGAATGTAGACATACTCACGTGAGCCAAAAACAGAAAAAAGAGATTATGTTTGATAAGACAGAAATCTTAAGCGGTGATTTTTTTCTAATGTTTTTTTCATTAAATATATCATTCTCCAATTGTTAGAACAATTAATATTTCTTAATTCTGAAATAGGTTTAATAGCTTTAATACTCACGTTTCTTTTAATTGTTTTACCAAATTATTCAAATCTGGCATGTAATGACTTGCACTTGGCAGCCATTCAGTTAAATGTCGACTTTTCGACATTGAGCGTTGTTTACTTTTTTATCAGCAAAAATGTTGCTGTTTGCCAATGCAGGGCACTTATCAAAGAAGACATTAGAATATAATCTGCAAGAACCGTTGTCTGCTTTCAATGGGGGCACCATAGAGGTGAACCAATGCCTTCCCCTGGTGCCACCTCAATTATGACCGAGAGCTGAGGGCTCTTACCTTCTCCCACACTCTCTTACCTCATAGAAGGACTTTCCAGTGTACGGATTGAACGTGCTTCTATCCGGCCTAGATAGAAAGGTGTTGAATGGCGTTCGTCAGGATTCGAACAAGCACCCCCAGTTCCAACCCCAGCGCGCTATCACTAGCAACGTAAGTGTAGAATACAACGCACAGCTATAAGTTGTATCGAATGTGGAAGTTATTCTTTAATTTTCAAAATTCTATCCGAGGCCACCCTTGTAGTATTATAACAATGCTTTGGCGACGTTCAACAGAAGAAGAAAATGCAATGAACTGAATCAATAACTCATTAGTGAGAGGGCCCGAGATAGCAAAGTGGTAGCGCGTTGGGCTTAGAACTGATGATCTCATTTCAAATCCCTTTCAATACCTTGGTGTCTAGGTCGGATAGGGGCACGTTGTTGTTGTTGTTGTTGTTTCTAATGCCCCCTGGCTGGAATATCGAGACCAAGTCCATACAGGCTTCAGGCTGAAGTGTGCGGATCCGGTTTACATAGCACCACAAGGGTCGGAGTCCGTCTTAGCGAGTTGCCACCTCAATCTTCACAGAGCAACCTCAAGGACGACATTTGGGGGATCGTACCCTCCCCACCCTTTCTGATCTCACGATGGACTTTCCAGTCTACGGATTTTACGTACTCATATCTGGCCTAAACACGGAAGTACTGAATGGCACGCGTCGGGATTCGATCCCAGCTCCCTCGGCAACGGAAGCCAGCGCGCTACCACAAGGCTACCTTCGGCCCAGGGGCACGTTAAATCCATAGACCGGGAAGTCCTATGAGGTCAGAAAAATTGGGCGAAGGCACGAACCCCCAGATGTCACCCCTAGGGGTAGCTCGGTGGATGACACCAGGGGAGTGATGTTGGTTCGTCTATACTGTGCCCCCATTGAAAGCAATAAAAAATGTGCGAATGTTTTCGTAGACAGCCGCCTCGCATTGGCAAACACCTACACAAGGGTATTTAAAATCTCGAACCGTGTTATTTAAATACAGTTTTTCGTCAATTCGATGCACTATCATAACATGTCTCACACCGTGTATACGAAGTTAATTGTATTTGTTACGGAACCCTATTTCTTTACCTTTTTCATTCAATATTGATCTCATTTTTCGGTTTAAAATTTTCGTTTAACTCTTACGAAACTACACTTCCTGTAGTTAATTGAATTCTGGCCGTTATTCTTCGGCTGAGAGGAAAATAACCCTATTTCTTCCTTGGCCGTGTATGTCCGAAACAAGATGGAAGCTCACGGTCGAAAACGTTCCCACAGAATTTCCTGTCTGGAACCTCATTTTTGCGGAAAACAAGAGAGGACCACACACGTCTATCGATTCTTAGTCACTTAAATATTTACCAGTTACAACTCCGGCTTGCTTGTGAGTCGTTGTTTTTGCTAAAAATATGTCATATGTAGGTCATCATACATACTTTTGATGTACCCGCCCACACCAAGCGGAAGTTGTGTCGATGGAATTGAAATATTTCTCTGGCTTTATAGCTAATGAATTTATTACTCTCACAATTACCGTATTTTTAGGCCGATAAGACGCACCTCAAATTAGAAAATAATATTTTGTATTTTGTTAGGTGTATAATGATATTTTCAATTTCTTACTTAATAAAGACAAAAAATAAATATAATAAATAATGTACATAAAATATATAATAAATATATATAAGGTATTTTTGTTATGTATATAAAGATATTTTCAATTTCTTACTAGGTATATATATATATATATATATATATACACACAAGAAATATATATATACCTAATATATATGTTTATTATGTATGTAAAATATATATATCAGGTATTTTTATTATGTATATAAAAATATTTTCTATTTCTTACTAAGTATATATATACAGTCGAACCTCGTTATAACGAACCTCAAGGGACCAAAGGTTTTGTTCGCTATATCCGAACAGTTAAGAAAAATGTTAGAGTTCACAAAATGTATAACTCATTAGTTGTAATGTGCATTCAATAATGATGTATTAAAAAAAGATAAAATCTATTAAAAATGATCATAATGAATTAAACTGACATTAAACTGACACAAAACTAAATAAATTACGTACAATAGGAAAACGGCGGGACCAAAATTTTCGTTCGTTATATCCGTGAGTTCGTTATATACCGTGTTCACTATAACGGGGTTCGACTGCATATTTATATTTTTATATACATAATAAATATATATACCTGATATATATATTTATTATGAATGTAAAATATATAATAAATATATTTATTAGGTATTTTTCTTAGGTATATATAGATATTTTTAATTTCTTACTTAATAAAGATAAAAAATAAATATAATAAATAATGTCTATAAAATATATAATAGATATATATAATATATATATAATAAAATATTCATTTTTTTAAATGTTACCTTCGGGCCATAAGACGCACCCGAATTTTAAGACGATTTCTTTATGTAAAAACGTGCATCTAATGGTTTGAAAAATACGTTACAAAAAAAAAATGTATGAATATTTCTTGGGCTACATAGCTAGTAAATTTTTTACTGACTACTTAATTATAAAGAGGAAAACATTAAAAAAAATATAAATAAAGATTCGTGATCGCATTACAAGTGTCCTCCCCCACTCCAGGACGAAAAAAAAAAAACTTAAGGAATTTGTAACACACCGACAATTCAATAGAGAGTTAAAATAAGACATTTCAACAAATCGACATTTTTGATAAAAGTATCAAGCTGTTACTTCGAAAAATCTTTCAACGAAAAACTGTGTATTTTTTTTTTTAAAGTAGAAACAAATCAAAGGTCTGGAAAAAAAATTGAGCTGCGCATTAAATTTTTTTCCCCACAAGTACTCGAAAAAAAATTGTAACGAATAGACACTCTATAAAAAATTAATCTTCGCATTAAAATTTTTTTTCAACAAATACTCGAAAAAATTGTAACAAATAGACACTTCGCAAAAAATTAATCTGCGCATTAGAAAAAAATAACAGAAAAACATGTTTCTATACAGAGGGTTAAAAAAAAAACAGATTGATACTTTCTAAAGATAAAAAGCAATAATAAGGCCGGGCGTAAGTTGAGACGCAGTTTGGTGGGGTGGGGTGAGGTGACTCACCGTGAGGTTCTGCGAAACAAAGAAGTGAACACTGCACCGGATGTTCGAACGCAGGGTCCGATGACGTAGCTGTAGAGCGCCCGTGAGCTGCGAAGGTTTGAGCTCGTGCCGCAGTTTGCCACTAGCGACTACGACCTGCGAGTGAAAGGTTGTGCTGAAAGCGAAGTCCACGATGGAGGAACAATTAATTGAGGCAGTTCGAGGGAGAACAGTATTATACGATCCGTCACATGCTGACTATTTAAAAGTCAAATTAAAATCGTTGCTTTGGGAAGAAATAGCCCAAGAAATTGGAATGAGATCTGGTAAGTTTTTATAATTTTTTAATCAATTAAGATAAATTTATTTGAAGGGTACATGGGAAAACGGTTGCTTTTTTCAATCAAAAGTTTTGAATTAGTTTACTTACAATGTATGTAACCAATTTGTTTTCGTGTAAATTCATCCTTTTGGACTATTGCCGATTTCCGCTGCACCCTTCATTTGTTTTAGATAACATTTTATGTACAGCAGATTTTCGGCGAAAACAAAACTGCTTTCTAGGTATATTTGTATATTTTCTATACAGATGTGTGCCATAATTAGTATAATAAATGACAAAAATTAATTAGTTGGGAAGACGTAGATTTGCAATTAAAAATAAAATGAACACGTAATCTTGAACTTTAAGTTAAACTTCAACAAATATTTTACAATCATGTACAGTAAAATAATAACATTGCTCCATGTTCCTTACAGACGATTCGAAATGAGGCATTTTGTCGGAATGATTTTATTTACGAGGAACTACCAATTAGTTACGTTCCCCTTTAACGTGTTTTTCCGTTCGGAGGTAGGTATTAAAATTTTTCCGAAATAAACTTAGTATCTAACCAGAATTTGAAAAGTAACTTTAATTTAAATGTAAATGATTGAGAAAAGAAAAGGTGTTACAACATTAAAAAATAAGCTTATAAGAGTATTATATTTAATAAAAATTATAAATGTATTATGCTTTAAAGATTAATTTTTTATATTCTAATTACAATACATTCTCAGTACTTTCTATTCAACACACAATCTCAATGCCAAGGAACTGAACCTCCGGGTGAATTAAAGTATTCCGTGAACTTTTGACGAATCCAAAACGCTTGAGATCCACTTCGTGCATTGGTTTGATGCAGTGGACGTAATTGGTACTGTGGCAAATCCTGTTCGGTGATATCACCTCCAGTTTGCAATACTGCAGAATTTCTCAAATAGTTGTGCAGTACGCAAGATGCTTTTACAATTTTTACTACAGTGCTTACTTTACATTCAAAAGGTGAACGAAAAACACGAAAACGCGAAGCAAGAATACCAAAAGAGCACTCCACAGCTTGCCTAGCCCGCGAAAGCCTGTAATTAAACACTTTGTTTTCATAGTTATCAGTGACACTTTGGGTACGACCGCATCAAATTTTCAGATAAAGGAACAGTGGCGTAGCGAGCATAACTGGCGCCTGGGGCACGATATCTTTGTGGCGCCCCCCCCCCTGAAAAACATATAGTAATATAATATATAGACCCTATATTGGCGCCCCCAATAAACATATAATAACATAATATATAGACCTTATATTGGCACTCCCCCCCCGAAAAGCATATAGTAACATAATATATAGACCTTATGTTGGTGCCCTCCCCTAAAAACATATAGTAATATAATATATAGACCTTATATTGGCGCCCCCACAAAATAATATAGTAATATAATATATATACCTTATATTGGCGCCCTCCCCGAAAAACATATAGTAATATAATATATAGACCTTATATTGGGGCCCTCCCCTGAAAAACATATAGTAATATAATATATAGAGCTTATATTGGCATCCACCTCGAAAACATATAGTAATATAATATATGGATCTTACATTGGCGCCCCTCTCGAGTGGCGCCCGGGGCATGATAGACCCCATTGCCCCCCCTTTGCTACGCCACTATAAAGGAAACGCTTCATCTCCTTCAAAAACGTATGGAATCGGATCATCAATTGTAGGAATCAGAGAAGGAGGTGGGAGATTCAAAGTTTGTTTCTTCATTTGTTTTGCCAAAACGCTATTAGCAAAAGTGTTTCCGTCGCTGAATCTTCCCATTGAGCCAACATCAATAGTGATAAATTGGTAGTCTGAATCAACCAGGGCCATCAGTATAAGTGAAAAAGTATGTTTATGATTAAAAAATGAGGATCCGCTTTTCCCTGGCTTTTTTATTGTTATGTGTTTCCCGTCAAGCGTCCCGACGCAATGTGGAAATTGCCATTTTTCTTCAAAAGCCATGAGCAATTGACGTCCACTGTTCTGTTGTCGGTTCTGGCATATAAATCGGTTGCATACGTTCCCAGATAACTTCTGCTACTTCTTTTACAATGTTCGATACTGTTCGGTCACTCATTCTATAGCTGTATCCAATACTTTTGAAGCTGTTTCCTGAGGCTAGGTACCTGCAACATACACAAATACAACACACGTGTAAGATATACATATGTACACAATATACATATGTATACATATGTACTCAATTCTTTTAAACCAAAATTTGACAACACAGTATTATTTTATGGAGCCTTTTTTTTTGGGGGGGGGGGGTCATCCTCTCATTTTAAATATTTAATCTATATATATAAAACAGTTCCGTAACTGATTCATTCATTCACTGACTGACTGACTGACTGACATACAACGCACAGACCAAACCGCTGGACCTAAAGGGCTGAAATTTTGCATGGCGATTCTTCTAATAGTGTAGGGGTGCACTAAGAAAGATTTTTCAAAAATTCTTAGATTTTTTTAAATTAAATTTTTAAGCTGTTTTTTAAACTTTTCTTACGTTTGCATTTAAAATAATACATTGAGGGTTATAAAATTTATATCACGAGAAAGATCATAAAAATTCCTTCAAAATGAAATTTTTTTCGAATTTTTACCTCTATTTCCTGATTTTTGGTGAATTTTTAAAGATTAATTTTTGGAATTTAATTTATTAAATGCTGATCACGTGATTTCTTTTTCTGGTACTTTCAATAAATTTATCGTCACGTGCGTAACAACTAAATAGACATAAAAAATATTTTTTTCTCTTTCTAATGCAGCAGACGATTGGATATTATCCAAAAAAAATGCATATCCCTTACGATTTTTTTATAAATATATATATATAGATAGATATATATTTTACATCAATTGTATACATTGATCATCGCATTTATTATAAATATATATATTTATTTTTTGGCATAAATTGCATACGTTGACCGTTGTATTTAATTTGAATGTACTCCGTAGCGAAGCGCGGGTTTTCAGCTAGTTTCTACATAAGACATTAACAGACATTTCTTATTTAGAAATTGATTATTTTACGGAATTTACTCTAAACGGTAATGTAATTTTGTTGCAGGTTCTGAGGCGAAAACACTGTGGGAGAAATTAAGGCATTCTTTGAGGGATGCACTCAGGAGGCAAAAAAAAATTGCGAGAAGTGGTGCTGCTGGAACTACGTATAAGCTGTGGAGATTTCAAAAAGAAATGGAATTCCTCCAGCCTTTCATGGCTAATAGGAAAACAGAGACAAACTTGGTTCACGAGAGCGATGAGGAATCGAACACGCAGAACCATGAACTTGAATTTGAAGAAGACTGTGTGGTGGAACCTGGAAGCGAGGAACGTGAAGATGAAGATACTTCGAAAACACGAACAACAGAGACTCCTCTAGACCTTCCTGGTTCTTCAAGGGAAAAGACGCCAACACCACGAAAGAAAATTAAAAAAACAGACAATAGTGCAAAAATGCGGTCAATATTGCTCCAGTCCATTGAAAACCGGGGGAAAAGAGCAGCAGAGAGAGCAGGGTTATTAGAAAGGGTTCAACCTCAAAGCGATCCTTTATACCTTTTTTTTATGTCGATGTACGAATCGACAAAAAGAATGCCGCCGTCGTCGCAACACGTGGTGAAAAATCAAATATATAAATGTGTCTCAGATATGGAAGCTACTTTACTCGATATCCCACAAACTAGCCCATTTGATCCATTCCAGTTTATCCCATACCATAATCAACACCAGTATGATCGTTACTGTGACTCCCAACGCTCTACATCTACGCCACTTTCTTCTTATTCGGATAGTCAAGCTCATGAAAAACGGAGCAATCACTCCGAATGACCTACAAGGCAAAGAAGAAAGGGATACCTTAAATAATTTTATTAGTAATTTTTCTTAAAACTAATTTTCTCAACTATCCTACCTCTAATTTGATTTACTTTTTTTTAAAGTTTCGCTTTTGTTTTTAAGTTTAGTATCTTTTTTTGTTATTCTTTTTATTTTTCAAGCATTTCTTATATACATATTCAACAATTTTACCTGTATTTTTAATGGTAATTAGTTTATATAAATAATTAAACATTGATTAATTATTTCGATCAACCTTTCATTCTTGTACCAGAAAACACTTTTGTATTTTATTTTTAGGAACTGAATAAATTTCTTACCTTAAAAATACGTCTAGTTTTTCTTCAGTTCCAATAGATCTTGACGCATTGCCCCCTTGAGCATTGATTGACTCCTTGATGAATCCATGCAATTCAGAAAACTGTTCACGGGTTACACGGTAATAGTTTCTATTTTTTTCATTAGAAAATTCGTTCTTGAGAATGAATTCTCCGTGCGTATTTCTTTTCCTTAGATAATTGCTTTTTGGAAGCTTTTCACGAAGTAATGTTAAAATTACTTTGTCTTCGAGTTCATCGGAATCAGATTCCGAACTTAGTAATGATTGTATGTACATTGCCATCGCGCACATTTTCGTTTAAACACCCTCACTAGCACGCTGTTGAGATAGAACTGCCTCCCAACTTTGGCCCGTTGCACACACGACGTTTTTATTTGTGGCGGAAATTTTCCATCGGCCGTCGTTCCAACAGTAGACCACAGAAGTCAATTGGAGCTTGCACACTGGGCGGAAAAATTAAATTTTTCGTCGACGGTATCTTGTGCAGCTGTCGACTGCCACTGTGCGCTGGCGGATTTTTCGACGCCAGATAGAACTAGTTATCCTTGTGACCCTATGCACGCTTACACACACAGCGGATTCTACCATCGTAGGGTCATTTGCGAGAGGGGTGTTTGGGGGTTTGCTAGGGGGGGGGGCGCTGGTTTTCTTGGAATCGAAAAAGGATTCGTAGGGGATTCGAAAAGGAGGGCTCCTCCGATCCCGGCTAGGGGGAGGGGTGCGTAGGTGCGACCCCTCTGGTTTTCTTGGACACTTGCAGGATTCGAAAAGGAGGGGTGGGTCTTTTCAACGGCGACGGATTTTTCCGCCTTGTGTGTAGCTTCATGGTGTAAGCTCTACTTTTAGAACGACGTCCGATGGAAAATTTCCGCCACTGGTAAAAATGCCGTGTGTGCAACGGGCCTTTCGCTTTCCCTGCGCGCAGTTGATTAAATCCTGCTTCCCTGCGTCACCCTGCGTCGCCTGACCTCACCAAGCTGCGTCTCAACTTGCGCCCGGCCTAATACTAAATACATCATAATAATGTTAAAAATAAATAATGTTAGAAATAAATGATCATAATAATGTTATTTAACAATATTGCTGCTTTGTAAGACATAGCAATAGTTAAGCGGTCTCGTAGCTAATCCACAGACCCGTAAAATAATGGTCAAAGGTCCGTAGACGAGGAATTTCTACAGTCTTTTAATAATGCAGGATTTCAAAGCCAATTTGGTGGGTGGGTGGGGGGAATTTTAGAAATAAATAAATTTAGGAGCTTCGGAAGAATTCGACGGACTTTATCACAAACATGACTGGCTGCCTTAGAAAATTTTCACTATCTATATATAAATTACATATTTTGTCTTATAAGGCAAAATATGAACTGTCTTAGGACTGGCCGCCTTAGAAAAGTTTCTCTATACATATATAAATTATATATTTTGCCTTACACCCATACCTCGCTCGAATTTAATTGGATCTGTTCCAATTTTTTATAAATAATATAGTTTTTAGTTCATAAAGAATTTTATTCTTTTTATTTCCTATAAAAACGCTTACATAAAAATAAAAGTACGAAACAATGTAATAATAAACAGAAATTCAAAACACTAACATATAAACAAAAAACAAAAGCAATCATATGTAGATATGTATACATATAATAAAAAACATAAAATAAAATGTTTAAAAACTGTCTTAATGTGATGACGAACATTAACATGGAGAATCAGTAAGCTGTAATATGCTGCCATCATCACTTTCCGCTGTTGTGGCCGTATAACGAAACATTGTGGGCCGTAAATCGAAAAAGTGCCATAATTAAAAAAGGCCGTTACAGTGAAATGCGGCATAAAGAGCGGCCGTATAACGAGGTATAGAAGTATAAGGCAAAATATGTACTGCCTTAAGAACTGGATGCCTTAGGCCGCCTTAGCAAAGTTTCACTATATATATATATATATATATATATATAAATTACACATTTTGCCTTATAAGGCAAAATATGTACTGCCTTAGGACTGGTCGTCTTAGAAAAGTTTCACTATATATATATAAGAATCACGTTTGTTATTACTGTTTTTGATTCTTATAAGCGGTTGATTCTTATAGCCGAAATTTAGGTTTTTGGACAGGAACACACACACCTATATATACATATATTAGATAATTTACAATAAAATACTCTTTAATTTACGTTAATTATCTTTTATTAAAACTATTTTTATAATTTTAAAAATGCAACTTACTTTCTATACCTATAAGTAGATACACATGATTATAGTAAGAGAAGAAGAAAATCCAATATTTGTTACAACATACCTGCTTAACAGTTTAACATTTCCACTACAGGAAGGGTGCAAGAAAAAGTTTTCTATGGTAGTTTGACGTAATGAAGTTTACAGGAGGCTGTTTATACCTCTTTCAATACCAATAGTCTCAGGCCAAGATTCACCTTCTAGCTTACGTTTCACGGTTTGATAACGTGCTGAATCTAATAATGTCACGTTTTCCTAAGTGATAGTGGACACTTCCGCGAAGATTTATGTGTTTCTGGGTTCAGGAAGCCGCAACCAGGATGTGGGAGGTGGGAAAAAGAGTCCCTGTCTTTGTTTGTCAGTGGAGTAAAGTGAAATCTGATCCGCACGGGTAGGATGCCCCTGGGTCAAGCTAATAGGACAGTGTTTAACTAAAGCGTTTAAGGGGAAACTATTATGTTATGTCTAACAAAGAAAGGGATGCATTTTACGACTGAATTCCATCCCATTTTATCACTCTTTCTTTTAAAAAGAATAAAGAAAAAACTTCTTACCTTTGGAGGGTTTAAGTGACTTTTTTGAAAAAATTAAAGGAAAGCCAAGAGTGTAAACTGATTCTTAAAATCGGTGGATTGATTCTTTAAACCGAAAATTTTAACATGGAAATAATACATTTGTTTTTGTTTTTGTGATATTGATTCTTCTAAACGGTTGATTCTTATAACCACTGATCACTATAAGCGGTGGTTACTAATATATATATATATATATATATATATATATATATATATATATATATATATATATATATATATATATATATATATATATATATATATATATATAAATTACATATTTTGCCTTATAAGCAAAATATGTACCTTCTATAGAATGTTGGATTTTTAGACTTTTCATCATCTAACTTTTACAAAGCAATAAATTGTGGATGTCTACCGCTACAAAATAAAGATTTTTTCAAAAAAAAAAATTGAATGAACTTAAATTATAAGACTTTTTAAGGCATTTAAAGACTTTTTTTTTAATGCAGCAAGCAGAAATAAAAAAATACACTAGCTAACCTGCCTTAAGAAAAATACAGAGAGTAAATTTCCCCATAGCTTCACATGGAAATTGAAGAGCCTATGTACCGCTTCAAAGCATAACCAAAATCAAATTTCTTCAAATGGCGCGTGATTTGATAAAAAAAAAAAATATATATATATATCTAAATTTCTTTGGAATACTTTCGCATAGGGAATTTAGAGTACGTATCACACCTTGAAAACTCCGAAATCACGTATTGCCGGAAATGAGACCACGTACTTACTACTACTCTGCAACAGGCCTGGGGATTTCTTACTTTATGACGCGCACGTGGCAGAAAATTTATTTAAAAACGTGAGAAATGGAGGGATGGGATAGCGCCGCAAAAAGCCTCGCTTTCAGTGCAGGGATAGATTAACAGAACGTTCGAAATGCGTGCCGAACGTGTGGAATCTCTTTCTTTTCTGAAGTCCCTGGTGAAAAATAAACGTCTTTCATTTGTGCGTGCGATATGCTACTATTCTTTGCGTGCTGTCTCGGATTCTGAGTACATTTTGCTCTTAAAATCTAGTGGGGATGAAGATCGAATTTAATCGGCATCAGAAACCCAAGAACTGGCGAGTATGCTATATATCTATGTATATACACTAGTCTGCATTATATATATATATATATATATATATATATATATATATATATATATATATATATATATATATATATATATATATATATATACAATATATGAAATTTCATATTTATACGCAAATATATATATATATATATATATATATAAATATATATGTACATATACAATCGAACCTCATTATAGCGAACCCGGGATATAACGAACTCACGGATATACCGAGAGAAAATTTTGGTCCCGCCGTTTTCCTATTGTACGTGATTTACTTAGTATTGTGTCAGTTTAATGTAATCGATTTTACTCGATTTAATTCATTAACGATCATTTTTAATACATTTCATCATTTATTTAATACGTCATTTTCGAATACACATTGCAACTAATGAGTTATACATTTTGTGAACTCTAGCATTTTTTTTAACGGTTCGGATATAGCAAACCACCGGATAAAGCGAACGAAACCTTTGTTCCCTTGAAGTTCGTTATAACGGGGTTCGACTGTATATATATACAGAGTGTTCGTAAATTGTGTCGACAAAATAAGAAGGGTGACGATACTCATCAAGACGAGCAATATTTAAAATGCAACGTAGGGCTGCATTCCACTCAGTATGTCAGAAAAGCGTAAAATCAATGCTCAAGTTGAACTTTTGAAAAATGTGAATTAACTCAATCATAAGTTGTGCAATCAACACACTACTGCCCCTTGTAAACACCAACAGATATTTTCATTGAACATCTAGGCAGGCATCGTTGGTGATTGGCTGGTGGGACAGTACCTCTTGCCATAACGTCTGACCTGCACAGCGTACCGTGTCTCCATGGAGTAAGTACTTCCTGGTTTATTTGCAAGCTCTTACGCTCACCACAGAGAGGGACATGTTTAAGCATGATGGAGCCCCACCACACTAGCACCGCTGCCCGCCATGTCCTGAATTCTCCATATCCTGGACGGTTGATTGGACGTGGAGGACCTCCACGTGGCTGCGCCTCCCCACTCACCGAACCTAAATCCATTAGGTTTCTTTTTGAGACACATGAATTCATTGGTGGTCGAGACACCTGTGGACTCCGTGGAAGATCTCGACGTGAGAATCGTTGTTGCAGCGGACAAGATTAACAAAGACACCAGGAGTGTACGAGAGGGTGCGCCAGTCTTTCATTCGCCGGTGTCAATTGTGCAACGACACCCTTGGACGGCATTTTGAGTACCTACTTTGAGGCTTTATCGGATCTCAATGGCAACATATGATTTGGTAAATTCTCATTTTTTTTTTTACGTGACGAAAATTCAACTTGGACATTAAACTTTACGCTTTTCGGTAACACTGAGTGGAATACAGCCCTACGTTGCATTGTAAATATTATTCGTCTTGGTTAGTACTTGGTATTCGTCGTGATTAGTACTTTCACACGTCTTATTCTGTCGACACAGTTTACGAACACCCTGTCTACACATATATCCATATATGTATATTCGAATACATACACACACACACACACACATATATATATATATATATATATGCATACACACACAGTGAAACTTCTCTATAGCAGCTAGTCATGGTTCCAAAAGGAGGGGCCGTCTTGAGGGGTGGCTATGGAAAAGGCGTTTCTTCCGTAACATAGGCTCTATGGAGTCTTTAATCGGTTCTAAACAAAACAGTGTTGTTTAGAGGGGTGGCCGGCTAAAGAAGTTTCATTGTGTATATGTATATTATATATATATGTATATTATATATATATATATATATATATATATAAATATATATATATATATATATATATATATATATATATATATATATATATATATATATATATATATATATATATATATATATACACACTCATGGACAAAAAAATTAGCGCACCAAGAAGGAGTCGTCAAAATGAAACGAAATTTTACATACGTAATGACTACTTTGATATAAGTAAATGATAAGAAAATCAAAGAAAAAGGATAATTTATTTCAGAGAAAAAGGCAAAAGAATGGAGGAGTTAATACTCCGTTGGACCCCCTCTAGCGGGAATGCACGATGCGATACGATCGGGCATTGAGTCATACAAGTTCTGTATGATGTCTTGAGACATTTCATTCCATATTTGCTGTAACCTTGCCTCTAGTTCGTTCAAACTCGTGGGATGCCCAACTCGTCGTCCCAAATGATCCCAGATATGCTCGATTGGAGACAAATCTGGGGATCGGGCAGGCTAAGGAAGGGTAGTAACAGTGAGGAGACAGTCTTGTGACACCCTTGCCGTATGAGGCCGAGCATTGTCTTGTTGAAAAATGGCTCCTGGGAGCCGTTGAATGAGTGGCAACACATGTGGTTGCAGGATTTCATGAACATACCGCTGGGCTGTCATGGTGCCCCGGAACAATACTAGGGGTGACCGTGTATTGTAGGCAATGACACCCCATACCATCACACCAGCTGTGGGAGCGATGTGTCGCTGTACAGCAAAGGCAGGATTGAAGCGTTCACCACGGGCTCTCCACACACGAACACGATTGGCATCACTGCCGAGATTGAATCTGGATTCGTCGCTAAAGACAACCTGGTTCCATTCCGCTGCAGTCCAGTTTCCTCGTGCGCGGCAAAACTCCAAACGGAGGCGTCGATGGGTGGGCGTCAAGGGCAGCACACGTAATGGGCGCCGCGATACCAACTGTCCTTCAGCCAGGCGCCTTCGTATGGTTCGAGAAGACACAGAGGCCCCTAGTGAAGGTGCTACCTGTGCCTGGATGGCGGCCGATGAAACAGTTGGCTGTACGCGTGCATTTCTTACGATGTGGCGGTCTTCTCGACGGCTGGTCTGTCGAGGGCGTCCTGAGCCTGGTCTTCGTGTACATGACATCTCTCGGGTCCACTGGTCCCAACACCTCCTCACAACACAATCAGAGCGGCCTAATTGGCGAGCTACTCGCCTAGCTGACCACCCAGCTTCCATCATGCCGACGATTCTCCCCCTCTCAAACTGCGACAACTGCTTATATTGTCTTCGAACACGGCGTAATGGCATGTCTATCTCAGCTCTTCCTTTGTAAATGATTCAGCACACTCAAACAAGCTTTGGTTACCTGTTTTATACTCCACAGAGTACGATGTTCAACGCCCTCTACCGGCTATACGTAATGCGCAATCACGCTGCATTTCTAATCATTTGCATATCTCCCCGACATGTACCTTCATTGCAAGTTTCGTTACGATCCCGCAATTATTTCTTGGTGCGCTAATTTTTTTTGTCCATGAGTGTGACGGAATACGAGCATTATTCCTTTAACATTTTATTTCCCGATAAATAGTACGTGTTTTGCTCCATCTTAACGAACATGTCAGCTATTTATTTACTTTTTATTTATATTTTTTTAATAATTGAAAGCTTATTTTGTAAAATAAAGGGAAATGTACACTGAACATTAAAGACTAATATATGAACGTTATATCTTTCATAAATGTTATCGATCCATTTTATTTTTCAGACCTTTACGGAAGAATTCCAATTTCATTTTTACTATTCCCTCGGCATTTGCCACGTTTCTGTCTATTAAATTCGATCTCCAACCCCACTTGATTTTAAGAGGAAAAAGAACTCGGAATCCGAGACAGCACGCAAAGAAGAGTAGCGTATCTCCCACTCCTGTGCCCGCCAATGAAAGATGTTTATTTTTCGCCAGGGACTTCTGAAAAGAAAGAGATTCCACACGTTTCGGCACGCATTTCGAACGGCTGTTAATCTATCCCTGCACCGACGCGGCCAGGCTTTTTACGGCGCTATCACATCCCTCCATATCTCGCGTTTTTAAATAAATTTTCTGCCACCGTGTCTGAGCGTGCGTATCATAAAGTAAGAAATGCCCCAAGCCTGTTGCAGAGTAGAAAGAACGTGGTCTCATTTCCGGCAGTGCGTGATTTCGGAGCTTTCATGGTGTCATGTGGACTCTAAATTTAAAGTTTTTTTTTTCTGCTCTACAATCAAAAGACGCAGCATTCGAAGATATCTGATTTTGGTAATCATTTGGAAAAGCGAAATATTATCTATATATTTCGATTGTAGAGCAGAAAGTTTTTTTTTTTCTGCTCTACAATCAAAAGACGCAGCATTCGAAGATATCTGATTTTGGTAATCATTTGGAAAAGCGAAATATTTCTATATATCGAATTTTTTTCGCGCATTTTGCTACTTCGATATATGGAGGTTCGACTGTATATATATATATATATATATATATATATATATATATACAGTCGAACCTCCATATATCGAAGTAGCAAAATGCGCGAAAAAAATTCGATATATAGAAATTTCGATACATGGAATTGAGCTTAGTCTTATCATAATTCTCCTAAAAAGAAAAAATTAAAGCTAATTTTCGTATACGAAACTCCATTTCTAATTTATATACGAATCCCATTAAATGAAAGTTAATAACTAAAAAATGAATTAATATGAAAGATTTATTGATTACTACATATAAAAAAAAAACAATAATGCAGACAGTGGTTACAATGATCATAGTTACATTCTTTAAAAAAAAAAAAAACTACGAATATCTTGCTGAACAGTTAGTTTTGCGGAAAGTTCAAAGAAATGTTCGCATTTATTCAGTCCACTAAAAACTTCATCAGAGACATTATCCGCGAATTGAAGTCCACGACGTATTGTTTCAAATGCCAAAAATTGGGAGATTTTATTCTAAAGTGGAATAAAATCTCCCAATTTGTCTTGAAAAAAATTTCGATATATAGAAGGAATTTTTCTATGTAATGAACATGGAGATTTGCTAAGAGTTCGATATATAGAAAATTTCGATATATGGAAGTTCGATATATGGAGGTTCGACTGTATATATATAAATTAACAAAGATATATGTGTGATCAAGCATTTGAAATAAGGCTGAAAAGTCAAAACATAAATTTAAAATAACAAAGAACAATATTAGTATAGGACATTAAAACAAATTACTTTCAAGTAAGATGCTGAATGCTGCACTTTTATTGAAAGAAAATAAATAAGACAAAGTTGTAAGTGAAAAACCAGCTCTATTACTACTTGCAGCCAGGAACTAAAAACATGAAAAGGTAAGTATTAAAAAGATTTTAGACAGCATATCTTCATCAGCGGTGCCGATGCTGTTTAAAAATCAATGGATTGTTTCTGATAAGTATGATCTGAGCAATAAACATACTTAGACACCGTGCAATCCATAAGACACAGAAGAAGTGAATAAACAGTTGCTTAAACATAGAACACCAAGCCCGGCGTCAGACAAAGTGGAAGTTAAGTAAAGGAAACCGCAAGAAGACTGACGTCACAAATCTTGCAACTATGGAGCAAATGGAAACACAGAAGCAGACTTACTAAGGATACTGTGTTATAGGACAATATTACATAAGTTAACTTAGACATTTATTATGACTAAGAGTTATTATTATTATTTATTATTACACTAGTTGATATTTATTATTTTTTCTTTTTCTTTTTTAGTAGTTATTTACTTTAATTAATCTTTTAGTTTAGTATTACTAATTATTATCAAGAGAACATGCTATTCAATAGATCTAAAACAACCAATTATGTGCTTGGAAAGACTATCAGGGTAATAATTACGTTTTAGCACTACTAACAATTCTATAATATGCTTATACCTATTGTCCTTAGCACAAAGCCTATTTATTCTTACTGGCT